>OZ024883.1:25446924-26046924 GCA_964017185.1 Rugalucina vietnamica
TTTCTTCCAGAAGATTTATTTCTATATGACAGACAATCCCTCATGGTGACATTGTAGAACATTATTGAACATTGTCATGCAATGGAATTTCTCACAATACATTGTCATTGTGGTATTCTAGGTTAGTCTGATTTCAAACCACCACAGTGTAAATTTTAAGCTTGTGTGTTTATGTACCAGTCATTTCTGTAACCACTACCCCCCAGCCCCCCCCCCCCCCCTCACACACTCACATACAGGGAAGGGTGGGGGATAGCCAAGGTAAAGTGCAGGGCAATTACTTTTCAAGTCCCCACAGTAGGATCTTTACCCAAAGGATTTTAATTGTGAAGGGCTGGGCAAAAAGCAAAGTTTTGACCTCCAGTTTGTCCCCTGGGGGTGAGGCTCATAGAAGGAGAAGATCTTTGAAATTGTGGATGACGGAAGACGGACGGACGGATGCCGGAGCATGGGTATACTATAAGCTCACCTGTGAGCCTTCGGCTCAGGTAAGCTAAAAAACAGTCACTGGACAAACATTTTTTTAGCATCCATAATAGATTGAAAATTCATACAAAGATGGCTACTTGTAAGAAATTCTTTTTTATCACTTAAAATCCATAAAAAAGTTTGTTTTTTTTTGTTTTGTTTTTTTTTCTTCTTCTGTAACATTTTCAATGAATGTCCTTTAGGAACATTTTTTTTTCTTCCAGAAGATTTATTTCTATATGACAGACAATCCCTCATGGTGACATTGTAGAACATTATTGAACATTGTCATGCAATGGTATTTCTCACAATACATTGTCATTGTGGTATTCTAGGTTAGTCTGATTTCAAACCACCACAGTGTAAAGCTCGGGTGTTTATGTACCAGTCATTTCTGTAACCACTACCCCCCCCCCCACACACACACACACTCACGTACAGGGAAGGGTGGGGGATAGCCAGGCTAAAGTGCAGGGCAATTACTTTTCAAGTCCCCACAGTAGGATCTTTACCCAAAGGAGATAAATTGTGAAGGGCTGGGCAAAAAGCAAAGTTTTGACCTCCAGTTTGCCCCCTGGGGGTGAGGCTCATATAGCAGGGCACTGAAACTGAAAAGTCATAATCCCCGCCCTTCCCCCTAGGTGTGGGGGAGCAGTGGTTACAAATGACTGGGTACATTAGTCCGGTATGTTGTGCTAGCCTCCTGGACGAATTTGGATGCTCTTCCCCTTGTGATCTGAGTGTGCAGAATAAAAAGGCCACAGAAATTAAAGCATGACAAAATCTCCAAGATAGATGATAATTAATATACTGTTATTGCATGGGCAAGTTTTCATAATGCCATAGGCATTATGAAAACTTGCCCATGCAATAACAGTATATTAATGTCATTTTTGAAGTTGTGAAAAATGAAAATTTTCAGTAGAAATTTTTTGACATTTTTCTTATTTTTGCTCAAAACATAGATTGTGGGTACATGTTAGAACTGCCTTGGCGGGGAGAGAAACATTATCAGAGGCAAGGTTTATACTGCTCTCACATATACCGAATTTCCCTTGTGAATGCCCTTCCGAATGCAATTTTGAGCAAATTCGCATTAATAGCTAGAAATTCGGAAGCATTTGTAAGCGTTCGGAAGCATTCGGTGAAAATTTCGAGTCGTTGCGAAAATTAGGAACATGCTCCTAAAATTCGCAAGGAAATCATATTCTTAACATATTCGTAAAGAATTCGTAAACGATTCAGATTGATTGCAAGACATTTGTAACACTCGCAAGGCATTTGCTAGGATTCTGTAGCATTAAATTCTATTGAGTTTTGATATCCGTAAAGAATTGCTAGTGAATCGCAACATTTTCACATTCAAGACTCAGTTATAAGCATAGTTTATTATCTAGCCCTATCCTTCAAGTAAAGGCCATTATTTATGGTGTTTGGCTTTAAGCTATCCATTAATGTATGACAGACAAATTAAAGTCCCGTGAAATTTTCGTTTGCCCAGTAAAATTATCTTTTTATTGTGTAAATCGCAATTTGAGAGAAACAACAAAGTGGTGTGTGTTTCAAGAGTAGACTTGAACAAATAATGACATATTGTTTCCATGCCCCATGGCATTGTGGGTGATTTTGTTTTACATTGATATAATTGGCTACAATGTTTGCGAATGAGTAAAAAATCAAAAGAATTCGGCAAGCATTCGCTTCATTTGTAAGGTGTTTGCAAGACGTTCGTATTATACGTAACGGCATTTGTAAGCGTTCAGAACATTCGTAAGGGATTTTCAAGAATTTGGTAGTGAGCATGGCAATCAATTGCAACATTCGTAAGAAATTTGTAAGGATTCGCAAGCATTCTTAACGCTTTCGCAAAGACATCGTATTGTGCAAGCCCCGCCCCATCCATTCGCATCATATTCAGTTATTTCAGCGCGAATTTCAAATTTTAGGATTCGCAAGGGATATTCGGTATATGTGAGAGCAGCATTAAGAAATTAATGCACATCCACTGGTTTACAAGGCAAGTGGCCTAAACACTATGCCATGCATGGAGGCTTCCACACGCCTCTTGGGTTACTTTTTCAATAATGATGTGATGCAATTATTGTGTGGTGTGGATTGCTAAAATGCAAGAACTCTCTTGGTACTATACTTATGTTACAAAATTAATGCACATCCACTGGTTTACAAGGCAAGTGGCCTAAACACTGACTATGCCATGCATGGAGGCTTCCACACGCCTCTTGGGTTACTTTTTCAATAATGATGTGATGCAATTATTGTGTGGTGTGGATTGCTAAAATGCAAGAACTCTCTTGGTACTATACTTATGTTAACTAAACAACAGTTTTGTCTCTATAAAGAACATAAAATGTGTCAATATTTAAATGAACAAACCTTCCGGGATCGCATTGTCTGTAGATAGATATTCTAATGAGGTGATCAGAGACGATTACTTGGCAGACATTCAGGTTTAGGCTGGGGTTCAAACAGACTAGGCATCAGGATCAATATTACGTCTTGTTTTGAAAATCCTTAATTAGTCCCAGCTGACACGCCTATGGGTCAATTCAGTTGTGATGACAGCTTTTCATGCTATCATCACGCAATTATGTCCGTGTAATGTATACTCCCATGAAACCCACTTTTATATAGTAAAACTGGGGTATGCTGGGGTATGCCTATTTTTCTTATTTTTGCTTCAAAACATAGATTGTGGGTACTCGTCTACCGTGTATCCACAATCTGTGTTTTGAAGAAAAATATTTTAAAAAATCAAACTTTTTCCAGTGAAATTTTCAAATAATCTCTGTATATTATATTGCATTGGCAAGTTTTTGTAATGTGGTTGGAAATTGGACTTTGTTCCCACTAAACAGGTATGGTCATATAGAGACTGGATCTCCTTTTGAAATGTCACTACTCAGTTCCAAAAGACTGAGGGGACCGGGGATTAAACTACCAACTTTCAATTTACAAAGCGAGTGGCTTAACCACTGTACCACAATGGCTTCTGTGGAAGATCTGGCATAATCAGTACACAGTAAATTGCCAAGTATTGTGTGTGTAGACGGAGGAGGAGGGGGGGGGGAGGGGGGGGGGGGAGGCAGCTCTTTGCAGCCCATCAATTTTTATAGGGTTGGGTTTGGGGCAGCAGTTTACAGCCCATCATTTTCTAGAGTTGGGTGGGTTGGGGGGGGGCAGCATTTAGCAATCCATCAATTCCTAGATGTTGGATTTGGATGCAGCATTTAGCAATCCATCAATTTATAGATGCTTGGGTTTGGGAGCAGCATTTAGCAATCCATCAATTTATAGATGCTTGGGTTTGGGGCAGCATTTAGCAATCCATCAATTTATAGATGCTTGGGTTTGGGGGAAGCATTTAGCAATCTATCAATTAATAGATGCTTGGGTTTGGGGGCAGCATTTAGCAATCCATCAATTTATAGATGCTTGGGTTTGGGGGCAGCATTTAGCAGTCCATCAATTTATAGATGCTTGGGTTTGAGGGCAGCATTTAGCAATCCATCAATTTATAGAGGCTTGGGTTTGGGGGCAGCATTTAGCAGTCCATCAATTTATAGATGCTTGGGTTTGGGGGCAGCATTTAGCAATCCATCAATTTCTAGATGGTTTGTTTTTTTTGGGAGAGGAGGCATTTAGCAGCTCATCAATTTTTAGACAGTTGGATTGTGGGGGGCAGCATTTAGCAGTCCATCAATTTCTAGATGGTTTGTTTTTTTTGACAGGAGGAGGCATTTAGCAGCCCATCAATTTCTAAATGGTTCAGTTTGGGTAGGGAGACAGCATTTAGCAGTCCATAAATTTCTAGATGAATGGGGGGGGGGGGTGGCACAGTATTAAACCATCCCTCAATTTTCTAGATGGTTGAGTTTTAGTAGCAGCATTTAGCAGCCCATCAATTTCAGTTCATCAATTTCTAGATTATAAGATAGATGGGATTTTAGGGGAAGTAGCTGCATTGTTTGTTGGATTCAGTCACAGCTTTACATGCAAGAACACTTAGCCTGAAAGTGGTCCCCCCCCCCAGAGAGCAACTGAATTCCTGCTGATCATTTGAAAGCTAATGCTGCATTCAATTTGAAATATTATGCACCAGTCATTTGTAACCACTGCTCCCCCACCAACGGGGAAGGGCAGGGATTATGACTTTCGGCTTTCAGTGTCCTGCTATGAGCCCCATCCCCCAAGGGGCAAACTGGAGGTCAAAACTTTGCTCTTTGCCCCGCACTTGGCAATAGAAAATCTCCCTGGGGTAAGGTCATCCTAATGTCAAAATCCTGTACTTTCCTCTGCACTGGTTACAAATGACTGGTGCATTATTGATAGAAGCACCCTGGTGCAAGGCCTTCTATTTGCCAATCTATCCTAATCAGAGCACAAAGTTGTCATTTCTGATGCTTCAAAGCAGGTATTGGCCGACATCACAGGAAACAAAGTACTCAAACATAATTAGTTCATGTGATAATAATCTTGTCATGGCAAAACTGGATTTTGCATATGCGAAAACAAAGCCACACATCAGCTGCGCAGTAACTACACAGCTGATCAGCGTCTTTGATTTTCGCTACACAGATGGTACAATTCCTCTTTTTCCTAGATTCACAATTTCAAGCTTCTAGCCATCTTCTGTGGCTGCACAGACCAGTTTGTGCCGGACCTGGTCGGAAACCCTGAAGACCGCTTTGTGGCTCTTCTTACAATAATCTTGTCAATTCTGGAATAATGTGGCAATTTCACTCGTCCTTCAATTCACAAGCCAATCAAATATGCTATATGTAAACCTTATCTGACTGCCAAACATTTCTTTTTTTCCTTTTTTTAAATTCAGTTTTACGTCCCTTTCAAGATGATTTCAGCTCATATGAGACGGACCAATCAGTAGGTGGGCGAAAACGGGAGAACCCCCGAGAAAAAACACTTGGCACACCCGCAAGCAGAACTTGGCTTGTCTCACATGTGGCCAGTCAGGGGCTCCAACCTGCACCAGACACAGCGGTGAGATGATCGAGTGATTAAGCTACAGCACTCTTACCCGCTCGGCCAGGCAGGGCTGCCAAAACAATGTTATTTTCACTGGCTTCAGAAGCTACACGTAGTTCCGTCAGCATCATAAAAAGACTTAAAGTCATATTGGGCACAAAATGTCATTTTCCAGGGACGGATCCAGGATTTCTGGAAGGGGGATTCAAATTCATAAAGAGGGGCTTCGTTTTTAACATTTTACCCGACTTTTCATAAATTTCCCAATGAAATTGAAATAATTTAGTCCCAGAGGGGGGTTCAAGCCACAACCACCCAAACCCCCTCTTAATCCGCCACTAATTTTCTTTAAATTTGAAAATGCACTCTTCCAATTGAAATGGGTGCAGTACTAAGCTGGGTTGACAGTCTCCACATTAAGATGTCCAATAATACATAGTTATATAGAGATTCAGAGTTCAAGACCCATGTTCAGCACATATTTGATTCTCTTGGAAAAGTGGTAAAGAATACTATTCTATACCCATTAAATTCCTCCATTTTTTGCTGATTCAGGAACAGCAGCTGATGGCAAGGAATGTGCAATAAGCACTGGTAATGAGCCTGCGAGAGCCAAAGAACCGTATAATTAACATATGAGCGGCCGCATGGGAAAACCAACAATCTGCATAGGCGAAAACAAAGGCGCAGATCAGCTTCCCAGTAACTGCGAAGCTGATCAGCGCTTTTGTTTTCGCTACACGGATAGTACAATTCCTCTACTTTCTAAATCCAAATTTTCAAGCTTCTAGCCATCTTCTGTGCGTGTACACTGCTGCCCTGTTTGTGTCAGACCTGTTCTGAAACCACATTGTTGGTTTTCCCACGAGGTGGCTCATATAAAAGTCAGAATTCTAAAATGATATCCCTAAGAGTAGTTTATTTTGGACATAAATAAGACAATAATTTATTGTTTATTATAAACAGAAATTCTCTTATCAAATAGTGGCGGCAAGCTTATTACGCAACAGTCTGATAAGGCAAAATATGCAAATAAGTGCTGAATATGCAAATTAACTCAGCTACTGAAGACACAATGGCTGTTTAACGCTCATCTTGCAGAGGAGAATCAAGGATTCTGATCACAGATTGTCTTGAAATTTCAAATTTAATAAGCAGAGGGAATATACAGTAAAGCTGTGCAGAAAAACAAAGGCGCTAATCAGGTGTGCAGTTAATTACTGCACAACTGACCTGATCATTGATGTTTAACTAATGTAAAATGCATGTTTTTTCATGATAGGGCTCGTTAGAAACAAATCACCTGAGACCGTTTCATAACAAATCTCATTTGTTCTGATTAATATTTCATGGTCTGAAAAGAGTCCCAAGTTGACATTATTGTGGAAATTATGATGTTTGTTCTTAAACATTATGAACTGCATCATGAGAAAACCAACAATCTTCGTATCCGAAAACAAAGACGCAGATCAGTTTCGCGTTTAACGCGAAGCTGATCCGCGCCTTTGTTTTCACTACACGGGTGGTGCAATTCCTCTACTTTCTAAGTCCAAAATTTCCAGCCTCAAGCCATCTTCTGTGCGTGTACAGCTCAGTTTGTGTCTGACCTGTTCAGAAACCACACTGTTGAGTTTTTTTCATGACGCCGCTCATTTCTCAAAGATTGGTCTTGCTTTGTCTCTTTTACGTATTAACATTGGTCATCCTAGTCAACCATTCTTCAGTCATGTCGAGATAGAGCTGCCTGTTCCTGCTCATTAACCAGTTCTATGGTGTCTTGCTCAAGGACAAAGCATCGCAGATGTAGCTACTGAATCCAGGTCCCGAGATTATACAACTTTTTTCATGCTCAACTCAGCTGAGCATGAAATTTAAACTGCTTACAAATACTGAATGAAATAGCCCAAATAAATTGAAATTTCCGGTTTAGGCACCAAAACCTGTAATTTATCCTGCTTATAAATGTTAAAATGCCAACAGTTGATGGCATTTTAACATTCATGAGCAGGATGAATAATAGTCACAGCTGAGCTGAGCATGAAAATAGTTTTATAACCTCGGGACCAGGACCTCTCTCTCTGAAGTCCTGTACTTTAGTGCCACTAGGTCACCATATTCCTAACAAACCTTGAAGAACACTTTCTCTATCAGCAACAAATACATACCCAGCAATGATAAGCATGACATTCATACTGGTAGCCTCTTCTTGGATTGTTGGGTTTTACCCACCCAAATTGCTGCCCTTTCCGGTAAACAATCTCCTGTTGCCGAGTCAATCTTCGTTGTGGCGAAAAACTCACATTTTTATTCCGTACTGAACCTGTCCCTCTAACATCTCTTTGAATGTTTTGTGAAAGTTTCAAAATGGCAGAAATCGGGGATGACGTTGTCCACCTTTCATCAACATGAACTTTCGTTACCATGGTAACCTAACATGGCAACGAGATTCATATCCCATCCATGGATACAAGTTGATCATCCATTACAGTCTTAAGTGACCAAGAAGTTCAAGAAATGTGTATTTTGTTGATAATCAAAAACACTTGATTTCCTATTTTCACATGAATCCAAGTTGTGTGAGTTACTTCCCTTGACAGAGCAATTCTCAAAAGGTAACTTGAAATGTAGCCAAATTTATCAACATTTATTTTCAACTATATATTATCTTAGAGTATGCTTTTTTCCATTTGACCTGACAGTTCTGTTTGAACTAGTGTCTATATATTTACTGTTTGATCTTACGTCTATGTTTACTGTCTACTATGAAAATTCTTGTTTGTTTCGATTCCATCTAGGTTGCTACAGCAACCAAATTAACAATATCTTAATATATCGGCCATGTCAACTGCGAAAAACAAAGACGCAGATCAGCTGTGCAGTAACGCAGTAACTGCACAGCTGATCAGCGCCTTTGTTTTCCCTACATGGATAAGTACACGTCCTCCTCTACTTATATCCAAAATTTCAAGCTTCTAGCCATTTTCTGAGACACTACACGCCGGTTTGTGTCGGACCTGGTCGGAAACTGAAACTGATAACTGTTTTTCTGGTGACGAGACCCATGATTATCATTAGACACAAAGAAGTCCAGTTTCTCAGGAGCTTAAAGATCAAAAAGGCATTATTAATTAAAACATAAATGCCCAAGGTCACTAGCTTCCAGTAAAATTAATCAGAAAGTTCATCACTCTCAGATTTAATATATTGCTTCTCCTGTCTTTTGAATTGAAGAATGATGAATTTGATTGTACAATGTCTTTGCCTTCTATTCATACTTTAACCTTTCACATTATTATTTTTCATCAGAATAAATTTCTATCACATATGACCTGCATCAATCATTGTTGGTTTTGTTGTCTTGCTGTTGTCTTTGGTATTTTCATTCCGAAAACTTGTCCATGCAATATTTTTTTCTACTGTCAAAATTGAAAATTTCATCAGAAAATTTTTAATATTTTCCTTATTTTTGCTCCAAACATAGATTGTGAGTACAGGTTAGAACCGCCTCTTAGAACCGCCCACAATATAATTATGTTTTGGAGCAAAAAATAAGAAAAATAGGTATACCCCAGCATACCCCATCTTTGCCATATAAAAGTGGGGTTCAAGGGGGTATACATTATACAGACATGTTTTTCCTGATTCATGTCCAAATGTTTGTGACAGAAATTTACTGCAAAAAAGGCTCAGTCCCATCCCGCAGGTTCACTTCAAAACAAATTCAGAAAATCAGAATTCATAAAATTTAAACTGCTCATAAATACTGAAAAAACCCAAATAAAATGAAATTTCAGGTTTAGCTCACCAAAGCCTGTAGTTTACCCTCCAAATAAATGTTCAAATACCACTAATGAACTGGATAAATTTTAGTCTTAGAGTTGAGCATGAAAATAGTTTTATAACCTTGGGACCTGGTCTAATACACCCACAACAGGTTTTCTCAGGATGATGCTGCACAACATTTGAGCCGCCGCATGGGAAATCCAACAATCTGCATAGGCGAAAACACAGGCGCAGATTAGCTTCGCAGTAACTGCAAAGCTGATCAGCGCCTTTGTTTTCGCTACATCAGATTAGTACAATTCCTCGAATTTTCCAGTCTCTAACCATCTTTGAATCTGAGACTGTACAGCCCAATGTGTGTCGGACCTGGTCGGTACCCAAATTGTTGTTTTTCTCACGCGAAGGCTCATTTGATTTTAAGTAACCATGAAGAGCTTCGGAAATTACATATTGTTCACGAATTATCTGGATAATGCACAAATGAACTGTTTGAAAACTCAATTTTAATGTTTTCTCGCTAAATTAAATCCATCCTCACAGCCTACATGTAGCATTTTCACAGTTGATTATATGATCTTTTTGCACTTTAACTTAAACTCTGCAGGCGACTTAATGTTTTATTAAAATGATAGTCATTAAATAATCTACGACTACTAATAAAACCAACATGCAAGAGAACAGATCTCAATATAGCAGCAGCAAAAACTATTTAAACATTTGAACGAATATACAAGTATAATGCCACTGCATGTTTGTTTTGTGGTTTACTGTCCCAGTCAACATTTATCCCGTCATGATGAGTCGCAGCCACATCTAACCCAACCTCTTATCTGGAATCCAAACGCAATAGCCACTAAGCTAATGCACCAGTCATTTGTAACCACTGTTCCCCCAACTACGGGGAAGGGCGGGGATTATGACTTTTTAGTTTCAGTGCCCTGCTATGAGCCCCACCCCCAGGGGGCAAACTGGAGGTCAAAATTTTGCTCGTTGCCCTGCCCTTCACAACAGAAAATCTCCCTGGGGTAAGGGTCCTAATGTCAAAACCCCATGAACTGTGGAGACACTTGAAAAGAAATTGCCCTGCACATTAGCCTGTCTATCCCCCACCCTTCCCCATAGGTGGGGATGGGGGGGGGGCAGTGTTTACAAATGGCTGGTGCATAACATGTTACTATAACTGATAACATGCATGTATTTCTTTCAATGTAAAAAGTTAACTTAATTGTAATTTAAACTACTATTCTATAATCTCATGAACAATTATATGAATTTTCTTTAAATGACATCTCAATTTAAATCCACAGTGACCTCACACATTGTTTTAAACATAATAAAATTAACACATCCTCCTTTTATGAAAACACTTTGGTAGTAGCATATAGTATCACTCACAAGAACTTCAGGTTGAACTGTCTGAATACCAAAGGTCTTTTTATTCCAGCCATGAATGTTAATATGTCCTTAAAATGAACCACATCATTAAAAACACATTCATACACAAGCGCACAAACTAATACACAGTTAGGCATGTGACGATAGTGTAATAATTTCAGCTAGAATAATGCCTCTAGCTTTAACATCCAAAATTTCATGCTTTTTGCACATCAGTAGGAGTTGTGCATGCTGGTTTGGGTCCAACATGCTCAAACATTCCGTTTTTAAATGACCAGACACAAATGAGCTGCAACACGAGCAAAGAACAGAATTCCGAATTTCCACCGGGTCCAACACAAACTGACGTGTACAGTCATATAGAAGCTAAAAATTTTGGTTGAAGTATACTATCTGTGTAGCAAAAACTAAGGCGCTGATCAGCTGTGCAGTTACTGCACAGCTGATCTGCAGCTTTGTTTTTGCATGGATAAAAATCAGTTTTTACAAGACCAGACTCAAATATCCCATGGATCCTGCATAGGATCCTTATTGCAACAATCTACTGAATCTTATAGTCCAATAAAACTAACATTTGTTAAGGCAATATCTCGCAATAAAAACTGCGAAATCATCACAAACTGCACATTCTGATCCATGTCCACATATTACAAGATGAATAAGAAATCCATAAAAATATAACCATAACCAGGCTGCGTCAAACTATTATTGAAGTCATTCACCGTAGCTACGTATACAGTGTACTTTGGGAATCGATGTTCATGTTCAATTATTTCTTCCCGCCAGCGCAGCATTTTTATTATGCATCAATTTACAATATTTGTTCCAAGGCGTGTTTAGTGGGACTTGATTGAACCAATTACGCCATAAACTTCACGCTCAGTAATAATGTTCGCAGATCGAACTAACAATGTCAGATTCCGACGATCACGACAAACGCATGTATTCCTATTGTATGAGCAGTTTCCTCACAAAGCCTGCTTTAACCCATATCTGGCGAATGGATTTTCCCATCATTTATCAATTGGGTGAGTCCACTTCCGTTTTTAGGGGTGTTAGGAGTGATTTTTAAATTTCATTCAATTTTTCGATGAAAATTCTCTAAGCAAACAGAATAGCCCCAGATGGGACGCCGCGTTCTGCGGCGTCACATCTGGGGCTATTCTGTTTGCCTATGTCCCATAAAAGGGACGCCAGTCTTAAATGAGTTAAAAAAGGAAATATCTCAGTGACACAAAGCGAAAGTCAGATGAGCACAATCCTTGACTTTTCTATGTTCATCAGGAAAACATGTACGTGAAATGTATACCCCATTAAACCCCACTTTTATACAGAAAAACTGGGGTATGCAGGGGTATACCTATTTTTCTTATTTTTGATCCAAAACATAGATTAAGGGTACTCGTTAGAACCGCCTCAGCAACGTGTACCCACAATCTATGTTTTGAGCAAAAATAAGACAAATATCAAAATTTTCCAATTAAATTTTCATTTTTTCAAGCTGAAAAAATCTTCGTATGTATTGCATGGGCAAGTTTTCGTAATGTTTAAATAGCATGATCGTTCTTAATTTGCAATTTCCAATCTCTTGACTAATAGTAGATGATCGAGTCACAAAGGTTAACAAGCAAAAGACGACTTATCAGAAATTCAAAGATAGGTTTCCATGCGAAATCTGACATGGAAAAAATCAACACTGTGATGTATTGGGTAGTAGCATCTTTGACAAATTGAGCCACCTCGTGGGAAAACCAACAATGTGGTTTCCAACCAGGCCCGACACAAACCGGGCTGTACTAGCACAGAAGCAGGCTAGAAGCTTGAAATTTTGGAGTTAAGTACAGGAGGAATTGTACTATCCGAGTAGCGAAACCAAAGGCGCTGATCAGCTTCGCGGTTACCGCGAAGCTGATCTGCGCCTTTGTTTTCGCCTATGCAGATTGTTGGTTTTCCCATGGGGCGGCTCAAATGACACAATTGAATGTCTAAGCCTTTCTCAGTAGCATGAATTTCTATTGTAATGTTAGAGGCTTAAAAATTGTATTTTTGGTGACTTGAATATAAGGTGGCAAGTGATGATCAGGGACAGGCACAATCAAAATCAAAGTCCAACCCTTCAAACTTTAAGGCGGGCAACAGTTGTAAATGAGCGGCCTAATGAGAAAACCAGATTTTTGATATGCAAAAACAAGGACAATTAATGATTGGATGTACAGTGCCTTATTGTTTCCACTAAACAGATAGTACAATTCCTCCTCTACCTATTTCCAAAATTTCAATCTTCTAGCCTTCTTCTGTGATTGTACGGGCCATTTTGTGTCCGACCTGGTCGGAAATACCAAAGACCGGTTTTCTCAGTCGCATTGTGGCTAAAATAGAAATCTTGAAGCCATGATGTAAATGGCAACATAAATTGATGCTTTATATTAAGAAATAGGGTTATTTCAAACTCATCCATCAAACATCACAACTCAATGTCAGAATATGGAAATCGAACATCTAGTAGCATAATTTTTCCTGCTGCAGTTTAATTTCCTCTCGTCAAAATGTCCGGTTGCTATTATTATTATTACCAGTATTTTTTTTTTTTTTTTTTTTTTTTTTTTTTTTTTCATAAAACTGAAGTTATTCTCTAGTCAGTGAAGAAACAGGTATAGGTGCTCACATACACCTCAATCTCTTTATAACACTATCCGTGTTAGGTATCCAATCCGTGTTATAACGGGAGTAAAATGTATAGACATATATATAGCAAAAGTACGAGTAGTCCAATTGGGGTCTAACAATGATCAGTGTTACATACAAAACTGTGTTGTGACGAACCAAGTTATAAAGAGGTTCAGGTGTATTTGCGAAAAGCATTTTGATGAATATGCAAAAAGTCATCTTCAGCAGAGCTTTGTGAAATCAAAAGCTATGTTAGAGAGTGAATGTGGTGGCCTAGTGGTAGAGTAAAGGACCCCAGAGCATAAAATGAGCCGCCTCGTGGGAAAACCAACAATGTGGTTTCCGACCAGGTCTGACACAAACCGACCTGTACAAGCACAGAAAAGAGCTAGAAGCTTGAAATTTCGGATTTAAAGGAATGGATTCAGAACCGCACAAGACGCCGTATGTATACGTAAAATACCATCATAAATCCATTCCTGGTACAAGAGAATGCATATCGGGTTTGTTACGCAAAATATTCGTATTCAAAGTTGGGAAACCTTCGTTTTTTCCTGCATCTGAGTGAATCGCCATCTTTATCGGGTATGGTTACCGGTTTATCGATAATTACACGGTGAACGCGGTAACCAGTATAAAGCTGTGACGTCACTCACTCACTTTCTCTTTAAGCCGCACATATCAATTGCAAGACGTTCAATAATTTCGTTATTTTATTTTGTATTTGTGGATACTTGATAGAAGTGTTTATGTGATAATACCGGAGAATAATATTTACCGAAGATGCCTCAGTGCCAGGCGCATGAGGCTACTAACTGTAAAAACAAGCCACAGAAAGGAGGTAAAAGTTTTTTTCCCAGATACCTGTCGTCGGCTTTTCGCTTCCCCCAAAGCGATAAAAAATCGTAGGTGTAGACATTTTCACTATTTCTTATTAATAATCCAGTATGAACGGAATGGAATTACTGTTACATGTATCTACGCACGGTAGTTTTTTATTCCGAATTTTGGCATTTCACATACAATTCGTCAAAGAATCGCGCACAATAGAAAAGAATAGGAATTCACAAGTTTTTCAACAACTTTATTCCAAAACGGAATCGGTACACACTCCAGGGGTAATCTCACTTTTTTTTTTTTTCACATAATTTGATTAATTTGCTTCAGTTATCTATTTTATTTAATTTATAATCGGAGGTGAACCGCCCAACACTAATTGTTTTTCAGTGCACATGCGTTTCTAATTTGTTTGCCACCAATCCAGAAAAGATTTTCATTCATGCGGATAATTATTTTTAGCATGTGACACGGTAAACACGCCTCAAACGGTCAGCTGACCTGTCAACAATGACTGCAATTAAAGTTGTTTATATAAAGACACGCGCCATCAAAAGATGCGACCGCCATTCTTTAAATCGTTTGATCGCCATTATAAGGCGTTCATAAAGACACGCGCCATCAAAAGATGCGACCGCCATTCTTTAAATCGTTTGATCGCCATTATAAGGCGTTCATAAAGACACGCGCCATCAAAAGATGCGACCGCCATTCTTTAAATCGTTTGATCGTCATTATACGTATGAAAGATTATCGACTACCTAACTATCGTTACATAATTTTGATTGGATGTTCATCATAAAGGTGCGAAATACACTCGGATGGATGTCTCTAAGATGCTCTTTTTGGCTCATAGACAACAAAACACAGGTAAATAGTGGGACGTATCGCGGCAAAAACAACTTGTGCCCCGGGAATCACCACTGAGGAAAACCATGTGTCTGAGCCCAGATTTACTCGTCCCGGGACGCCGAGTCCTGCGTCCGCGAGATCCCTGTGACAGATGACATTTTTTTCTGTTTTTATTTCTTTCTTTTTTCTTACCTTAATCTGCGAATTTTATCGATAAAATGAAGTGGAGTACGATTGCTTGTACATGGCTCTCAACCGAAAGTGAGTGAGTGACGTCACAGGTAAACAAATATGGCGGCAACCTTCGCGATTCGAGACGCATTTTAGCGTAATTTTCAATGGATGATTGTGTACTTATTATGGGGTAAATCGTTGGAATTTGATTTGTAACACGTACTGTAACATCTAAATGAATGTGTTCAGGGCCAAATATGCGTTTCCGAATCGATTTCTTATAAGTAGAAGAGGAATTATTGTACTATCCGAGTAGCGAAAACAAAGACACTGATCAGCTTCGCAGTTACTGCGAAGCTGATCTGCGCCTTTGGTTTCGGCTACGCAGATTGTTGGTTTTCCCATGTGGCGGCTCAAATACCATGACAACCATCTTGGTCATGTGACAGGGATTATTTATGTACTCCTTGGTTCCCCCTTCCTATAATGCTTCATATAATATTTGGCTTTGATTGGCCAAGCAGTTTCAGAGATCTTTGAAATGGTGGATGACCGAATGATGCCGGGCACCTATCTATATCCTAATAAGCTCACCTGTGAGCCTACGGTTCAGGTGAGCTAAAAATGTTGCCCTGTCCCGACAATACTTGGACGTTAAGCCATAACCAATCCAAACTAATGAGAACTACCTGGTTATGAAAAGGTTCACATAACATTTGGTTAAGGAAATGATCACATAATTTTGAGCGGAAATGTTCAAATAATTTTGAGCGAAACCCAAAATGTCCAATATTCTACCAGATCTTGTCTTCTGAGGAGGCTAATTTTTGGCAACAAAGAATGAGCCTCATCATGCGAAAACCAGCTTTTTTGCATATAGGAGAGCAAAGGCTCCGAAAACTATGTAGCAGTTGCACAGCTGATCAGCCCTCTTGTTTTTGCTACATGGATAATAACTGTCCCGGTCTTCTTGCAAAATCTGAAATTGCAACTTTCTAGCCTGCTTCTGTGACTGTACAGACCAGTTTGTGATGCATCTGGTCCGACACACAAAAGATAATTTTTCTCCCATGGCACCCTGAAAGGTTTTATTTTGTTAAAGCTGCCTGGAAGTCTGAGAGGCCTGATCAGAAAATAGAAAGATTTCATTACTAAGTCTGAAACTGGTCAAAAGGGGATTTGTAAAATGATTATAGCTGTCAAGTTAGGCATTAAGTTCAGTTTATGTAAGAAAAATGAATTAGCAAAATAATTGATCAGCTTCGTGTTGGCATTTCTCCCTGTAGTTCTGGTGAATACCCAGGAAGCCGTGGCTCTGTCCCAACATGACTGAAAATCTTTTGACTGTGAAGTTGAGCAATAAGAAGAAACACACACAATCTGTAACTGTATGTTGTTTTATCTGGTTTCATTAGGAAAATAAGTCTTTGTGTCGACATCCTGTTGAAATTTGTAAAATAGCAGTTATACAAATATTGGCTCCATGTTGCTAAATCTAAAAGGTCACTGCTAGGCCAGGCTTTAGTAGGTGAAACAATGGTATAGCCCATCTCCTTTCTCTTTAATACATTCACTGCTCATAAAGGATCTCATTTTTTTATATACTTCCGCTGGGATGAATGTGTGTGTGGCTGTTAATTAGCCACTTGCCTTGTAAACCTGACAGAAGGCTCATGGTTAAAACCATGCAGGGAGTCATGGGTTTAATCAAGGGCTTCATCAGTCTTTTAATTGTGACCTTACACCAAAGTCCCATCTCCATATGACCTTGGCTGTTGAGGGGAAAGTGAAGTACAAAAATCAGTCAACTAATGCACCAGTCATTCGTAACCACTGCTCCCCCACCTACAGGGAAGGGCGGGGATTATGACTTCAGTTTCAGTGCCCTGCTATAGTCCCCACCCCAAGGGGTCAAACTGGAGGTCAAAACTTAACTCTGCCTCGTCCTTCACAACAGAAAATCTCCCTTGGGTAAGGATCCTAATGTCAAAACCCCGTCATTTCCCCTACACTGCAGGGACACTCGAAAAGTAACTGCCCCACACTTTAGCCCGGCTTTTCCCCACCCTTCCCTGTAGGTGGGGGACAGTGGTTACAAATGACTGGTGCATAACTTCTGTTTGTGGTGGCTCATTATCCTTATATTTCGCTCAAAGTTTGTGTTCTTGCATTGGATTAAGCTTCCAGACTTTACAGAATTAGAAAATAAATGACATTTACTGCGATTCCATTGAATTGCGATTCAATGGACAGTTTCTATATGTTGTCTGCAACTGACTTAATAGGCAGAAAATGATATTATATGAATCTAGGCTTTTAAATCGGATTCAAGGAATCTGATCAAGAAATAAAAAGCTTTTACTATAAATATGATAACATTTAATGCACCAATCATTTGTAACCATGGCTTCCCCACCTACAAGGAATGGTAGGGATTATGACTTTCCAGTTTTCAATGCCCTGCTACAGACACCATCCCATGGGGACAAACTGAAGGTCAAAACTATGCTCTTTCATATTGAAAAATCTCCCTCGGGTAAGGATTTTAATATCAAAACCCTGTGATTTCATCAGTGCACTTTAGCCCTTCCCCGTAGATAGGGGAGATTTACAAATGGCTGGTGAATAAGATGCGGAACGGTTACCAGGTATGAATAGCTAATCTGCAGAGCCTTTCAATGTGGCAGTTCCCATACTTTGCTCTTTATATACGAGCCACATCGTGAGAAAACCGGATTTTTGCCTATGCGAAAACAAAGGCGCAGATCAGCTTCGCGGTAACCGCGAAGCTGATCAGCGCCTTTTTTTCGCTACACGGATAGTATATTTCCTCTTCTTCTTATATCCGAAATTTCAAGCTTCTAGCCTGCTTCTGAGACTGTACAGCCCGGTTTGTGTTGGACCTGGTCGGAAATCCCGAAGACCAGTTTTCTCGCGTCGCGTCTCATAAAAAAAGACGTGAAGAGGCTCAGACTTTAAAGCTAACTAACATGGATCAATTTATGCGAGTAAGGGTTGTGTGGTCATATGATTTGCGGAGAATCATCAACTTAAGATCGAGCTGAGCAAGTGATGCCTTTTTTCTCTACATTTTTTGTGTCATTCTAAAGTGCAATTCCTTCCTATTTTAAAAAGAGCTGCGTTATGAGAAAACCCAATTTTAGCATATGCGAAAACAAAAGGCGCATATCAGCTGTGCAGTGACTGCACAGCTGATAAGCGCCTTTGTTTTTCGCTACATGAATAGTACAATTCCTCCTCTACTTAAATCCAAGATTTCAAGATTCTTACGCTTTCTTCCAAGGGTGTATAGGCCGGTTTGTGTCGGACCTGGATAGAAGCCTCAAAGACCGGTTTTTCCGCGTCACAACTCCACAGTGTCTCAAATGGATCCTGGCAGATTAGAGCCGCGACGCGAGAAAACCCGTCTTCGGGGTTTCCAAACACAAACCGACCTGTACAGTCACAGAAGCAGGCCAGAAGCTTAAAAAGAAGAGAAATTGAACTATCCGAGTAGCGAAAACAAAGGCGCTGATTAGCTTCGCAGTTACTGCGAAGCTGATCTGCGCCATTGTTTTCGCATAGGCGAAAATCCGGATTTCTCACGATGCAGCTCATTAGGTTTCTAATATCCTCTGTAGGAGGAAATCTGCCATTGATGTCAGTTTGACATGTATTACATTAAATAAGTGCACATGAGCGTTTGCTTATATTTCCAGTTTTAAAGTTTTCTTCAAACTACACTAAGTCTTCAACCTTAAAAAAACAAGCTCATTATAATGCAGTTTTCAATATAACACAACTGAAGAGGCTTTAGTAGCAGAAACCATGGTATGGCCCATTCCCTGTCTCATTAATATATTCACTGCTCTTAAAGGATCTGAGTTTTAGTTTTATTCAGTATAACACAGCCATGTTATGGCTCCCAAATTGATTATTTGGCTATATATCTATAAACTAGCAAATAACCTCATTATAACATGGTTCACTTATAACACTGTCTGTTTCTATGGACACCAAATATAGCATTATAATGAGGTTGGCCTATATTTTAAGATTTAAACAACAGTCTTCTAGACATCTATATGGGGATGTACTTGTGTGGAATACAAAATGATGACATATTCGCTCAACCTATCAAAGGCAGTTAATCATTGCTGTGTGCTCATCCATTAAACAGTAACTGAAAACTAAGACAAACTTGCAATGGATACAGTAATCAAATCAGCTTTTTCTCCCCAACATCAGCTGAGATATATGCTACAAGCCTTTTTTATTCAGTTTTACATCCCTTGCAGAACTACTTCAGCTCAAATGAAACGGACCAATCAGTAGGTTGGTCAAAAACAGGAGTACCCCCAGAAAAAACATCTGGCACACCCACAATGAGAACTTAGCTTGTCTCATGTGTGCCACATGGGGCTTGATCCTTCACTGGACACAGACATGAGATGATCAAATGATTAACAGTGGTAATGAAATCAACAAATTTAACTTTACTTTTAGCCATTTCTTCTATTGTACGGCTCATCAAATGCAAGTCTATGTATGAGTTATGTAAATTCCATCACGTATGACTATAAATCATATTTCATACCAGAATCCTTGTCAAAACTTGATCAAATGCTATCATTTTATATGCACGGTAAGACTCTTAACGACTTCATGTCTGCCGCTATTCTCTGTTGTATCATTAAAATTGATCAGCTTAAGTTTGAACCACGACTCAAGAAAACTGGTCTTCGGGGTTTCGGACCAGGTCAGACACAAACCTAGCTGTACAGTCATAGAAGATGGTTAGAGGCTGGAAATTTTGGATTAAGAAAAAAGAGGAATTGCACTATCCGTGTTGCGAAAACAAAGGCGCTGATCAGCTTCGCAGTTACTGTGAAGCTGATCGGCGCCTTTGTTTTCGCCTAGGCAAAAATCCGGTTTCCTCATGACACGGATCAGTTGTTTTTTTTCCTGATCCAAGCCTGGCTCTCATTATATAGGATGCCTTTGTTCTCAGAAAATATCTTGTCACACAACCTCCTGGCCATTGTTTAACCTTTATCATGCTGTGATTTATTTTTTCCAATATCATGTGCCACTGAGTTTTCTTTTTTCTTTTTTTTTTTTTTTTTTTGACTGCAGAAATCGCTATTTCCCACTCTCCAAACGGCTCATAATTATTTGCTTTGCAAGTAAATTCCATCTTCATTTAAATGCTAAATTTTGCATCTTTAGTACATTACAAGAACTCCGCGGAGGTCGATATCGCACCAGTGACCTGCATTGGGCAAAATAACTAAAAATGTGAAATATAGGTCGCGGGCATCATGTTAAGGTGTGTTCTGAAAGATTTACTATGCAAGGTTTCACACTCGCAGCTATCACTGATGCAGAGAAAAACAAACTTTGAGGTAAAAATTAACAAAGTCAATGGACTGTGAAATAGAGGTCAAGGTCAGCGGGTCAAGGTGCGTGCTTGAAGGGTATGTCAAGGACAATAACTATGCAAGGTCTCACACTCACAGCTAACACTGATGCAGAGAAAAAGAAACTTCGACGTAAAAATAAAAAAACTCAATGGAATTTGAAATATAGGTCAAGGGCACCGGGTCAAGGTGCGTACTTGAAGGGTATGTCAAGGACAATTACTATGCAAGGTTTCACACTCGCAGCTATCACTAGTGCAGAGAAAACAAAACTTTGACGTAAAAATTAACAAAGTCAATGGACCGTGAAATAAAGGTTGAGGTCAGCGGGTCATTAGGTGCATGCTTGAAGGGTATGTCAAGGACAATAACTATGCAAGGTTTCACACTCACAGCTATCACTGATGCAGAGAAAAAGAAACTTCGACGTAAAAATTAACAAAGTCAATGGACCGTGAAATATAGGTCAAGGGCACCGGGTCAAGGTGCGTGCTTGAAGGGTATGTCAAGGACAATTACTATGCAAGGTTTCATACTCCTAGCTCTCACTGATGTAGAGAAAACCCAACTTTGACGTAAATGTTGATGGACGGACGAACGAACGGACGGACGGACCGATGGACGGAAATTTGGACTCCTATATCGCACCCTGCTATAAGCAGGTGCGATAAAAACCATCTAAGAGCTGCCATTTTAGCATTTAGGGATTTCTTACAAAAATCCCTGTTCAAATGCGTTTTTTAGGCTTTAAATGCAAAAAAATTGTTGATCACTGATAATTTTCTGATTCAATTTTGGCTCTATAGTCACCATCTTGGATGTATAGTGCGAGCCTGATAGAGATCATTTTCATTTTTACAAAGGTAACCATGTGCAAAAATGGCGGAAAAAATCGAAGTCAGATTGGGCGACTGAATGCGCCTACAGTGGTACAAGGGTATTTTCTCATGGGCGCACGAATGCGCCTACAGGGAGTTAAAGGTTAAGGTCTCTGCATCAGATTTCATTACTGCTCTTAATCATTCAATCATCTCTGTGACTGCTGTGTGGGTGCAAGCCTGAGATGGGGAACATGGGATAAACCAAATTATGTTTGCAGGCATGCAAGGTCGTTTAGGGGTACTCCTGTAAATTTTCACACCACACTGATTGGCCCATCTCATATAAATTAAGAAGTGAAATAATCATAAAGGAAAAGTAAGACTGAAATACCATATTCATTCTAATTAGCACACATGCCCCAATAAGCGCACCCCCTGGCCATTTACGAAAAACACACGCATCAGCGCACATTACTTGACTAGTAGATTGGTATTTACACCAGTGCTTCGCATCAATACCTCATTAAAACTTAACCTTAAATGGTCAAGAACTATTTTGCAATGATAAAAACACCTAAATGATATCATCATTGATATTTTGACATGATTATTTCAGCATATTTATGTTTTGTCTTCGTTCGTAGTGTGCTCTAATTAGAACAATATTTTGTTACCTAATCTTTCAGTTATTTTGAAATGCTAAGCGCACTGTGCGCTAATTAAAAGGAATACGGTAATTGTTTTCTCTATTTCATTTATTTTAGTGCCACGAACAACTTTCAGTGCAAAACCTGCAGCATGTGCAAGTTATCTGGGTCCAGTTGTTCAAAATTAACGACATCGTTAGTTAACGATTTGTTAAAATTTCAAATGGCCATATTACAAATACACTGTCATTTTTTTGTTGAAAAAATGTGAGAATCCTTTGCATTGCAAAGGATTCTCACATTTTATCAACAAATAATGACAGAGTATTTGCTTATGTAGTCAGGATTTACTTAACAAGTTAGGAGCTTAATGATGACGTTAAGCTAACGAAGTTTTGAACAACTGGCCCCAGGTGTTTATAGTCCTTGTACAGTCTTATTGTCAGGTCTGTTGTGCTCACCACTTTTGTTTTCATGGATGCTAAGCCTGATGGGAAAGAGCTTAGAAAATCATCTTGTTCTTTATCCATGGTGTTGAAAATTGATTTTTTGTGCTGTCAGTTCCTCCCTCCCTGGTGTCTGTGTTAATTTATCAATAGCTGGTCCCTATTTTCTTACTGAAGTCTTTACTGTTTGTTTTCTTAGTTTGTTTTGTGGCTTAACATCCCAGTCATCAATTTTCAGTCATGTTGAGATGGAGCCAACACTTCCTGGAAGTCAACCAATTGTATGGAGAGAAATTTGGTCTTGCTAAAGGGTATAAACCAGTGCTAAATGGATTTGAACCCCTGTCCCCCAAACACTTGATCTGCAACCGAGGCCACTTATTATTCATATACAGTTACAACAATCCAATTCAAGGGGAATAACTGATTTTGTTTCACCAAGAATTTCCATCCACAGTTGTCTGGCTCTGATTCTGAGAAAATAACCAGTTGTCAGAGCACATTCAATCACTAAGAAAAAATAATTTGCTCATCTTATTCCAATAGTGGGGAAGGGCCGTAAAATGAGCCGCCTCATGAGAAAACCAACAATCTGCATAGGCGAAAACAAAGACACAGATCAGCTTCGCGGTAACCGCGAAGCTGATCAGCGCCTTTATTTTCGCTACTCGGAAAGTACAATTCCTCTTCTTCTTAAATCCGAAATTTCAAGCATCTAGCTGTCTTCTGTGCTTGTACAGCCCTGTTTGTGTGGGACCTGATCGGAAACCACATTGTTGGTTTTCCCACGAGGTGGCTCAAATGATTTCACAATTAATCTCAAGACACAAGTTTAGAACATGAAATACCACAACTGTAACCAAGAACCATCCATTCCACTTCCAGGGCCAAGCTTAACTGATGTACCAGCTAACAACATTTTTTTAGAAAATTACAATAAGGCAAACCAATGTTCCATACCATATGAGCCGCTCATGGGTAAACCAAAAAAGTGGTTTTCCAATGGGTCTGACACAAACCGGCCTGTACAGTCACAGAAGATGGCTAGAGACTGGAAATTTTGGATTTAGAAAGAAGAGGAATTGTACTATCCGTGTAGCGAAAACAAAGATGCTGATCAGCTTCGCGGTTACCACGAAGCTGATCTGCGTCTTTGTTTTCGCCTATGCAAATTGTTGGTTTTCTCAAGAGGCTGCTCATAATGATCTTAGCTGTTTAGTGGGATGTAAAACGCAAACAACATTTTACTATACTAAAGACTTGGGAATAATCCTGAATGAATGCATTTCATATCTTTTTTTTTTTTATCACTTACAGTATAGCCAGGTCCCATCATCCACAGTACTGCGTAGACTTGGTTATATAAACTATGTGACATCTCCGGGTTCATCTTGCACCCACATTTATGGGTTACTCTCCAGTAAAGATACTTGTATAACACATGCAATATGTCCAAGAACCTGTACCCGCCCATAGCAGGAATAGATATCAATATATCCAGGCTTAGAACATGACTTTTTTCACAGCGGACAGTTGCATAATAAATGTATATTGTTCAATCCATTTATTTGAGAAAATATCATTTTTCACATTAGCACAGGAGTTGCATATATTTTTCCATTGAAATTTTTTTTTTCTCAACTCTAAACTTAATTTAAACAGTAAATATTGATGTTATTTAAACTCAAAACATCTTTTCATTCTCCTAGCTTTCTTTTTTAATACAATTTAAGTTTAAAATCTACATCAGGAGAGTTTTGATCATCTATTAATTTCATTTCCTTTTTGGATGCCCAATGGTCCATTCCTTAATAAATTTCTGAAGTCGAAATCCAGTGAATTTCCCACTATCCATCCATTATGGAATCAAACATAATTTTGAAACAATTTTCCTGTAATTTAGACAGACAGGTGTAACAGTTAAAATATCTTGGCGATCTTTTATTATGTACTTTTTTTGTTGTTGTTTGGCTTTGTTATCTTATTTATCAGTTCTTTTCAATAATAGATTTAGGTAAATTATGCCAAGAACACAAAGATATACGAAAACAATGTTTTTTCACTTTTGTTTGTTCTTGCTGAAATCGTGATGACAAGTAGTGACCAGGAAGTGGTACAGTCAGATGCAAAATCCTAAATATGTAAAGTCCAGCCTTACATTTTATGAGCACTATACACGTAAAACATACGGATTTTATTTCAATGGAATCTGCATGAGCAGTATGAAAGTTTCCCACTCAAAAGTTGACCTGTTACGCTTGCTCACTCACCGTGACTGGACTAAATTCCATTACGAAAACTTGCCCATGTAATAAACAGAGATTGTTTGAGCTTAAAAAAATGAAAATTTTCAGCAGAAAAATTTTGATATTTTTCTTATTTTTGCTCAAAACATAGATTGTGGGTACTCAACGAGGCGGTTCTAACGAGTACCCACAATCTGTGTTTTGGAGCAAAAATAAAAAAAATAGGTATACCCCTGCATTCCCCAGTTTTGCTATATAAAAATGGGGTTCAAGGGGGTATACATCACACGGACATGTTTTCCTGATGTTAGAATTCCACCAATAGTAATTCTCAACAAGATTTGACTCATATGGACTGCCATATAATTTGTTATAAAATCTGAGATAAATGCTACCCTCTCCCCACCACCCTTTCTTTCTTCAGTCCACACTGTATCTCACAGGCAGATCAAGGATATCAGGATGGAAAGGGGGGTTCAATCATACCAAAAGTGTTCATTTTCTGAATAATTTGGTACCAGAGGGGGTTTAGAGTGAACACCATGACCCCCCCCCTCTAAAGACAATACACTAAACCCAGATTTGGCTATCTATACTGGTCACAATTTGTCAAGCTCCAGCCTATGTTTGATGCATATTCCAATCTAAATAAGGCACATTCAAGGTATTTTGCTGAAAAATGGGCACAAAATACTATAAAATTCCAGTTATTTTGTAACATTGAAGTATCAACAATATCCTATAATGTATTATGCATAACATGCAAAATTATAACTATTAATATTCAGTAAATATTGACACACCTGTACCTGATATTGAGCCGCCACATGAGGAAAAAAAACAGACTTTTGCCTATGAAATTACACAGGCACAGATCAGCAGATCACACCTTTGTTTTCACTTCACCGATAGTACAATCCCTTGGTTCTTCTTAAATCCAAAATTTCAAGCGTCTAGCCTGCTTCAGTGACTGAACAGGCCAGTTCGTGTCAGACCTGGTCAAAAACCAAGACTGTTGTTTTCTCAGGCAAAGACTCATTATTAATTATATATATTGCTGCTTTTCTTAAAGCTAGGAAGAAACTATTTATTGATAATCTATTGATGTTAACAATTAATACAACAACACTATGTAAAGTCAACAAACCTGTGTGAAAACAGAATACATTTGTTCAGTATACTGCTCAATAAAAGTATGACTCGTTTAGCAAATTCAGGTATTGCTATGATTCTCATTGTCGCCACCAGGTAGCGCTTAATTAAGCACTGAATTGTCAACTTTCATGAGTTGTAACATTGTTTCCACAATATTGAGACTACTTGGCAAGCGCAACCTTTCATTTTAAAATCATGAGTTGAAGGTGTTTTGTTGCTTCTTTGTCGATATTGCATATTTTTATGTAGTATAACCATCATAGGTCTCTAGGTTACACAAGGTTCAAAAATCACTTTATTGCTTGTTTCAGGATAGTACTTTCCCAATTCAAAATTTCAACATTCTCTACTTCTTCACAATTCTTACAACTCATACTAGAAAACCAGTGACAATCAAAAATGCTTATCTTTTCCTTAACAGTATAAGTGATAAATTTTAGAGCCTTTTTTCAGTAGATTAATGATACTTTAATCTAATCAAGGAATCAGCCCATTGATTTATTAGGTAAGAAAGCACCCAGACAGGTAAAATATGAGACACTGCATGAGTAAACCTGCTGTCTGCAAATGTGAAAACACCTTTGAACTCAGCGAAGAGCAGTGGACTGTAGTGGTAGAGTGTTTGACTTCCAAACAAAAAGAAAAACTACCATGGCGGGCTGCGCCATTAACTCTCCAAAGTACATTGTACTGTTTAATATCTTCTTTGGTAGTAAGTAGTCAAGACACACACACACAAAAGAATGTCTATATCTGATTGAATACATGAAGGATTTCAGCATCAATGAAAAGTTGATACCAAGATAAAAATCCATGGCCAAAAATCTTGATTTAATCATTGTAAATTTCACAGGTATGGCTTTTTCATGGCAGCATAGATTACTTGGTATAATAAACAAGATAAGCCAGCAAAAAATTGACAGTTCATAAATATGATGAATTTATAAGATGAGCATAAACATCAAACAACCTATCTTTACTTTTTGCTTGTATTGTGGTTTTACGCTTCGCTTGTGCATTCTAGGGACTTATAATATCTGCCCCAACCAAACCCCTGCTGGTCAAATATTGTTATTTGGTGTGTCACCAGTAAACTATTCAGATTACATCCTAGTCATTAATTTTTCAGTCATCTCAGGATGGAGCCACTGCATCAGGAAAACATATCCGTGTAATATATACCCCCTTATACCCCACTTTCATATAGCAAAACTGGGGTATGCAAGGGTATACCTATTTTTTTTATTTTTGCTCCAAAACATAGATTGTGGGTACTCGTTAGAACCGCCTCAGCGAGGCCATTCTAACGTGTACCCACAATCTATGTTTTGAGCAAAAATAAGAAAAATATCAAAATTTTTCAGCTGAAAATTTTCAATTTTTAAAACTTAAAAAATCTCTGTATATTGCATGGGCAAGTTTTCGTAATGGATTCCTGGATATTTACCAGTACTGTGGGGAGTCAGAGTGCCTTGCCCATATAGACATAACGTCAACACCAGTGGGATTAAAACCAAAGATATCTCAACTAGGAGTCTTACGCTCTACCACATTAGGAAAACATGCCCATGTAATAAATAACCCCTCCCCCCCCCTTGAACCCAAATTTTATATAGTAAAGCTGGGGTACAAACAAAGGGTTATACACTTTTTCTTATTTTCAATCCAAAACATAGATTGTGGGTTCTCATTCGAACCGCCTCAAGGTGGTGATTCTAATGTGTTCCCACAATCAATGTTTTGAAAAATCATTTTTTTCCAATGAAATTTTCATTTTTTTTACAGCTGAAAAAGCATATGTGTATACTGCATGGGCAAGTTTTCATAATGATGTTTATTTTATGGTGTAGCTCAAACATGAGAGTCTATGGATCCATTAGTCTAAGAATGAAAACTGAGAATTTAAAAAATTATCAAAAATTCTACAGAATGCTATGATGTCTGATATTAATGGCACTTGCTTGGCACCTCATAGTTAAATGAGCTTCAAAATGACATGCTATACCAAGATTTGAGCCACGTCATGAGAAAACCGGATTATTGAATATGCGGAAAAAAAAGGCGCAGATCAGCTGTGCAGTTACTGCACAGCTGATCAGCGCCTTTGTTTTCACTGCACAGATAGTACAATTCCCCTTCTTCCTTAATCAGTAATTTCGAGCTTCTTGCCTTTTTCTACAAGTGTACAGGCCGGTTTGCGCCTGACCTGGTTGGAAACCCCGAAGACCCATTTTCTCGTGTTGCGGCTCATTCAAGGTAACTGATAAAACATGAGCAGCAACAGGTGTATAATCTTTAAAATTTTAAGCATTTACACCCTGTATACCCCAGATGCAACAAAAATTTGTTACAGCGCAGATGATGCAACATTACACAACATGTGACAAAGTGAACCTGGAGTTACATGATTACCATAGAGACTCACGCCAAGAGTTTGTAAAAGTGGGCGGGATTTTCACTTTACTTCATGTATTTTTACTAGATGCTAGTAACTGATAAGCCGTAAGTCCTATAGGTATGATTGGAAGCCGGATCAATTCCAAAATTATGGGGTCATGGCTTTGTCATATCTGGTGGCAAGTTTCACAGGTGAACAATTTTCTCATGATACTGAAGAGTACTTACCTTTCTTTTTCTGAATTTCGGTGGCAACTTTACATACAGGATCACTTTGTGGATGTACTTTTTCACTTTCTTTTCCATAGTTTCTAACTTAAGCAATTTACTCTTGTGTTAAATATTGTAATACAGGTCCTCATCTGAGTGGCAATGCTATACGGCTCGTCTCTAAACAAAGACACTTCAATTCAAGTCAAAATGCTCTTTATCATAAGCATTTACTCAGCAAAATTGTTTTTCATTATAAATGGCAAGATACAAATTTCAACTCAAGAGGCTTGACAACTTAAAGCATCACTCATAATTCTTAAAAATAAGCAATAAACAAAATAGATCATCTCCATTTACATGTATGCACTAGGTATCATAAAATGAAACGATCAAAAAATAAAACACAACCAAAGACCCAAATCACAGACACACATTCAAATACGAAATTTCTAAGGAATCATCCAACATATTCAGAAAGCAACCTTTTTCTGTACAAAAAAAAACAACAGACCTCCTGATGGACTTAGATATATTTTTATTGTTTATATAAGCTATAGAACTCTCTATTGAGGTATAAATGTGGTTTCCGAACAGGTCTAACACAAATCAGGCTGTACAGTCACAGAAGCTGGCTAGAAGCTTGAAATTTTGGACTTAAGAAGAAGAGAACGTTTACTATCTGTGTAGCAAAAACCTGTGTAGCAAAAACAAAGGCGCTGATCAGCTTCGCGGTTACCGCGAAGCTGATCTGCGTCTTTGTTTTCGCATATGCAGATTGTTGGTTTTCTCATGAGCCAGCTCAAATGTTCAAACATAAATATTTAATTGTTCGTGGCACCATGCTAACTGGTGCTAACACCTGTCAGTTCTGTGAGAACTCCAGTGTCTCTTCACACACAGGCCCAGTGGTTGTAAAACGTTTTTCATGCTCAACTCAGCTGCGACTAAAATTTATCCTGCTCATAAATGTTAAAATGCCAACAATCATTGGCATTTTAACATTTATAAGCAGGATAAACTACAGGCTTTGGCATTCTTAACAAAATTTCGACCAATTTTTGATATTTCAGTAATTATGAGCAGTTTAAATTTCATGCTCAGCTGAGTTGAGCATGAAAAAAAGTTTAATAACCTCGGGACAGGTTTGTAGCGTAGGACTTTTGTTCTGACTGCATCAGTTGCTGATCAGTGCTCACTTTTAACATTCTCTGATCAATGGAAAAGTGCATATTACCAACATCCCAGAGCCATTGGGCAGCATATTTTTAAATTTTTAACAAGGCTTTAGCTGCAGAAATGTTGTGAGGACAGTCCTAAATTTTCCAAGATAAGCAGTCTAAGCAATCCATTTTCTCTAGTATAGAAATGCCAAAATCCACATCATTTTATCAATGGGAGATCACTGTAACTCAGAATAATAACAATATGTTTCTGTCTGATCTTCCTTAACTAGATTTTTTGCATTACAGCATGACCGCATTACAATGCATGACATGACCATGTTATACTGAGAACCACATTATATGTTATAATGAGACATGGTTATAACTGTACTATAAAGCAGTTTTCCATAAAACACAACCATGTCATGGCTCCCAAATTAAATTTTAGTTAGTAACCACAGTATAGCACTGTTTCACTTTTAACATAGTCTGCTTCTATAGACCCCAGGATAGCATTGTAATGAGGTTGACCAGTACATGAAAGGGATAATTGAAAATGCTTCAAAAATTGATTACCACAGGTCAGAACCCCAGTGTCAAATGCTTTGTTGAAGAAGATCAGGATGAAATGAGCCGCAACGCAAGAAGACCGGTATTTGGGGTTTCCGACCAGGGCCAACATAAACCGGCCTGTACAGTCACAGGAAAAGGCTAGAAACTTGGAAATGCGGATGTAGGAAGAAGACGGATTGTACTATCCGATTAGCGAAAACAAATAGGCGAGACGCTAGATTCTGTATCTACCGTATTTAACGAAATCGCACAACACCCTCCACATACTTTGTTTGCAGTATGCAATTGGTCCATTGGTCATCCTAGATGAGTTCTAGGCACGTTGTCGCCCCGGCAAGTGGTGCACAATATTTTTGTAGCTCGTTACATAAGTTACATGTTCAAAATATATTTGTACCAACAAAATAGCGAAACCTACTATGCTCCACCCACTTTAATCATGCAACAACACTAATTATATCACGTACTAGAACAATTTAACGGACATGCTTTATGGTCTTTAAAAGTTGAAATTAGGCATTATACGGTGTTACAAACGTTACCTCTATATCTATGGCGTGAAAATAGGGGTTTGGGTTCAAAAACGTTTTTGTTTTTGTCATTTCTTTCTTCATATTCCAAAAACGATAGGTCCTTTCTTACTGACCTATAGTTCAACTTGGCTGTTACACAAAATCATATATTAGATTAAATATTTAATTTATTTTATTTGAATAAATTATCATTTCCTAAGGGTACCGCCGTATGCTGTAACATTTGAAAAGTAGTCGTTTCAACAAAAATATCAAAATGAATAACTGTTATATGTTTCTGTAAATTATTTAGTTCTATTTTACACACCCTATGATAAATACATGTTTAGTGTGCTAAAATTACACAGACTGTGGCTTGCAAGTATGCTCATGGTAACGTATGTAACACCTTAATGTTCAAACATGGGTAGATTTCATTTTGGTGATTATAAATGTATATACATGTAAGTTACATTGTAGTTGTTCGGTCCCCGTGGTGAATCTCTAAACACCACTGAATTTAAACACACAAACATGTACAGTATGTCGTGTATGTATCTTTATATGCAGCTGTTAAACCAACTTGTTACAACATAAACCTGTGTTATTTTGATTTGTGGTTTTACGTCCCGATTTACAATTAACAATGACGAAAAACAAAAATTAAAAATAGCAGGAAACTATAGATAAAACCCCAGCAAGTTCATATGCGAATACTAGTTTAAACTTTTTGCGGGTTGGGCTGTGGTTTAATTTACGTAGATGATGGTAAAAATAAGATAAGCAAGATGAGCCTCAATCATTTTTTTCATTTGATAAAAATGACTTGTTATGCTTCAAACAATTTTGATGATTGACTTATACCAACTCACTGTCATACAGTAGTCTGGCTAATTGGCTAGCATGTACTTCACAGTGAACAAGTTAATTGTTTTGTTTTGTTTTTATGTCCGAAATAGCCCCGAAAATAAAAAGGACTGTCCGAAATAGTCCCAAACATAAAGGACAAAACAATTGATTAATAGCCAAACGTACATGTAGTTGTAGTTAAATTGAGCGTCATTTATAAATGCGTTGAAACTAAGCAAAAAAATAGTAATTTATAAATATTTTTTTTATAAGTACATGTACTTGAATGTTATAGTGCGATGAATCACGTCGTGCATCGCGCAAAGATCTATGCGCGTTGCGCGACGAACCAAAAGAACTTTGCATGTCACTCGCGAACTGCATTACGTAAAACTTGCGCGTCACTCGCGAGTGACGCGCGAGTCACTCGCAAAACGTTTTAAGAAGGGATTAAAAAAATTTGCGCGTTGCGCGATCGCTCAAAGCATCGCGACAACTGTACTGTATAGTGAGCCGCTTCATGCGAAAACCAGATTCTTCCTAATATATGAAAACAAAGATGCAGTTACTGCGCAGCTGATCAGCGCACTTGTTTACTCTACACAGATAATTCAAACTTCTTCTTAAATCCGAAATTTCAAGCGTCTAAATTCTGTGACTGTGTAGAAGGAATATTGTCGCAAGAGGGGTTTTCGCGTGCTGCGGCTCACGTGAAAGTGGTCTCACATAATTATCTGCAAAGGTTTTCGCATAGAACACAGTAAGGTGTTTGGAATAATTATGTTGACCCACTGGTGACTTGTCAGTATGCTCATGGAAACGTATGTAACACCATTTTCATATAGGGCACTGTAAGGTATATATTATGAGTTGGTGACCCATTGTTAAAGCGTCCGCTCCTGATTGCGAGTTTGTGTTGTTCGACCTCTTCGGTGTCATGTTGTGTCCTTGAACAAGATCCACGATGAATCTTTTACATGTGCGAACTTAATGACTTTGGATGACAAAAACTTCGCAAATATCACACTGACAGTTACATCCAACTAGATGCGGATATTATCCTCAAACGCCTGGACCCATCTATTTTATAATGTATGTGGTATTCCTTACAGCTTGTGTGCGCCTTTCGAAACTATTGATTTGATGTAGTGTTTGATATATACCTGTAGAGTAAATCCATCAGATCGGATGAACGAGAAAAGGACATTATCTAGCCCTGCGACAACAGTTCCCCGGGAGTGGCAAAATCCAATGTAAAGCAGTAATAACACAAAATGTGAATTTCTTGAGGGCCCTCGGTGTGAAATCCGAACATAGAACAGGGTGTGCAAACAACGTGTATGCGTTTTTACACGAAAATGCTTTCTTGCCAGGGATGACGTAACTGCACTTTAGACAATGAAGACACAGATACGCGAATTTTCATAACAACCACGATGCTTCTGACGGTAAAATCATTTGAATCCGATGTCTTGGTTTAATGCTGCTGTCTATTCTAGCCAATGATTGCAATACATTATGGTTCCACGCTGGAAATCCTGAAAAAGCACGATACTAGCAGTCTATTGTTTTGAGCAAGCCTTGATGTCCTGGTGAAACTCTCGACCATTCCATATCTTCAAGAAAATAGAAGTTATGACTACACAATAAGGCAGTTTAGGTGAGACTCCACACAATGGCATTAGTAAAACGAAAGCTTGGAATGTTGCTGAGAAAAGCGATCAATCACAAACTGCCTTGTGCAAACAGACGATAACACTCCCCACAGCACATAAGAAGGTGTACGAAAAACATTTTGCCGATACTGTTCATCTGCTGGGCAATCTGGTTCAAGTGTAAATAGTGTCCGTCACTTGTTCTGTTGCCATTAGCGCTACAAAAATGAAAATGTACCACCAAAGCATGATCGTTTGATGACACATTTATAACGTGAAAACTTCAAAAACATGTTTTCAGCCTTAGCAGAAACGCTCAACCGTATCAGCCTAAGCAGAATCCCTCAGAAGGTTGGTCGGGTGGGAATATGGGCCCCGCTCATCGGGTCCTTAAGAAATAGATGGGCTTCTTTTGCCACCAGGCATAGCTTACTGACCATCTTATTACTGGTTAACCGCTCAGGTCTGAGCCTGACCAGGAAAAGTGTTTTAAAATCAAACCATCCATAGGTATAAGCCGTAGTGGCTTACTTGGATGGTTATATTTAAAGCATTGTTTGGATGTCATGGCATCCGATTTTCGGGCAAAGGTCCCATAAAATGGAGTCAACGTCTCAGTATGACAATAGCTGTTGACTAGGCTGTTATGCATCAACTCAAAATCAAACAAAACAACCGCATCAGGCAATGTCTGGAAGATCAATGGTACTTATATTGAAGCAGTGCTCATGACCAAGGACTGAACAATTTTTGTTCCGTTTAACGTCCCTTTCAATATTATTTCAGCTCATATGAGACGGGCCAACCGGTAGGTGGGGCAAAAGCGGGAGAACCCCGAGAAAAAAAAACATCTGGCACACGCGCAAGCAGAACTTGGTTTGTCTCACATGTGCCCCGAACCCAGACAAAATGAACTAGCATGCACAGAGTTGTGCTTTTGTATGGCCGGCGAGTCATTTCAACATCTAGAAAACGGAAAACAATCTTAAGGTGACGATTATTATATCTTATTACTATTTGTTTTCCTTATGTTTTAACACCTAAAATTTTAAGTGAAAAATGAAATGCGTTACATACGTTACCATTAAATCGCCCGTCACCCGCATTGATATTTGCTTACTAATATTGACAAGCTTTGTGAAAGATTACTTAAGAAATAGTGACCGACGGTGTTGATAATGTCAATTCATAACACTGGATACTAACAATGGTGTAAAACATGCTTTGGGGTTATGTGGTTTGGGTGTGCGCGCTTTAAGTTCACTGACAACCGGATTACACTCTTGAATATTTGCTATATCTTATATGATTTCTAAATTAGTGCTAAATCATAAATACATACAGCGATGAGCATTTTATCGGCATTAAAATCATTAAAACTGATTTTTGATATTCAATAATTATGTGTTACATACGTTACCATATTTACCAATCAAAAGTACACATTTCTGGCAAAGCAGTGAACATTCAACTTCAAGAAGGCATACATGTTGATCTACAACAAGATGATTGTATATATTTTTCTTCTTTTCTTCAAACTTGTCTGTACATAGTTGCCTTTCAACACATTATTTTTTCATAATCTGAGGTGAGTTGCATGTACTGTGGACTATATGCAATAACTTTCGACTAAGGAATGACATGATGATTAGTTTTTCAGGTTTGTAAAAGAAAAGGAATAAGTGTCTTTTAGACAAGTGTATATAAAGTATAAATGTGCAAAGAAAAGTATATTGAAATAGCTTACTGTTCTGTAATTAAACTCTGAACAGTCTGTTTTGAAAATGTAACATACGTAACACCATCGATGCATATATATGATTAAAAGTATCAACACATGTGCCAGTAACATTCTTTCATCAGATGACGTTAATATATTTAGGTTTGGAATTTATTTTAGAGATTCATAGTGCATTTTCAAACTTAGAGTATATTTCTGTTTTGAACGGGCAACAAACGACGTGCGAAACGTAACGGCTTCTGGAGGGCAAATGCACCATACCATTGGGCGACAACGTGCATAGAAAATCTTTATATTGATCAACGAAGCCACCCGTAGTGTAGTAAAAGTGAAATTCGTAAAGAGAAGTATATAAAAATAGCTTACTGTTCTGTAATTAAACTCTGAACAGTCTGTTTTGAAAATGTAACATACGTAACACCATCGATGCATATATGTGATTAAAAGTATCAACACATGTGCCAGTAACATTCTTTCATCAGATGACATTAATATATTTAGGTTTGGAATTTATTTTAGAGATTCATAGTGCATTTTCAAACTTCAAAGTATATTTCTGTTTTGAATGGGTAACATACGACGTGCGTAACGGCTTCTGGAGGGCAAATGCACCATACCATTGGGCGACAACGTGCATAGAAAATCTTTATATTGATCAACGAAGCCACCCGTAGTGTATTAAAAGTGAAATTCGTAAAGAGAAGTATATTAAAATAGCTTACTGTTCTGTAATTAACATTTACACAGGCCGTTTTGAAAATGTAACATACGTAACACCATCGATGCATGAAAATGATTAAATATATCAATATATGTGCCCGTAACATTCTTTCATCAGATGATATTGATACATTTAGGTTTGGAATTTAGATGAGAGATTCATAGTGTATTTTACAAACTAAGAGCACATTTCTGGTTTGAATGGGTAACATACGTAACGGCTTCTGGAGGACAAATGCACCATATCACAGGGCGACAACGTGCCTAGAAGCTCTTTATATTGATCAAAGAAGCCACCCATAGTATCAAACCTAGTATGTGGAGGGTGTTGTGCGAAACGAAAAATTTCCCTACCCACCGTCTCCACTAAAAGGCGCTGATCAGCTGTGCAGTTACTGCACAGCTGATCTGTGACTTTGTTTTCACATAGGTAAAGAGCCGGTTTACTCGCATCGCGCATCAAATGCCGCAAGTTTTCCATTATACAGGTTGCAGGCACAGTAAGTATTTGTACTGTTATGATCTGAATACCCTTTCCTATGCTAGTTAGTGGTAGTGGTCTCGCCTGACTTATGACACCCCAGAGGTCAAAACCGAGCTATAACATTTTCAATTGCCCCCTATATGATGTGAGCCGCTGCATGCGAAAACCAACAACATGCATAGGTGTAAACAAAGGCAAAGATCAGCTTCGCAGTAACTGCGAAGCTGATCAGCGCCTTTGTTTTGGCTACACGGATAGTAGGATTCTTCTACTTTCTAAATCCAAAATTTCCAGCCTCTAACCATCTTATGTGACTGTACATGCTGGTTTGTGTCAGACCTGGTTGGAACCCAAATTGTTGGTTTTCTAACGCACAGGCTCATGTAATATAAAAACTACCATGTCGTGTACTCACATTGAGGAGATTGTGTAGCCTGGTATCTTGTAGCACATCTTCTAGGAACTCGGCCTCCCCCACCGTACAGTCCGTCAGACATGTGATCTCCTCCAGTGAGTCCAGGACCTGGGACACTGCTCCTTGGGAAAACGAGAAAACAAACTTTATACCTAAGTCATAGCTCTTAAGTTAGTTATACACATGCTCTAATCCAAGAATTAGCAGTAACTTAGCAATACACATGCATGAAAATTGTACTATACAGATAAGTGTAATTATACAGATGCAATAAATCCAGGACTCTAAGGACACTGCTCCTTGGGAAAGGAGAAAAACTTTATACCTAAGTGGTAAGTGGTAGCTTTATACATGCCATATGGGTTAAGGGATTATTCTAAACATGCAAGTAAGTGGCTGTTCTAAAAAGTCCCAGGCACTGACTCCAGACACTTACATACATGTATAAAGTGGTACTTGTAAACATGCCCTAAATGTATCTCTAAACATGCCTTGTGCATTTACTGTAAAGTTGCCCTGCAGATTTACCCTAAATATACCAATAACATCTGTTTCTGTTCAGCGTAATATCCAATTCAACATCTTTTCAGTTATATCAGGATGGATCAGCATTAAATAGTCCATACCAAGCACGGAGATAAGTCTTGCTCAAGGACAGAACATACGTAACATACATACTGGGTGACGTTTTTTCTCAGTTCAATGGGAAGCCATACTGTTTTATCAATAAATGAAAATTATCTTTTCAGAGGATATGCCCAAATGTACCATCATAACTGAGCTGTGATGTGAGAAAACCTGTCTTCAGGGTTTCTGACCAGCTTCCACACAAACTGGCCTCTATAGTCACAGAAGAAAGCTAGAGGCTTGAAATATTGGACTTATAAAGAAGGAATCAATATTATCAGAGAAGTGAAAACAAAGACACTGATCAACTGTGCAGTTTCTGCACAGAAAATCTGTGTCTTTGATTTTGCATAGGCTAAAACCTGGTTTTCTCATTACTCGGCTCAATTTATCATTTTCTTCTAAAATGTTTTATGATGGATTGTCATGCTCATAAATGATTCAAGAAATTTTACTGATTTTCAAATGAATTTGAAAGTGTTTAAATTCTATAAATTCTATTTCAGTCTTACTCAATTAAGCTACCAGTAAAGCTTTCATAGTCATATAAACTTATTAGTAACGCATTCTTATTAGTAAAGCATTTGATGCAATTCAAGAGAAATTGGATAATTCCAAACAAGCAAATGACATAATTGTTTCGAAGAGACTGTCATGAAAAACCTTTTTTTTTTATTTTCAACAACTTTTCAGCCATGCCAGTGTGCATGTGATCAATGATTTCTGTCTAAAGCCGGTTAATACACTCCCTTGTCACCTCTGCAGTCTGGGTTCAACTTGAAATTAGGGCGAAGGCATGTAGTGTTAGCCTGGCAGGTTCTCAAGGTTCTTATATCTTATCTGACCACATAACGCCAACAGTCGTTCATTCAAGAACGTATATATAAGTAGTTGAAGTAAAATAAACGATGTTGAACTTTTTACCAATGAAATGTAAAGTAAGTGTGTCTTGCGCAAGGGCACAACCATGCAAGAAATAGGGCTTGAACCCAGGATCTACAGATTAAGACTTCTACACTCTACCACTAGGCCACTGTGCTCCCAAAAACCTATTTTACATTGGTAAAAAAAACTTGAGGATGATCAGTTGTGTGGTATCAGGACAATACAATGCAAGGGGAATAACTCAACAGAGATTGTGTCGTTCATAATTTGAGCTGCGATGAGAGAAAACTGGTCTTCGGGGTTTCCGCCCAGGTCTGACACAAACCGACCTGTACAGTCACAGAAGCAGGCTAGAAGCTTGATTTTGGATTTAAGAAGAAGAGAAATTGTACTATCTGTGTAGCGAAAAACAAAGGCACTGATCAGTTTCGCAGTTACTGGGAAGATGATCTGCACCGTTGTTTTCGCCTTTAGAAGCAAAAATCCGGTTTTCTCATGACTTGGCTCATTTGTTAGTTGTCCATTTTGAGCAGAAAATGGCTAGAACTTTCTAGGGGCCTCAGGTAATAGAGTAACAATCTAAGGGCACTAACAATGCCAGGGGAGAAACAATCCAAAGGAAGTAACAATGAAAGGAAAGTAACAATGCAAGGTAAGTTACAATGCAAAGGAAGTAACAATGCAATAAGGGGAGTATCTCACCAGTGCTTGTATCCTCCTCTTTATTATAATCCGTCGGTGGTGGATCATTGGAGAAACTGGTCCACTTTGAGCAGAAAATGTCTAGGACTTTTCTATGGGCCTTACAATGCAAGGGAAGCAACAATGCAAGGGAAGTAACAATGCAAGGGAAGTAACAATGCAAGGTAAGTTACAATGCAAGGGAAGTAACTCACCAGTACTTGTGTCCTCCTCTTCATTATAATCTGCTGGTGGTGGATCATTGGAGAAACTGGTCCACTTTGAGCAGAAAATGTCTAGGATTTTCTATGGGCCTTACAATGCAAGGGAAGTAACAATGCAAGGGAAGTAACAATGCAAGGTAACAATGCAAGGGGAGTAACTCACCAGTACTTGTGTCCTCCTCTTCATTATAATCTGTCGGCGGAGGATCATTGTAGAAACTGGTCCACTTGGAACTGGAAACTGCTGCCATTATAGCACCCTACAAGCATAAATAAGCCACGTCATGAGAGCACCAGATTTTTGCCTATGCGAAAACAAAGCCGCGGATCAGCTGTGCAGTAAGTGCACAGCAGACTGTGCAGTAACTGCACAGCAGATCAGCGCCTTTGTTTTCGCTACTCTGATAGTGTAATACCTCTTCTTTGTATTAATCCGAAATTTCAAGCTTCTAGCCATCTTCTTATAAAGCTGCACAGGCCGATTTTTGTCAGACCTGGTCGGAAACCCGAAGACCGTTTTTTACATTCTGCCTTCTTGCATCCTTTGGGCACTACCATTTCATTATGCTTAAAAGTGTAAGGGAGGAATAAATTTACCAGCATTATTTCTAATGTATATGTTGTGGTGCAGCTGGTACCTGAGCGAAAAGTTGAGGGTTCAGATACTAGAGAATGTACATGCAATTTGTGACTGACATTTGGAAACCACAATTTTCGAATTCTTAAAAGTTTATTTTAAACATGATAAATTAATCATTAAAATGTTGTCAGTTTTTACCTTTAGTTTTCTTCTTGCATTGAATTTTTTCAGCTCCTCAACAGTTTCTGCCATATGGAGCTTGGAAATTTTTGATCTGTCCTGTAAATTAGAAGGAACAATCATTATTAACAGGAAAACATGTCCATGAAATAAATACCCCCTTTAACCCCCATATTTATATAGTTAAACTACACTGGTATACACTTTTTACTCATTTTGTTCCAAAACATAAATAGTGAGTACTCGTTAGAACCGCCTCACCAAGAAGAACTTGACAGCTTGTAGCTTGACAGCCCAGTCAACAATTTTTCAGTCATATCTGGTTGAAACCAATGCTTCCTGGATGTTAAAAAGTATTACTATTGCTCAAGCATGAAGGATACTACACAGTGGAAGTAGATAAGAGCCGCGTCATGAGAAAACTGCACAGCTGATCAGCACCTTTGTTTTCGCAACAAGGCCAGTTCAATTTCTCATCTTCCTAAATCTGAAATTTCAAGCTTCTAAGCTGCACAGGTCGGTTTGTGTCAGACCTGGTCAGAAACCCCAAAGACCGGTTTTTTCGCGTCGCAGCTCATATCAAACCCAAGACTTATCGCTCCATTGTCCTGTAATCTCCCACTAGAAAACATGTCCATGAAATACATACCACCTTACACCCCACTTCTATATAGTAAAACTGGGGTATGCAGGGGTTTACTTATTTTTCTTATTTTTGCTCCAAAACAAAGATTGTGGGTACCTGTTAGAACCGCCTCACCGAGGCGGTTCTAACATGTACCTATAATCTATGTTTTGAGCAAAAATAAGAAAAATATGGAAAAAAATTCCTACTGAAAATTTTCAACGTTTTCGTAAAGATAATCCATACCCTTATCCAGGGATGAGCTAAGGCCTCTTCAACAGTGATTCTGTGTTCGGCATCCACCTCTAACATACGACTCACAAGATCTTTGCCCTCTTGGGATACAGCCATCCATTGTTTTTCTCGCATCTGAAACATACATGTACAATTAATTTTAAAAATTTTGGTTGGTTGGTTTATGTCTTATGCCCTGCTCAACAGTAAGGGTCACTAATTTAATGTTTTTTTTTGGAACTGTCCATATTCTCACAGAAAAAATGGGGAACATTCAATGTCAGAGATGGCTCCAATCAGTCCCACAACTATATTCAACAACAAAAAGTTGTACATTAGGAAAACATGTCCTTGAAATGAAATTCCCCCTTAAACCCCACTTTTATATAGAAAAACTGCAGTTTGCAGGGGTATACCTGATTTTCTTATTTTTGATCCAAAACATACATAGTGGGTACTCGTTAGAACTGCCTCAGAGATTCTTGTCGAGGCGGTTCTAACGTCTACCCACAATATATGATTTGAGTGAAAATGTAAAAAATAAAAAAAAAATTCCAATGAAATTTTCAATTTTTGCTTCTGAAAAAAAAATCTGTATATTGCATGGTCAAGTTATCGAAATGACATGTACATGTATACAGCATCACCATGTCAATTACCTAGTGAAAATTGAATCCAGATGTAAATTTCTCTTTAATAATCCAGGAATATTTATTCATATTAATATTTTTTAAGTTATTCCTTTTCATAATATTCCTGTATTACATGGACCAGTTGGCATACACCCTTCAGTTCTGAATTAAACACACTAAAAATATGCAAGAAAATGCATATACACATCTCTAACTTCTTATAAAATAAACCAGCAATAAATTTAAAACCTGGAGGTTTACATTTAATTAAGAAATAATCAGTCATGATTTCCTGTTTTCTGGAAATAATGCAAACATCTAAGGCAATTAAGTTGATGCTAGCAAGAACTCAGATGATAAATAGCTGGTTAACATTTTTATTAATCTGCTTATTTCCAGAGCAAAATAATTTGAGAGAAATTAATAACGCCTTTTTTTAAACAAAGAATATATACCCTATTTTAACAAGCCAGATGGCAACCTTGTTGGGAAAGAGCTAGTCATCGTGCTCTTTATGCGTGTTGCAGCATATTTGTGATGTTTTTTGCTGTACTTTCTTTTCCACCTGAGACTAAAATTTATCCTGCTCATAAATGTTAAAATGCCAACGATTGTTGGCATTTTAAGGATGTTCGCTGCCAACATTTGACATTTCAGAACTTCCGGTTTTTCTTTTGTTGAATATCTCGAAAACTGTTGCAGATATTTTTCTAATATTTTATATTTGGATACATATTGATGATATGCATTGAATGAGCCATGGAAATTGTCAATATAAGGAACTTCATTTTTTCACCCCATTTTCTGCAGCTTTTCAGAAAATTTTAGTTGTCAATAAAATTTAGGGGGTAGGGTAGATTAAACTTGAATATTACACATCTTCAAATTAATTGCACGAGTTCGATGTTTGTTTTAGCAGCAGTGTATGTGTATATGGTCTTCTAAGTCGGTCTTTCTGTCTTTGGTGTGCTAGTTTTAAAATTTTGGGTGGTTTTATGAAATGGGCTTTAAGCAACAAAACAGACGAAAAAAGGCTTAAAATGGCAATTTTCAAGTTGTTGGTGCTCTCTTATATGCACACTACCCTATATATTTCTTTCTTTTATTCGAACAATATAACAAAGTTCTATCTTGCGTGAAAATACAAGAAAAAGTTTGAATCAACAAATATGGGTTTGGCACATTTCAAAATATTGATTTTTTCCGACTTTTAAAGTATGGGGGTAGGGTTGGAAAACGACTCGTAAAATTTTGTCATCCACTTCAAGTTGCACATTTTTCATTGCTTTTGGTCCAAAATAGTCTGCATTACGTAAATATTATGAATTTTGAAAGCACTCTAGGTGTATTTTTGTTCAAGAAAGGTATGTTTCAAAGAATTGAAAATTAAATTAATTTTTCAAAATTTAAAACAAAGTGTTCAGAGGACTCATTCACAGGCATGTAGCTCGAAAAAATGCACACTACCCTATACTTATTTTGTTTTTAAATGTCTTGTGTTGTAATTTGGAATCAAAAAAGAGTGGTTAGAAAAAAAGTTTGAATACTTTTTCATTGGCAGCGAACATCCTTAACATTTATAAGCAAGATAATTACAGGCTTTGGCATTCTAAACCTGCAATTTCAATATATTTGGGATATTGGTATTTACATGTAAGAGCTCTTTAAATTTTGTGCTCAGTTAAGTTGAGCATGAAAAAAGTTTTATAACATCGGGACCTAGTTTCTGGGATGGGATTTGAAATTTGACTGTACAACCTCGGTGCCTTCTATTCTTACTTAGTTTGGTTTGGTTAAGGCTTAACATCCCAGTCAACAACTTTTCAGCCATGTCCAGATTCAGCCCTCTTCCTAGTATTAACCAGTCCTATCAGGCTTACAGTGTCTTAAAACTGTATTCCTGTTCATGAGTTAACTCATTTGAGTAATTCATTGGCTGATTCGGTGCTTTTCAATCATAATCAACAGCTAGGGTCATGTGGGGTGGGTCGGTAATCTTAGCCACTCTGTTCCTGAACAATTTAGCCTTCCAAAGGCAGGTTACCAGTTCTTAGTGCACATTTCTTTCACCACTAACTGACACATGCTCTTCTTGAATCAGTGGAATGGAAATTTGTGGCCAATGAAATATTGGACCTTCATAAAAGAAATGATTCAGTGGGGTGATTAGGGTCTGCCTTTTGGATCAACTGTGCTCAGCTAACTCATTCAAGCCTGTTTGTGGGACATAAGCAAATAGTATATCCCAAATTGTGACATTACAAGCAGTATAGCCTAAACTGTGATGCTGCAAACAGCATAGTCTAAAATATGATGCTGCAAACATTATAGCCCAAGTTGTGATGCTGCATAATGTGGCTTCCCATTTGGGCATATCTATTTGCTTTAAGGAATTTCATTGAAAAATGAAACAAAAAATTGAAATCACTCGTGATGCCCCTAAAAATGAATGTGGACTCATCCAAATGATAATGATGAGCAAGTCCATTCAGCATAAATGAGCCGCCGCATCAGAAAACCAACAATTTGCATATGCAAAAATAAAGGCGCAGACCAGCTTCGCGGTATCAGTGCCTTTGTTTTGTCTTCTTCTTCTTAAATCTAAAATTTCAAGCTTCTAGCCTGCTTCTGTGACTGTACAGGCTGGTTTGTGTCAGACCTGGTCAGACATACATGTGATTCCTCCCGGATTGCCCGGGAGGATCCAGGAAATGAGGACCATCTCCCGGCCTCCAGGAAAGCCTCTAAAATCTCCCGGATGCTGAATTTTCCTATCATATTTTTTTCCAAACTGTCCATTTAGGGCAGAAAAATACGGTAATCACTTTACAGACGAAAGTCACAAAGGGATTAAGTAGTGTCTGTTACGTAATTACAAAGGAGGGAAATAACAATTAGTCGTGTCACTTTAGAGGTATTGGGTGCGAGGCGTTAAATTGGCCCAAGCATCCATAAAGGCATCTGTTCAAAGTGTAAACGCAGGGTAAAATTTCCCGCCAATATGTCAAATTGATAGTGGAAAAATTTTACCTGTACACCGTTGACCTTGGCCTTGGCCAGACTGTAAACACATTTCAAAAATGAAAGTAGAAATTTGTGTCTGGGATCGATTTTTCATTTTCTTGGTTAGTACAGGCAATTCAGTTTAATTTCTTTTAACTTATTAAAGTGAGATAGATATATACTTGTATAAAATTGCACTTGCAAACTTTTATTTGGAATCAGACAGAAAAATCAGCTGAAAATGGGCATTCAGTTGACAGATTTCTGCATGATCAAACATTGCTGCTTCAACAGTATAACACTTGGAATATCCCCTGCCTCTTCTTATTGTTCAGGTTACCCCCTTTAGCTTTCATGATTACATGAGACACAAGGATAAGCTGATAACTGTACCATTATGCATTTTGAAACAAGGGAGGGGTGGGGGAGTGGGGGCTTGGGGAGTGGGGAAGATAGGGGAAAGCAAATTGCTTCAGATTTGACAGAAAAAATGATGGTGTTGCATGAAAACATGCAAAATCACGCATTTTATATGCCGACAGATAATCTCCCTGAAGTGGACCCCAATCTCCCTGAAATGAAATCCAAATCTCCCACTACCACACCAGGAGCTCATCACATGTATGGTCAGAATCCCAATTGTTGGTTTTCTCACGCACAGGCTCAAATAGATTGAAAACTTACATGATATTTTCCTTGGCAAATGAGATCAAACAGCCTCTCCCTAGTCCCCATGAAGGGCGGGTAACCAGATAGCAGTATAAACATAAGGATGCCGGCTCCCCAAACATCCACAGGCTTGCCGTATGGTTCTCGCTTCACAACTTCTGGTGCCATGTAATGTGGGGTACCAATCCTTCCTGAAATTCAGTAATAATCAAATGTGAAGGGCAGGTAACCAGACAATGGAATAAACATAAGGGTCCTGGCTCCCCCAAACATCCACAGGCTTGCTTCACAACTTCTGGCGCAATGTAATGAGGTGTACCTATTCTCCCTGAAATTTAAAGATAATCAAATGTGAAGGTCCGGTAACCAGACAGTAGTATAAACATAAGGATCCTGGCTCCCCAAATGTCCATGGGCTTGCTATACGGTTCTCGCTTCACAACTTCTGGCACCATGTAATGAGGTGTACCTATTCTCCCTGAAATTTAATGATAATCAAATGTGAAGGTCTAGTATAAACATAAGGATCCTGGCTCCCCAAATGTCCATGTGCTTGCTATACGGTTCTCGCTTCACAACTTCTGGCACCATGTAATGAGGTGTACCTATTCTCCCTGAAATTTAATGATAATCAAATGTGAAGGGCAGGTAACCAGACAGTAGAATGAACATAAGAATGCCGGCTACCCAAATATCCACATGCTTGCCATATGGTTGACTGCTGGTTCACAATTTCTGGCGCCATGTAATAAGGTGTACCTATTCTCCCTGAAATTTAACAATCAAAATAATGTGAAGAACCGGTAACCAGACAGTAGTATAAACATAAGGATGCTGGCTCCCTGAACGTCCAGTTCTCTGTTCACAACTTCTGGGGCCATGCAGAGAGGGGTGTCAATGCTTCCTGAAATTCAACAAGAATCAACTCTGAAGGGCAGGTAACCAGACAGCAGTATAAACATGAGGATGTTTGCTCCCCAAATGCTGTACAGTTCTCAATCCTTCCTGAAATTAAATGAAATGAGCTGAGTCTAACAAAGCCTGTTTCCATAGCTTTTACAAGGCCGAGAACAATGCAAGTTCGACAGCAACACATTAGGGCTAAAGGCTTGTGTTGGAGGCATAGATTTTGTAAGAAAAGGAAGCAGATTATCCCTATAGCTCAAGCAATGGTACTCAGATTAGCATTTTTCTGACATGCTTTTATTTTTGCCTCTTCATGAAAGCTTCCATAGTAACATTCTTTATATCTATTGATTCCTCTACAGAAAGGTTTTAAAAAAACTTTTAACAAAACCTTAGACCATTTGTACCGTTTTCCCCAGTGTCTATCTATCTGGCACTATTAGAGTGCTTCTCTGACATCTTTGTCAAGACAGAATGATTAATAATAGAAAGATAGGGGATTAAATATGATGTCCTGAAAAATCTTAAGGCTTCTTAAAAGCACCATGGCTATAAGACATAAGACTTAAGTGCATATTGGAAAAAGAGCACATCTTTCCACAAAATATACTTAAGGAATAAAGAAACGCAACAAATACTTTGGGTTACTAAAACATGCTCTGTAATGCAAGTTTGTGGTATAACTGAGCTTCTTATATGAACACAATATCTAAACGTCAAATTGCAACAGGTTGAGCCACAATGTCGGTTACGTATGCTTAATGGAATACGCGTAACCACACTGACCTACAGTAGCACACCCTGTAACCATGATCAGTAAATGTCAAATTTGAAATAAAAACCAATATTTTGTTTCCAAAAACCCTAAAAGTGATTGCAGATGTAATCATTGATAAGTTGGTAACATTTGGGTATGTTATGCGACGTTTAACGTCACCAACGTCAATCGAAAAAATGAGTCAAAATCCAGTAAAATTTCCTTCGGCATGCATTATATTCTATAAAATGGTTATTTACGTAAACATTATGACATTTGTACTTCAAACGTCACTAGAACGTCCATTATAACGTCAAAATCAAACATCCTGCATTTTAAAGACCCTCATTATGTTTTTCAAATTTTCTGATTGAAAGAATGATCAATTGCCAAACGTTTGATTACAGTGCGTAAATCTAGTGTTTACTCAAAACATTTAATCCGTTTCGCTCCTTTACATAACGTGATATTCTGATTAACAAACGTCAAAACAAACGCTCCGATGATCCATTTCTACGGTACCTGAGACGTCACTGTTGATTAGAAAGCACGTCGTGTCGTATGTTGGTTCGATATATACCGTTTAGGTACAAATAGGCAAAATCGAATAATTTAAATGACGTTCATAACTCATTTTTCGTTATTGTAAACTTCACCTTTCCGTTAACAAGATTTAACGCAACATGGGACGGCACCTAAATATACAATGATCCTAGTCTTTATTGCACATTATCAAGTCGACGTCACGTAGCCCACGTGCAAAGAATTAGTCATCTTCCCCTTCGCCCCGACGTTTACGTCACAATTTGTGTTTTTCATAGTTTTTGACGTTTTGTCGTTAATTTTGTCAATAAAATGACGTTTTCTCATTTCATCTCGTGCAAAAAGCAGACAGTATGTCATTTCATAAAAGGATTTCATCAAAATGTCAAATACATACGTAAAAGTTGAAATTTAGTGTGTTGCGTATTTTAATTCCTTAAGTATATATGAGCTAATTCAACTGTAGTTTTGTTAGATAATACATGCTAACATAATAGGTTATTATACCTCATAAATATTCATTGGCTGAGTGTGGATTTTGATTGGTCAAGAGCAGGTCACGCGGAGGGTGCTATTCTGTCATGTCGCATGATCGTATTACCCTGTGACGTCATATCTGCCTTAAAAAGTGCAGGCGCACTTATAGTCACATGCTTTTGCTTACAGTGCACGTGGAGGGTGCTATTCTGTCATGTTGCATGATCATATTACCCTCTGACGTCATATCCACCTAAATGTGAAGTTGCATGTGTAGTAACATGCCATTGTAATGTGGCATGTCACTAATTTGTTTCAAAAGTGGTTCGGTATAATAAAACAATTGTTGTCCTTGAGTGAAGGTGACATGATGATTTGTTCACCCTCGACAGGTAATACTGCCCTCAGGCTTCGCCCTCGGGCAATATTACCTGCCTCGGGTGAACAAATCGCCATGTCACCCTCACACAAGGGCAACAATTGTATATTATATGCAAAATGTCCTTGTGATCCCAAATGCTAGTATATCACATGGCACCACAATAACTGCACCATATACCAAAAGCTTGAATGCATGCAAGTTAGTTAATAAACATTACCATGTGAGCCACGAGAAAACCGGTCTTCGGGGTTTCCGACCAGGCCTGACACAAACCTGTCTGTGCAGTCACAGACTAGAGGACCATTGGTCCTGTAGCTCACCTGAGAGATTATCACATTGTAAGCTCATGAGATTTAAATTAATTGAGAATCGACCAATGAAAGTCTATGCATGGATACTATTGACCCCCGGGGCATGGCCGAATTTGACCCAGGGGCATGACTGGCACAATTTATAATGGGGACTACCAAACATTGCTACATACAAAATATAGAAGCTCTGGGCCTTTTGGTTTCAGAGAAGAAGATTTTTTTAGTTTTTCCCATTGTAAGTCTATGGAGAATATCTACCCCCGGGGCGTGGCCAAATTTGACCCCAGGGGCATGGCTGGCACAATTTATGTAGAGGACCATTAGCCATTGCCGCATACAAAATATCAAAGCTGTGTGCCCTGTGGTTTCAGAGAAGAAGATTTTTGAATTTTTTCCCATAGCAAGTCTATTGAGACTATCAACCTCCGGGGCCTGGCCAAATTTGACCCCAGGGGCATGAATGGCACAATTTATGTAGAGGACCATCAGCCATTGCTACATACCAAATAACAAAGCTGTGGGCCTAGTGGTTTCAGAGAAGAAGATTTTTTTAGTTTTTCCTATTGTAGGTCTATGGAGACTATCCACCCCCGGGGCGTGGCCAATTTTGACCCCGGGGACATGATTGGCACAATTTATGTAGAGGACCATTAGCCATTGCCACATACAAAATATCAAAGCTGTGGGCCCTGTGGTTTCAGAGAAGAAGATTTTTTTAATTTTTTTCCCATAGTAAGTCTATGGAGACTATCAACCCCTGGGGCGTGGCCAAATTTGACCCCAGGGGCATGAATGGCACAATTTATGTAGAGGACCATCAGCCATTGCTACATACCAAATAACAAAGCTGTGGGCCTAGTGGTTTCAGAGAAGAAGATTTTTTTAGTTTTTCCTATTGTAGGTCTATGGAGACTATCCACCCCCGGGGCGTGGCCAATTTTGACCCCGGGGACATGATTGGCACAATTTATGTAGAGGACCATTAGCCATTGCCACATACAAAATATCAAAGCTGTGGGCCCTGTGGTTTCAGAGAAGAAGATTTTTTTAATTTTTTTCCCATAGTAAGTCTATGGAGACTATCAACCCCTGGGGCGTGGCCAAATTTGACCCCAGGGGCATGAATGGCACAATTTATGTAGAGGACCATTAGCCATTGCCACATACAAAATATCAAAGCTGTGGGCCCTGTGGTTTCAGAGAAGAAGATTTTTTTAGTTTTTTCCTATTGTAGGTCTATGGAGACTATCAACCCCCGGGGCGTGACCAAATTTGACCCCAGGGGCATGATTGGCACAATTTATGTAGAGGACCATTAGCCATTGCCACATACAAAATATCAAAGCTGTGGGCCCTGTGGTTTCAGAGAAGAAGATTTTTTAATTTTTTTCCCATAGTAAGTCTATGGAGACTATCAACCCCTGGGGCGTGGCCAAATTTGACCCCAGGGGCATGAATGGCACAATTTATGTAGAGGACCATTAGCCATTGCTACATACCAAATATCAAAGCTGTGGGCCTAGTGGTTTCAGAGAAGAAGATTTTTTTAGTTTTTCCAATTGTAAGTCTATGGAAACTATCCACCCCCGGGGCGTGGCCAAATTTGACCCCAGGGGCATGGCTGGCACAATTTATGTAGAGGACCATTAGCCATTGCCACATACCAAATATCAAAGCTGTGGGCCCTGTGGTGTCAGAGAAGAAGATTTTTTTAGTTTTTTCCTATTGTAGGTCTATGGAGACTATCGACCCCCGGGGCGTGGCCAAATTTGACCCCAGGGGTATGATTGGCACAATTTATGTACAGGACCATTAGCCATTGCCACATACAAAATATCAAAGCTGTGGGCCCTGTGGTTTCAGAGAAGAAGATTTTTTTAATTTTTTTTCCATAGTAAGTCTATGGAGACTATCAACCCCTGGGGCGTGGCCAAATTTGACCCCAGGGGCATGAATGGCACAATTTATGTAGAGGACCATTAGCCATTGCTACATACCAAATATCAAAGCTGTGGGCCTAGTGGTTTCAGAGAAGAAGATTTTTTTAGTTTTTTCCTATTGTAGGTCTATGGAGACTATCGACCCCCGGGGCGTGGCCAAATTTGACCCCAGGGGCATGATTGGCACAATTTATGTAGAGGACCATTAGCCATTGCCACATACAAAATATCAAAGCTGTGGGCCCTGTGGTTTCAGAGAAGAAGATTTTTTAATTTTTTTCCCATAGTAAGTCTATGGAGACTATCAACCCCTGGGGCGTGGCCAAATTTGACCCCAGGGGCATGAATGGCACAATTTATGAAGAGGACCATTAGCCATTGCTACATACCAAATATCAAAGCTGTGGGCCTAGTGGTTTCAGAGAAGAAGATTTTTTTAGTTTTTCCAATTGTAAGTCTATGGAAACTATCCACCCCCGGGGCGTGGCCAAATTTGACCCCAGGGGCATGGCTGGCACAATTTATGTAGAGGACCATTAGCCATTGCCACATACCAAATATCAAAGCTGTGGGCCCTGTGGTGTCAGAGAAGAAGATTATTTTTTTTCCCATAGTAAGTCTATGGAGACTATCGACCCCCCGGGGCGTGGCCAAATTTGACCCCAGGGGCATGAATGGCACAATTTACGTAGAGGACCATTAGCCATTGCTACATACCAAATATCAAAGCTGTGGGCCTAGTGGTTTCAGAGAAGAAGATTTTTTTAGTTTTTCCCATTGTAAGTCTATGGGACCTATCTGTTGCCATGGAAACCACAATTTTGATACAATCTGCTCCAAAACCTAATGCCATCAATCCCCCAACCCAATTATGGTTCACATTAAATTTGATCAAGATCGGCCTACTAGGTTCAGAAATATTCTTCTTTGAAATTGTGGACGGACGACGACGACGGACGACGACGGACGACGACGACGGACGACGGATGCCTGCCTATCCTATAAGCTCACCTGTGAGCCTTCGGCTCAGGTGAGCTAAAAAAGGCTCGACGCTTGAAATTTCAAATTTAGCAAGGAGAGGAATTGTACTATCCATGTAGCGAAAACAAAGACGCTGCTCAGCTGTGCAGTTACTGCATAGCTGATCTGCGCCTTTGTTTTTGCAAAGACAAAAATCCGGTTTTTCACGATGCCGCTCATGTAAGACATAATACATGCATCTATAACACTCCTAAAAGCATTTAAAAGTTCAAATTCATGCATGTTAGTATTTACTTTGCTAAGATAAGCTAAGATAATAGTACCCTGGTAAGCATTCCCACCTTAAGCTCAGAGAGATAATGTTAGAATATTCATAAAACTACCATGTTAGTCACTATTATAAATGATCCCATAGACCCCTAATAGAAGAGCGCAGCTGGCCTAGTGGTAGAGCATTGGACTCCGAATCAAAAGGTCCTACAATAAATTCCCACTGTGTCGCCATGTTATGCCATTGGGGAAAAAAACATTGACTCTTTAAGACCAAAATGTGGTGGCTCCATGGCGTGACTGAAAAATTGTTGACTGGAATCTTAAACCTCAACGAATAAAATCCCAAGCTAAAATGTGTGTACGAGGATCGGTCAAAAAGTTCTGTCGCTCCATATATTTTTCGGTATCTGTCATTGCAAACTATTTTAAAATAGCAACATATTAAAGATCATTTCTCTAGCTATTACCTGTGATAAAAATTGATTGTGGCTCTTCGTGAATGAAATGTAATAAATCACTTTTAAAGTGGTGACTCCATGACACTGGCATGGTTTAAAGAAAAAAATGAAAAAACATACAATAAAATGATTTCGAAAAAAGTCTTTATTGCTATATATTCTTCGAATATGAGTGATTATATCCTGCAAAACTCAAACTTCTTCAGCTTAATTTAATTGTTTTATAGCACAACGAAATGTTGAAATCGGCTTGTCCTGGCATTTTTTAAAACTGCAGTTCCAATTCAAAGAAAAAATGACATCTAAGCATGAACTTCGAAGCTTTAAATGCATTTAACCATTTCACTGTATCATCTGAGTCTGCACAGAAGTGAAAGCATAATAATGCCAGCAATTATAATTACACAGTGGTATTGATCAGTTACAGGGGTACATATTCCAATGACGCCATCTTTACCGCTTCATTATGCAGTCAGTAGCGCACTTGTGACGGTCACTTCTGCCGGATTGCTTTTCTTTATATAAAAGAATTTATCACTTAAAATTTGAAGAAAATATGACCAGTAGTTATACATATACAACACATGAAAGACACAATACAAGGTTCACAATTTCAAGAAAACATGCCAGTGGTTTTACCCCACCTGTCTTTCAAGACGGATAATTTAAACTATTTATTTCTTTTGGGCATGGGTTTGGTATCATTATAAAGGAGAAATGTTGCCCTTTTTAACAATATATAATTCAGCAACCTATCATGTCTATTTATTGTAATATAACACCTATGACAGAACTTCCTGGCCCACCCTCGTACATGCTACCATATAGTTTATAATAAATACACCATTTTTAAAATATCCCAAAGCTCAAAAGCATGCACTAGTGCAAGCCTCTTACCGACATGATCAGGTCGAAGGTCAACCAAGGGGTCAAGGCCATAACGTATGTCTGTAAATCACAACATGCAAACAACATAACATGCTAACTACATACACAACTATGCAACAACAATAGACTAAGGGCAAAAAAAAAAAAATCATTTTTCTCCAGATCTTTAATTATTCATACAGGAAATAAACATATTTCAGCTTAACAGTTTATTTTCTCTATGAAATACAGCTATTTCTCCAAAAATGCTCCTCAAATTTCCAGGACAGTCAGTTATTAGAATATTTGGAACCCTTAATAACTCTCTCTCTCTCTGGAGCCCACCTCTACAACTGAGCCACAAAATAATGCTTTAATGTCAGGGAGTTGTAAAAAAAAAAAATCTAATTTTCTGCAATGCACCCAGGAGCTATCAGAATATGCAAAAACCTTGTTACCCTACCATATTCCATAGATAAGCCAAATAGGAAGATTTCCTTTTCTAAATAGGGAGAATGATTAAACAAAGATTTGAAATAGGGAGATCCAATATTCTAAATAGGGAGATGTATAAGATATATAGAAAAATTCTGAAATTCCAAATAGAGATTATGTCCAAAATAGGGAGATCCCTCCGAAATAGGGAGATATCAAATGTATGCCATATTCATTTTTAAGATACAGGCAATCCAAAAATACAAATTTTGCCATTAAACTCTATAGGGATAAGGAAACTTAGTAGGATTTCACACACAGATATATGAGCCGCCTTGTGGGAAAACCAACAATGTGGTTTCCGAACAGGTCCGACAAAAACCGTCCTGTACAAGCACTGAAAAGAGCTAGAAGCTCGAAATATCGGATTTAAGTAGGAGAGGAATTGTACTATCCGAGTAGCAAAATCAAAGGCGCTGATCAGCTTCGCGGTTACCGCGAAGCTGATCTGCGTCTTTGTTTTCGCCTATGAAAATTGTTGGTTTTCCGATGAGGTGGCTCATATATTCCTCCTAAATTCCACGTGGAATCTTTTTTTAAAATCTGATATCATCTGCTTAAACCATTTCTTCAGAGATTGCTCAAAAAAAGTCCTTGACAGCCTTGCTAGTTTTTGTGCTAATTTTGAGGTTTTGCAACATAAGGTAGCGTATTTTTGGAACTTTTTGTGACGTGATGTATTATAGTGGCATGAACGAGCATCGCATTTTAATGTGCGATATACTCAATAATTACAATCGGCGGCCCCCGTGGCCGAGCGGTTAAGAGCGCTGTTTCTTAATCACTCGATCATCTCACCGCTGTGTCTGGTGTGGGTTCGAGCCCCGCTCTGGCCATGTGAGACAAGCCAAGTTCTGCTTGCGGGTGTGTCAGATGGTTTTTCTCAGGGTTCTCCCGTTTTCGCCCCACCTACTGATTGGCCCGTCTCATATGAGCTGAAATAATCTTGAAAGGGACGTAAAACTGAATTAAAAAAAAAATAATAATAATAATTACAATCACTGTCTCTTGCCACAGAATTTTCTTTTTCTGAGTTTTGGTTAAAATTTGCTGCAGTCTTGAATGGAAGAAAACATAAAATTCAAACTAAATGATGTAAAATGTACAGCTTTGTTTGATTAAAAAAGGCGTGGCGTAAGAGTGTCTACTCTTGTTACACAGGCATCACAAAGCAACATGGCACGTATCAATGCATAACAACTATTTACAACAACCCTGACCTTTAGTGAATCTGGCCTTTATGTTGCAACAAAGGGCAGCAAAAAACTCCTGCATATAGTTCTATCAGCTGATATATATGCTATTAATGTTTAACTTTGCTGTAAGCCATGGATGCAACTAAACTATGATACTACAAGTTCACATGATCAATCATGCAGCACACACAACACCGAAACTATGGGTAAATTCTAACACAGCACAGACAAAAGCATCTCTGCGAACACTGCAGACTCAAATCAGACTCAAATCAGTTTAAGGCCTTCACTGTATGCAATATTCCTGCATCATTTGAAGGCAATACTCTATTGAAGATTCTGTCTTTCAGTATCAAAGAATTTTTTTACTTAATATATGAGCCGCCTCGTGGAAAAACCAACAATGTTGTTTCCGAACAGGTCCGACACAAACCGGCCTGTACAAGCATAGAAAAGAGCTAGAAGCTTGAAATTTCAGATTTAAGTAGAAGAGAAATTGTACTATCCGAGTAGCGAAAACAAAGGCGCTGATCAGCTTCGCGGTTACCGCGAAGCTGATCTGCGTCTTTGTTTTCGCCTATGCAGATTGTTGGTTTTCCCATGGGGCGGCTCATATGAAATGCTCACAGCCATACCTCCTGAAATCTTGCCTGATTCCGGCATCTGTACCGCAACACCAAACCCGCCAATTTTCACCGGTGCCGAGTTCTCAGTGGAGGCCAGTAGAACACAATGTGGTTTGAGGTCACGATGGACAATCCCGTTGGCGTGGCAATATCTCAGTGCCTCCAGGATCTGTCGCATGTAATGACTGAAATTGGATTAAAATAAATTTATTTTTGCAAGCGATTTATTTTTGCAATTTTCACAAGAGGAACTAGCAAATATCAATCATTGCAAAAAACGTCCATTTTCACATATTGTACATAATTAATTATTTAATATTGCAAAGGTCAGATGTTTACAATATGTCTGCAGATAAATTCGCAAAATTTGAAATTAAATAAGTTGAGTCACAGAAAAACCAGTACTGTAAACAATTAACATAATAATTTTCCGAGCTACACACTTTTCGTACATTTCTGATCAGTTTCATGGCCATTCTCAGTATTTTCATTGAAAATGATGTCTATATGTAAAAATGAGCCGCCGAATGGGAAAACTAACAATCTGCATGGGCAAAAACAAAGGCGCAGATCAGCTTCGCAGTAACTGCGAAGCTGATCAGCACCTTTGTTTTCGCCACATGGATAATACAATTCCTCTTCTAGTTTCAAGCTTCTAGCTTTATTCTGTGACTATACAATCCGGTTTGTGTCAGACCTGGCCGGAACCCAAATTGTTGGTTTTCTCATGCACTGGCTCAATTATGACTGTCAAACTGTAAATTTTTTTCATTAATTCAATAGGACCTCAGCTGACACATAATGCTTTCCATTTATTATGTCTTTCACTCTGTTGTACTTGTCACTTTTGTATAATTTGCTGATGCCAGCTGAATGGTTACCTTGTTGGGAAAGAGCTAGTGATCTTGCTCTTTGTGCACCTTGTAACATTTTTGTGACGCTTAGTGCTGTATTTTCTTTCCCGCCTAGTGCCTGTAGTTTTAAATCTGATCATCTCTGTACCTACTATTCTTACTTTCTTTCTCGAGGAAGAGTGGGAGATGAGCCTGAGAAAAGTGCGGGTCAATTACTTTTTGATTGTCCCCACAGTGCATGGCAAATGAGTGGGTATTGACATAGGATCCTTACCCAAGGTAGATTTTCTATTGTGAAGGACAGGGCAAAGAGCAAAGTTTGACCTCGAGTTTGTTTGGTGTGGGGCTTATAGCAGGGCACTGAAAGCTGAAAAGTCATAATCCCCGCCCTTCCTTGTAGGTGTGTGTGTGTGTGGGTGGGTTACAAATGACTGGTGCATAAAAAGGTACAAGTAGGCAAAGATCAGGAAAAGGCGCAATCAGAAAAAGATTCCCACTCCAAAAACCGAGGTGGGAAAAAACCAAACTAACAATCAGGTACTTATACCATGAAACATATCGTAAGCCGAATGAGCAGCTATTTTCCCAATAGGTGGCCACTCAGTTACCTTAACTTAACTAAAAATATGAAAACATACATAAGGCGCCAACAGCACAAAAAATTTTTTATACACCAAGACATAAAACAAAAAGAACCACCACAGAAGTATCGACTTGGAACGATCAGTAACACAAAGTTACTGGCGGGCTTAAACCGATTTTACATGGCCATAACCTCACCCTCAGCTTCCGCAGTGGTTCAGTGACTAACACTACATGTCTTCATCTTCCATCTCAAGCTATTTCTGTGGCTGTACATGCCTGTTTGTGTCCGACTTAGTCACTTGAATAGAAATCAAAAGAGAAAATATGGTAAGCCATTTCCCAATAGGTGGCCACTTAACCTACCTTGCCACAGCTTCACTGTATACAAAGCCAGCGGAAGCCCTCTTGACAATCTCAAAGCACAGATCAGCACCATCCATACTGTAAAATACAGAAATAGGACATATTGCTTTAAATGTTTTTTTTTTTTTTTTTTTTTTTTTTTTTTCAAAAGTATACTCAGCAGCAAAAGAAATTCAACTTGACAAAGCCAGCGGAAGCCCTCTAAACAATCTCAAAGCAAAAGTCAGAACAGTCCATACTGAAGGTAAACAGAAACGAGACATTTTATTTTGGTATTGTTGTACCTCACGAGAAACCTCATTATAACATGGTTTCATCTATAACACAGTCTGTTCCTACTGACCCCAAAGGCATTGTTTTAATGAGGTTGACCTGCACCTGGATCTTTTTAACTTCAGATCAAATGCCTTTTAAATTATACCCTTTAAAAGTAAGAGCTTCCTGGGCCGAGTTGGTCAAAACTAACAACGTCGTTAGTTAACATTTCGTTAAAATTTCAAACATTGATATTACAAATACACTGTAATTTTTTGTTGAAAAAAAATGTGAGAATCCTTTGCAGTGCAAAGGATTCTCACATTTTTTCAACAAAAAATAACAGTGTATTTGTTACTTTTGCTGATATTTGCTTAACAAATTTATGTCTTATCAATATCGTTAAGCTAACGATGCTTTGAACAACTGGGTCCTGGTTTTCAAATCTAATACTTGCAACACTTGATTAAGGAAATAAGAAGTTTCTTAAACCACCAAAGAATACTTGTTAGGAAAACACAATTAGCAGCAGCCTCTGACATCATATGATTCAATGAAAAAGCATAATGATGCGAGTGGTTTTCAATTACAGACAGCTTTTGTAATAACTTTGTGACAAATGCACAAATCAAACCTCAATCTGATCAATGTAATTCCTGCCTCCAGAGAATTTAAAGTTTTCTTAGAATAAGAAATTATGAACATTGAAAAGTACAGAATTCTTCATACCCTGAGCGCTTCATGCTACATTTACACTATGTAATTTTTACACTATGTAAATGGCGTCCAGGGCTGTCACATTTCAGACCAAAACGGTCACATCTGAAACATGTCCGTGCCATGAATACCCCTTTAAACCCCACTTTTATATTGTAAAACTGGGGAATGCAAGGGTATACCTATTTTTCTTATTTTTGGTCCAAAACATAGACTGTGGCTTCTGAGAGGCGGTTCTAACGGTGTACCCTAAATCTATGTTTTGAGCAAAAAAAAAAAAAAAAAAAAAAAACCGAAAAGAAAAAAAAACTTAAAAATTTTCTACTGAAAATTTTCACTTTTTACAACTTAAAAAATCTCTGTATATTGCAATATGGGCATGTAAACTATTTATGCTTAACAACTAGGCCTGTCTCTAGGTGCAGCGATGGGTCAAATGCTGACAATGCTTAAGACTTACGGAAAGTACATCAAGGAATTCTTAAGCATTGAAAATGTCTACTGTGACATTTGAGCCACCTCGTGGGAAAACCAACAATGTGGTTTACGACCAGGTTTGACACAAACCGGCCTGTACAGCTACAGAAGCATGCTAGAAGCTTGAAATTTTGGAGTTAAGTAGAGGAGTAATTGTACTATCCGAGTAGCGAAAACAAAGGCGCTGATCAGCTTGCAGATTGTTGGTTTTCCCATGGAGCTGCTCATTTTTGTCTTAAGGCAGACTATCCCATCATTTTTGCAAATGAGTGCCAAAGGACAATACTGATCTATAAATCAGCATTAACAACAATGTCTCGAAAATAATGTGAAGAGAGCAGCGCCAAGAAAATGTTGAATTAACGCTGAGACACAACTTTGTTTAACGATCTTTAACCCCTAATTTTATATGAAAAACGGACTTGCCCATTATTATCATTACCGTATTCGTTCTAATTAGCGCACAGTGCGCTTAGTTTTTCAAAATGTCTTAAAGTTTAGGTAACAAGATATCGTTCTAATAAGCGCACACTAGGAACGAAAACAACACATAAACCACCATGTCAGAAATACAAATGATGATGTCATTTAACTTTCCAATCATTTCAAACTACTCATTGATCATCTAATGTTAAGTTTTAATGCAGTTTATATGGTATTTAAATGTAAATTGGAATAAAATACCGATGTGCTAGTCAAGTAGTGTGCGCTTTTGCACACGATTTTCGGAAAAAATCAGGGTGTGCGCTTATTGGAGCATGTGCGCTAATTAGAACGAATACGGTATTACCACTGACATTTCTAGGGGCATCAGGAGTGATTTTGAATTTTATTCCATTTTTGGATGGAATTCCGCTAAGCAAACAGAATAGCCCCAACGATGGGATGCGGCATTTTGCGGCGTCACATCTGGGGCTATACTGTTTGCCTCATAATGTTCCATAAAGCCAGGCTTATGATTTAAGAGGGAAATCTACTTAGACTTACGATATGGTTTGTTGATTTGGGGTCAAACATCGCATCAACAGCTCAGCTAGGGTCATATGGAGATGGACCTCAGTTTGAAGCCTCATCGAAAAGACTGGAGAATCCTAGGATCAAACCTCTGATCCATGGTTTACAAGGTGAGTGACTTAGCCACTGTGCCATGAAGGCTTGAGACTGACTGACGATATGAAAAACTGAAGTCATTAAAAATTTCTTTCAGAAATTAATACACAAAATAAGTCAGGATCAGACTGTAAACATAAGCATTTAACTTTTGCAAAGACGAAACATGAGCATTTAACTTTTGCAAAGACGAAAACAAAGGGGCAGATCATTAACTTTTGCAAAGACGAAAACAAAGGGGCAGATCAGCTTTGCAGTAACTGCGAACCGACCAGCGCCTTTGTTTTCGCAACACAGATAATTATAATTTCTCTACTTGCTAAATCCAAAATTTCCTGTCTCTAGCCATCTTCTGTGCTAGCTTGTACAGCTCGGTTTGTGTCAGACCTGTTCGGAAACCCCACTGTTGGTTTTCTCATGAAGTGGCTCATATGACAATTTTCCCTCCGGTCATGACAGGCAAATGTCTGGTATATCTGTATATATCCTTGCCTCTGGCAGACACCAGCCTTATTCACTTAATACGATATAGGACAATATTTTCCCATTAGGTTTGGAACATGTTTTTTGGACAACGACAGACAGACTTAAACAAACAGGAAAGATTATGCAAGCTACAATCATTGTTTGCAATTCCATTGTCACGTTAATCCGAAGAAACTGTTCCAGCAAAAGTATTTGGTATACTTAATCATTAACATTACGAAAACATGCCCATATGATATATAGTAATTTTTTCAGGTGAAAAATCGATAATTTTCAGAGGAAAATTTTTGACTTTTTTCTTATTTTTGCTCAAAACATAGATTGTGGGTACTCGTTAGAACCGCCTCGCCGAGGCGGTTCTAACATGTACCCACAATCTATGTTTTGGAGCAAAAATAAGAAAAATAGGTATACCCCTGCATACCCCAGTTTTGCTATATAAAAGTGGGGTTCAAGGGGGTATACATTACACGGACATGTTTTCCTAATGGAATAGCAATGTTATTCAATTATTTCGAAAGGACAATATTTTCCCTCCAGGTTCCGAATCTACGAGTCGTCATTGGTTTCATTATTTTGTAGTAGAAGAATCAATATGGCCCGACCCCTTGAGGGCATAATCTAATAACTGTCTTATCACATAATAATTATGAGCCGCGGATGTCGCCAAAAGAAATCTGTCTGTGTGATTTCCAGTCGTGTACAACAAACCAAGCTAATTTTTGAGCTAGCGCATTGCTTAAAAGATATAAAGCAAGGCAAGGCATTCTAACAAGTACCCACAATCTATGTTTTGGAGCAAAAATAAGAAAAATCGGTATATATATACCCTGCAAACTCCAGTTTTTCTATATAAAAGTGGGGTTCAAGGGGGATATGCTTTTCATGCCATTCATGGACATGTTTTCCTAATGTCTAGCAATCACTGTTATGCTATATAGAACACTGCTTAAATAGGCAAGCTCATAAAACATAAAGACAGACAAATCTGACACTAAATGGCTTCATAACTCCAATTTTGGTTAATATCTTAATTAATTTTGTGAATCAATGCTGCTAACTCAATAATATTAATACTCATAAATCTATAGCTCCAATAAAATGTCCACAAATATCATTCCCAAGTCATGTCAATTAGGAAATGATTTTTGCCAACACCGACCTAAAATTTCCTAGATTTTTCTTATCCAGTTGCAAAGAACACCTATTAATGAGGTCTCTAATTTAGGCATGGAATTTTGCAGTCATCGTAGGGGATCAGCAGGGACCAATCTTTGAGCCACAGCAGTTGTCCAAAAAAATATTTATCATCAAAGGGGTTCCAGGCCACCAGACCCACTTCTGGATACATGTATTTTTGATGCTTTAAAGATTCAGCTCATAATTATGAGATGGGCCAATCAGTAGGTGGGATGAAAAAGGGAGAACCCCCAAGAAAAAACACCTTGCACACCTGCAAGCAGAATTTGGCTTGTCTCAAGTGCCCTATGTGTGGGGCTCGAACCCACACCAGAGTGGGGCTCGAACCCACACCAGACACAGCGAGATGATCAAATCATTAAGTGCGTTAATGAAATCAGCACTCTTCACCACTCGACCAAGGGGCTACTAAGACTAGATTATTAGGATTGTCACACACTCAGGTGAGCAACAAGGGCTCAATTGGAATGTTACAGGTAAAATGATACTGTGTCAATTTTCTAGGAAATGCTACCACTTGAAAACCAATCTTATGAAAAGTAATCAATATTCAGGCTAATTTTACAAATCTGTAATTGTTTTTAAATGCCACTGTCTACACTTGAAGCTTGGCAATAAGCACTTCAGGTTTTTAATTGGCTATTCTAATCAATTTGTAACTATTGTAAGTTTTAGGACTAGCAAAAACCTGTAAGATTCATCCGAAAAGAAAAGGATCATAACGACCAGTAACTGATCCAATTAATCCAAACCCATGGCAGGCATCAGAGGGGCAGATTTTTTTTGTTTAATTCAGTTTTACATCCCAATCAAGATTATTTCAGCTCATATGAGACGGGCCGATCAGTAGTTGGGGTGAAAACGGGAGAACCCCGAGAAAAACCACCTGGCACACCTCAATCTATGTTTTGGATGAAAAATAAAGTGAAATAGGTTTACCCCTGTATACCCCAATTTTATTATATAAAAGTGGGGTTTAAAGGGAAACATTACTATTTAATTCCTGCATATGATTTTCATGAAACTTCCTATGCTACAAGATAATTGTATCCTTGGACTAAAATCGAAATAAAAGTGGTGAGTCACCGGCCTCGTTTCCATGGTATCAGAACTTTTTGGATGTTTCTCGTGCATTTCAGAAAACCGCACTCGTAGCGGACATGTGTTTTAATATATATGTTTTTACTGCAAAAAACATTTTAAACACACGACGAGTGATATTTTCTTACATTCTGACACTATTTGCTCTTAAATTGAGGAGATTACATGCAAAATTAACTTTCCCGCCATCTTTTCAAACCTGGAAGATGTACATATTTTTGCGATACCTCCTAAACTACGCATATGATTTTGATTAAATTACACCAAGAGATAGGAAACGTGGTAACCATTTAAAAGTTCAAATAAAAAGTGGGGGTCACCAGATTGCGTTGGAAGATATAGAGAAAAAACGTTCAATATTCCCGCCTTTGTCGTTTTAACGCCAAACGTTACACTGACGTCGCGTATATTTATGCGACGTCATCAACAGCGAAATAAACGTTTTCACATACAATTGACCTTATACACGAATTTGGGTATACCAACTGCCACAGAACTTCTTTTAAAATAAAAATGAACAATATGTATATTCGCTTTAGGACTTAATTATGCAGAAACAAACAGAATAAGATTCTACATCTTGCAACGTCATTGAGAAATCAAAACATAACGACGTTAAAAACTACGCGTAACATGCAGATACTAAACGCCGACGTTGCGCAAACAGTGTGCTCATAAACAATAGTAATGTTTACCCTTAAGGGAATATACCTGTACTTTTCGTGGACATGTTTTCCTGATGATTTTTAGGTGTCTCAAAGTTCAAGAGCTGTACAGAAGTATGATCAATAGACACTTCAATAAAGATGTCCAGGAAATACTGAAAAGGTCTGATAGACGTGACAATTCTAGTAGCTCATTTATGCACCAGTCATTTGTATCCCCGGACTCCCTAGGGCCGGGGATAGTGTAGACACCGGTGGGCTAAACTACCTGGATTTAACCTCTGATAAGTCCCGGCAGTGCTGAGGATGTGCCGGGCTTTTAATTTACCGCAAAAATATACAGTCACATTAATTCAAAGTAATCAGTTGCATTTTTAACATTCAATTACTTTTATGGTCCTTATGAAATTACAAATTATCCAGAAATATAAGCCTCTCTTGCATATTTTTTTCATTAGAACAACTCGCAGCTTTGTTCTACATCATCATCAGTTGTCTCCCAGGAGCCGGGACTTTTAGCAGGGACTTTATCACAAATCTGACCCTGCAGTGCCAGGCTTTTAGCGGGGCGTTAAAAATGAAAAGTCAAACGCCCCGCCATTCCCCAGCCCCATGGGGGCCGTGGATACAAATGACTGGTGCATTAACAGGTAATCTAGATGCAGGCATGCATAAAGCAAAACTGGGTTCAACCGATATAAACTGATCAGAATATGTAAGGCTCCTATATCAATTACCATTTAAAGCTATTTACTCTTTATTTTGAAATGTAATAAAAGAAGAAAATGGCAGTACTAACAGTAATGCACCAGTCCCCCCCCCCCACACACACATCTACGGAGAAGGGTGAGGGATAGCCGGGCTAAAGTGCAGGGCAATTAATTTTCGAGTGTCCCCGCAGTGCAGAGGAAATGACAGGGTTTTGACATTAGGACCCTTACCCCAGGGAGATTTTCTATTGCTAAGGGCGGGGCAAAGAGCAATTGTGTTTTGACCTCCAGTTTGCCCCCTGGGGGGGGGGGGGGCTTATAGCAGGGCACTGAAAGCTGAAGAGTTATAAGCCCAGCCCTTCCCCATATGTGGGGGAGCAGTGGTTACAAATGACTGGTGCATAACTGTGACAATTTGCTTAAAGAATGAATTTAATTGGCGGAAGCTGCCTCCATGGCGAAATGACTTGCAAACCAAGTGTCACTGGATCTATATCTCTGGCTGCTCAATGGCTCCCTCTCCATTATGACTTAAACATAGCTATCTTTAGGTTGGCCATACGACCATTTGTACAGAATCCCTCTTTTATTGGCATCACGTTCCCTGATCATTCTGGCTTTCTATGACACAAACTGCCGGGGTTAAGCAATCTTGTGACCATGCCGATTTAATAGAAAGAAAAGTGTCAACATGTCTGACTGACTGACAGAAATCAATGTAAATGAGATAAATTGGACGTGCCAACCTCAACTGGGCAAAGAAATGTCAGGATTTTAAGACTGCAAGACTTGAGGACAGTTTGTTGGACGGATTTATCAGGAAAACATTCTGTGTAATGTATGCCCCCTTACAACCTACTTTTATATAGCAAAACTGGGGCATGCAGGGGTATATCTATTTTTCTTATTTTTGCTCCAAAACATAGATTGTGGGTACTCGTTTTAACGTGTACCCACAATCTATGTTTTGAGCAAAACTACGAAAAATATCAAAATTTTTCAGCTGATAATTTTCAATTTTTACAGCTGAAAAAAGCTCTGTATATTGCATGGGCAAGTTTTCAAAATGTAATCCTCGAAAGCAGTTCGTAGTAAAAAAGCTGAGGTCAGTTAATCCTTGGTACACTTAACTGGACAAGACTCCATGAGGCAGAGAACCATTACTTTGTACACATTCTTTAACAACTAACTGACAAGCGCCTAAAGAAATTTAAACACATACCGTTTATGAGGCATGATGACCGTTTAAGACAACCAACTGTTATTAACTGTAATATTTAAAACTCCTCGCATGTAATCACCAAATAATTGAGTATCTTTAAACAAAATCATCCTGAAAGTCTCTATCACAGGATATTGGCATAATCAAAGACTATCCATTTGTCGTATCACACTGTCGACAATATTTCTCATAATCCACGGGGACCTAACTGTTAATCGTGATTATTGATGCGACGTGGAATGTTAATGCATGCTATTATGAAGTTTCGTATGCGTCGGCGAGTTCGTTACGAATGCGACGCTCCACATCCTCTGTCCTTGGACGGTAAGTACCACATGTTTTGCTCTCGTGAAAATAAACAAAGCCGAGTCTACAAAATCGGTGTCCACTATGATCTGCAAAAATCTTCTATGTTCCCACTTGAAGTCAATTGAAATACTTACGGCACTTGTGTTTTTCAGCTAATGGTTTATAATGTTGACAGGTAGATACAAGATTGCCACGAAAACTCATTACATACTTAAAGTCCTTTTGTTTTTTCTAATTTTTGACCGTAAACTAAGAAGTATAAAACAGTCTTGTGGTGTCTTTATTGAAATATGTATCAAAATGGCTTTGTAAATGCACACTTATTTACTGAGCGTGAAAAACAGTAAGATAAGCATCTTTCGTATGCATCGTAGATTTTGTTAAAATTTAATATGCGACACAGAAATGCATCGTGGAAGATTGAGACCGATGAATCAGTAAAATAAAATAGCAAATGTTACGATATGGAGACAGTGATGCATTTTCTTCAATTAATATTTTCTAGATACATGTCAAAGGGGTCAACCATGTTTTTATACTGTATTAACATTTGCGGAGGCTGGAGAAAGTTGTTTTAGCCTTAGGCCGAGGGTTCAAAGGGCTCCCGAAAGACTCTTCTAATTGCAATAAAATAACTATAGTTGATCGCTGTTCTTGTACAACACACCATTCCCATGGAAATCTGACTGACAACCGCACCTAAAATCCGCACAAATCCCTTTAATTCTTTTGTTTTCTCTCCCCCCCCCCCTGCCCCCCTCTTCCCCCGCTTATCAAAATGCATGGAGCCACCGATATTAAATGATCAAATAATACTTGGTTTAGCCTTAGTGGTCATTTAATGTTAGAAAACATAGTACCTATGTCACTGATATGCCCGAAAATGATTTGCTGTTTCGAGGCAAGAAGTCATTCGAATGTTGACAAAGCTATATCAGAAAACCACTCTGTGACCTCATTCAAAAAAAGGTGGCACATGCTTTGAAGCTCGCTCAATGAAGTACAGTTCAACCTCATTATAACGCGCCTCACTATAGTGCGGTTTTCAATATAACACGGCCATGTCATGGCTCCCAAATTAATTATTTTGTTATATATCTAATTTGTAAATAACCTCATTATAACACGGTTCACTTATAACATCGTCTGTTTCCATGGACCCCAAAGATAGCGTTATAATGAGGTTGACCTGTACATGTAGTACAAGGAAAATATACGCCATGCAATATTGCGTTTGATAAAGGCGCAAGTTATGCTTCTGCATTTACGTAAATAACTTCTATAAGAGCACAACAAAATGCTAATTCTTCCATGACTCATTCTAGTAGTACGTACCTTCATCTTCGATGCATACAAAAGACACTTATCTTACTGTTTTTCACGCTCAGTAGATAAATGTGCATTTACAAAGACATTTTGATACATATTTCAATAAAGACACCACAAGACTGTTTTATACTTCTTAGTTTACGACCAAGAATTAGAAAAACAAAAGGACTTTAAGAATGTAATGTGTATTCGTGGCAATCTTGTATCTACCTGTCAACTTTATAAACCATTAGCTGAAAAACACAAGTGCCGTAAATATTCCAATTGACTTCAAGTGGGAATATAGAAGAATTTTGAAGATCATAGTGGACGCCGATTTTGTAAACTCGGCTTTGTTTATTTTCACGAGAGCAAAACATGTGGTACTTACCGTCCAAGGACAGAGGATGTGGAACGTCGCATTCGTAACGAACTCGCCGACGCATACGAAACTTCATAATAGCATGCATTAACATTCCACGTCGCATCAATAATCACGATTAACAGTTGGGTTCCCGTGTAATCCATCACTCAGAAAATGTCACATCACTAGTTGACACACTATTTCAAACAGGATCTTATATCCAAGAGCAGCATCATCGTCAACCATTTTTCAAACCAACTCTATACGCTATGTATGTATATTTTATTGAAGTAACCAATCAAGCTAAGCAATCATAGACAAAAGCTATCGGACAGCGCTGTCACATTATAGCTCCACAATTGGTTGTCCCATCATAACTGATAGTTTTTTATACAAGCCATGTCATGAATGAACCTGGTTCATACACGAGCAAAAACGAAGGCATTGATCAGCTGTGCAGTAACTGCACAGCTGATCAATGGCTTCATTTGCGCTACATGGATGGTACAATCCCTGTTCTTCTTAAATCACGCATCTTGAGCTTCTAGCCATCTTCTTTGACTATACAGGCCGTTCTGTGTCAGACCTGGTTGACAAGCCTGAGGACAGGTTTTCTCATCTCGTGGCTCATACAATCTCTAAAGGATTTCCACTGAAGCTCAATTGTGTTTAATTATTGATGGGTCTACATCAAGGAAACATATCCCTGAAAAGAATACCCCCTCAAACCCAGGCCCACTTTTATATAGTAAAACTGGGGTTTACAGGGGTATGCCTATTTTACTTAGTTTAGCTCCAAAGCATAGATTGTGGGTACTCGTTAGAACCGCCTCAGCGAGGCGGTTCTAATGTGTACCCACAATCTATGTTTTGAGCAAAAATAAGAAAAATATCAAATATTTTCTACTGAAAATTTTCAATTTTAACAACTTAAAAATCAAGGATTTCCACTGAAGCTCAATTGTGTTTAATTATTGATGGGTCTACATCAAGGAAACATATCCCTGAAAAGAATACCCCCTCAAACCCAAGCCCACTTTTATATAGTAAAACTGGGGTTTACAGGGGTATGCCTATTTTACTTAGTTTAGCTCCAAAGCATAGATTGTGGGTACTCGTTAGAACCGCCTCAGCGAGGCGGTTCTAACGTGTACCCACAATCTATGTTTTGAGCAAAAATAAGAAAAATATCAAATATTTTCTACTGAAAATTTTCAATTTTTACAACTTAAAAATCTGCGAGAGAAAACTTAAAACTGCTTTTACCGAGACAGCCTGTAAAAATTCACAGGTCACAGATTACAAAATTAATGCGGAATTCAAGCATTCAATATTTCTTCCTTTTTTCACTTTTATAAAATCACAAGTTTAAGCTTTTAAAAAAAGCTTTTGCTCTTGCTCAGCGCTATTCTCACTGTGTGAACAAGTGTATTCTCGTGGCTAGGAGACTAGTAGAGAAATCTTTTCCAACATTGTGAAAAACGGATGAAAATGCATAATTATTTAAGAACAGTACCTGACAAACTTGCACTTAAAGAATGTAACCAAGATTGGCCATTAAGCATAAAGGGAATTAAGGAAGTCTCAAAACCTTCCCAATCATATTAAGGCAGAAAAGAAGAAACTCTCAAACTAACCCAATTTTCACTGCTGTCTCCAAAAATAAAACAGAATGCATTGAAAGATTTCAAGTAGTGTCAAATATAACGCTTGCATTATGCTGTTGGTTCTTTTTATTCTCTAATGGTGTCACAGACCTTTGACACAGATATTATTGGCTTAATCTGCTGCCTCTGTAACTACTCTGTTCTAAGGAGACAATTAAGTTGGTTTGTCATGGAGCTTTGTGTTCCAGTAAACAAATTTTTCAGTCATGTCGGGATGGAGCAAACTCTTATCGGGTACTTTAATGCAAGTATAATGGGTATTTTTCTAATCCAAAACCTCTGTGCATTAAAATCATAGAAAAAAAACAACATCTTTTTAGACCGAAATCTCCCTACCGAAAATGTCCTATCTCCCTATACAGACCACCAATCTTCCTTATAAGGGCCAAAGAATGTATCAAATGTATGCATATCTTGATACCCTGGGTTAGAGACCACCTGTATTGAGAGACCAGCATGCAGAAACCACACTGTGTTTCCAGAGACAAGAGACATGATAAGAACAACAATAAGGCAGATGAAATCAAATTATGACAATATGGAGTCAAAACCTGCCAGGGAACAACTTATGATTTATTTGGTATGATCTAGAGGAAGTTGTTCCCAGATGTATGAACATCCTTTATATATATATACACGTATTGATGGTGGTGTTCTCAGTTGCGTTGGTTGTCTTTGGGTAACCAGTGTGAAAATGGTCTACTCTTTTATATTCACCTGCATTGTCCTCACTCAAATGCATATGACAATAGCTCAATCTACAGCACTTCGATCTGAGAGCAATTTTAAAACAATACAGCCATGCTTTTTTTTTTTTCTACTTCACTACAAGAACTTTTGAAATCCATTAAGCAAACAGGTTCTTGATTATTGTAAATGAGCCACGTCATGAGAAAACCAACAATGTGGTTTCCGAACAGGTCCGACACCAACTGAGCTATACAGGCACAGGGGATGGCTAGAGGCTGGAAATTTTGGATTTAAGAAGTAGAGGAATTGTACTATCCATGTAGCGAAAACAATGGCGCTCATCAGCTTTGCGGCTACCACGAAGCTGATCTGCGCCTTTGTTTTCGCATATGCAAAATGTTGGTTTTCTCATTACTTGGCTCAAATTAACTTCATAAATAATGGATGAAATTCTCAGGAAACAAATGAAACAGTGGCAATTAACACACATGAGGGAATATAACAGAAATCTAAACTCAAATCTATTAGGCTTTTCTCTGGTTCAAAGAAAAGTGCAATCTTAAACTGCATGCTTTAGAAAAAAAATCTCTTGAAAAGAATGCTTCCAGGGTCAACCTAAGTTTCATACTGCCTGCAGATTTTGAAGAGAAACCCTATTGAAGTTGTTTTTACCTGCTACACATTATTTGCAGTTGCAGCTATACTTAACATGTACAGGACAGACCCGCTATACCGCGCCTTGAATTAACGCGGTGTTGGATATAACGCGAGGGCACCTTGGATCCCAAAATTTCGCCCGTCCATTTTTGAGAAAAAAAAAAAAAAAAAATCGTGGCGACGCGAAGGCGCCGTTTTACCCTTATATATTCCTTTATTGTATTACAGTTTAAGGCGTTTATGTGCGGATGAATTCACTGTTAAAAAGATCATTTGCAGGGAATTCAACAAGGTTCATTTTTCTTACAGTTTCTCTTTATGGTACTCGAGAGAAAAAAATTAAAAGCAGTTGTCAGGCGTTTGCCAAGGTGCTATTTTCTAACAGTTTCTCTACATTATACATTGAGAACAATTAATGTTAATTATCTTTTGCATATTTAAAACTGAAAGAACAGGTTTTCTTATAGAAAGCATAATGTGTTTACGAACCGTGTCGGCTGCGTGTATATTCAAGAGTGATAATTGCCATGTCAGTAATTTTTAGACTTACACAATCCACCGTTCGCGAAGCGTGGATGACACATTGTTTTCTTAAGATAAGCCATAAAAGTTGTGAAAATAAGCCCAATGAGCTAGGGGATTATCGATAGACCGTAACGAGACCGTAAACACAGGTTGCTGTAGGCTATTGATGACACCTGTTACGCAACGTTGCTCATTTTCGACGGCGACACAAACCAAAGATTGTCTAAGCATTGGGACACCTATATCTTGTATAATTCTATCCGATCAGAAAATTCAATTAAGAAAGGCGAATTAAAATAACTGTAAATACGGTATCGGCAAAAGACTCTTGTCCGCGTTAAATATCCGGGTGCGCTAATAAGTCAAAGGCGGAACTCTACAATACAACAGCAACATAAGCCCGGTGTCATGGACGCTCTTTTCACATAAAATCGTACGTTGTAAATAAACAAATTTTATCATTGTAGATCGTTTTTAACTGATAAAGCTGTGGAACACGCAATACTTCACTTTTGTTTATTCCATTTTACAAGGACTCTGCGATAAACCGCCAAGCTCGGTTAAGCCAATACACACGTCGTATAGGTTCCCCACCCACCAATACACTACAGAAACTGCGATCAGCCTGGTCCGACTCGGTAGATTTGCATTACGCGCCTCACCTATAACGCGCATGCGACTTGTGGACCCCGACCAGTGCGTTATAACGGGTCTGAAGTGTATGACAACTGCCACCCATCATTTGACATCTTTCACACAAACGGATTGCAGTTGCAGCTATACTTTATGTAGATTACAACTGCAACTGCACTGAAAACCATGTCACATGATTGTTGTGGTGAGTAAAAATGCTAGGGAATTATAGAAACACTTTTTTTTTTATTCAGTTTAACATCCCTTTCAAGATAATTTCAGCTGATATGAGACGGCCAATCAGTAGGTGGGGCGAAACGGGAGAACCCAGAGACAGAAACATCTGGCACACCCACAAGCAGAACTTGGCTTGTCCCACAAGTGCCCCATGTAGGGCTCAATCCCACACCAGAGGCACAGTAGCGAGATGATCGAATGATTAAGCGTGATATTGAAATATCAGCGCTCCTAACCTCTCGGCTACGGGGGCCACCGTTACAGTTTTCATCAGTCTAAAAAATGTACCAGAAATACATGTATCAAGTAATGCATTCAAGAAGAGGTGGACAGAATTTCCTGCAGGGAGCATGAAGTGATAACGAGATAATTGTCTGCAAAGTATGTGTCTATGTAGGTGATGTATACTTCATTTATCCCCACTTTTCACCATCTTGTGCCATAATTGGCAAGTCTGAGATGTAAATAAGATGATCCTTGGAAAACCGAAACATGTGACATTTGTGCCCATATTGAAAACCTGACTTGTAGTAGCACATACCCAAACTTGTCATAACTTTAACACATAAGCTTTGCAGTTGCGGCTATACTTTGTATATGAAAGTGTAACTGCACTGAAGAAAATAGTCATGTTGAATAATTTTTGAAGGCTACTAAAAATGCTTCAACACAGTTTCAGTGGCACTCTAAGAAACAGTTTAGATCTCACCTATCAAAAACATGTACAGTGGTGTTATGGCTAAAAACCCAAATTAGCCGTTTTAACGGCTAATTTGTTAACGGCTAATCGTAAAATTTCGCGGCGAAATTGTGTGAAAAATAAAAGTCAGCGCGGAATTTCGCCGTGAAATTCCGCCGCGAAATTCTGGATTTCGCAGCCAAATTTCGCGGCAGAACACGGCGAAAAAGTATACCTGTCATTACGCATAATTTTTTTTTTTTTTTTTTTTTTTTTTTTTTTTAATTTAATTTTAATTTGGATGTTTTTATATCATTTCAAGTCGTATCAATATTTTGTTTTCGTTTCAATTGTGTATAATTATCGTTTAAGTCCCGACAGTCACAAAAGTTTTATTGTTTAAATTTCATTTTATTTTGTATGCATTTATTTCTTTTCAAGTCATATAAATTTTTTTTTCAATTTTGTATGATAATCGTTTAAGTTGCGTGTTATTTTCATGCATCTTTTTCAGATTAATCACACTTAAGCGATAATATTAGATCCTAACAGTTTAATTAACAGAACATAAGCTTATAGTGGCGTAACAATTTCCATGGGATGATTGCCCACAGATTTGTTTGTTTGTATTGAGGCTGAACGTCACAGTCACCTTTTTTTTTCAGTCATGTCTGGACAGAGCTACCGATTCCTGGGTATTAAGTAGTATTGTGTGTAGTTAATGTGCCTTACTCAAGGACACGACACGGTGTCGCCAGTGCGGATTCTGATGCACTACAACTATGCCACCGCGATCCCAACCCACAGATGTATACAAGTCTTTGGATTCAACATGATGAAGCAATCGGCTTCAACTCTTTAAACATTTAATCGCCTGTGGTAATGACACTGCTAAAAGCATCAGTGAATTTTCGATTACGTCAAGTGGACGCCGTTTCGTTCAAATCAATTTAGTCGAAACGCCATTTGGTCGCATACGACCTTCACCTGGTCGATACAATATTCGGTCGAATACGAGCAGTACCGCAACGTACATGAACAAAACTGTGTCGAAAATGTCAATAACTGTCGGGGTACGGATGGTTGGAACACGTACATGCATGTCGAATGTAAAAAACTCATTGTATACAAGGTACAATACACTAGAAAAAAAGGAGGATACTGTGTTTAAAACAAAGTATTGTAGTTCATACTTGTGCATTCATTTTGTGTAAGAAATGGGTCATATGAAGTTTTCAGTTTATTTCAAAACGCAAATACACAGTAAGGGCCACGAGTACGCACCGTGGCAATATGGGCGCATATCGCATAAATCGACGGTGAAAAGATAAATTATAAAGTTGAGCGCAGAAGCCTAGTGGTGGATTGTATGAATTGACCGGGAACAAAATGTCCTGTGTTCGATTCTTATATTCGTTGGGTTTCGTACATGGGCAAAACCGATTAACATGTATTACCCTGAAAGTGTTGTCGCCATGGGACTGACATATTGTTGACTGTTAAACTGAACTCAGGATGATCTTCGCTACCAAGGCAAGTTCAATGTATAAATCGATATGATTGCGATTTGTCTTGTGTTGGTATTCATAGAGGGTGATCAGAGTGGTAACCAGCAAGCCCAAATGTCAATATGTCTCTTTTTTGTCGTTTTTGCATGGTTGATCTAAAATTAAGTTATCGTAGTTCACACCTTAAACGCTATAAAGTGAAGAAATTGAGGAAAATATTAAAAAGGAAAACAAGGAATCTAACTGTTAATTGGGCAATACCCTTTAGACAATGTTTGTACTACAAAACAAGGCACAAAGTTAGATGGCCCCTGCCCATTGGGACCTAAAGAAACACATATGGGATGTTTGTGCCTCCAGGCAAAGCTTATAGGTTTTTTTTACGCTATTGACTGATCATCTGATTACTGGTTTACCGCTAAGGTCTGTACCTGCCTAGGAAAATGGTTTCAAGTCAAAAGGTACAAGTGGCAAAGATCAGGAAAAGGCGCAATCAGAGAGAGATTCCCACTCCAAAAACCGAGGTGGGAAAAAACCAAAGTAACAATCAGGTACTTATACCATTAAAACACTTCGTAAGCCGAATGAGCAGCTATTTTCCCAATAGGTGGCCACTCAGTTACATTAACTTAACTAAAAATATGAAAACATACATTATTAAAGGCGCCAACAGCACAAAATAATTTAAACACCAAGACATGAAACAAAAAGAACCACCACAGAAGTATCGACTTGGAACGATCAGTAACACAAAGTTACTGGCGGGTTTAAATCGATTTTACATGGCCATAACCTCACCCTCAGCTTCTGCAGTAGTTCATAACATTTAGTTAGTTCTTCGGTCCTCGTGGTGAATCTCTAACTAGTCAATGAATCATCAAGAACAAACAAATAAATCATGATAAACATCCTGATGAATCAGGACTCACAGATTCAGTAAGCTGCCCGACGATGGAGATCCCTGGGCGCCGAATAACTTACTAACTCCGGAGCAAAAGAAAAACATCAGTTGGACCCCGGTGGGCCAAGCAACAGACAAGAAGCTCCAGCCCCAACCAACTAAAATGAATAGCTTTAAGTCGGGGCCATCATAGAGTCTGACACCCGACCCACCGGCGTGCAATTAAAGAAGGCAGCATAGTTATCAACCGTGATTGGGTTAAAAACTAAGCATGCAGACTGTCGCATAACATTCAAGTTATAACCTATACGTCTGTAACGTGTAATGATTTTTCTAAACTGAAAAGAAAAATCATTACTTCCTATAAGTTTCTTAAATTTGTAAACCAAGTCACCATAAAATTCAATTTCCGAAAGGCCCTCACTTAAAAGCGTCTTTAACCCAACATTATATTTGGATATCAATTCATAGTGTCTACGATAAAATTTAGAAAAGGTTTTTCGAAGTTTATGATACCTATAGCCCTGTTGGAGAAGTTTGGCCGTTAAACATTTATTTCGAGCGTTGAAGTCTGTAACATGATTGCAGACTCTAGCAAACCTAATAAGTTGCGAAATGTATACACCATAAGAAGCACGACGAGGAACGTCACCATCCAAAAAAGGAAAATTTACTACATCAAAATCAATGTCATCGCGCTTATCATAAATTTTAGAAGAAACAAATCCATTTGCAACAGAAAGATGTAGATCTAAAAAGGGGGCTTCGGTATCCGAGATATTGGCTTTGTTCAACTGTAGTTCAGATGAATAAATCTTCAAAATAAGGGTTGTCAATGTTTAAAAGGTCATCGAGGTACCTAGAAGTGGAATTAAAAGCCTCGATAACATCAGCTTGATTATCATGGTTAAGAGAATCCATGAAATCTCTTTCGTAGCAGTATAAAAATAAATCAGCTACGAGAGGTGCGCAATTTGTACCCATCGGAATTCCAACAATTTGTCTGTATAACTTGGTCCCAAATCTAATATAAATATTATCCAGGAGATATGATAAGGCATCGCACACATTCTGACATGACCAAAGTGTATATCGACTTTGGTCAGAGGAAGTGAAAAAAGCCTTTCTGTCATTGCATGCCAAATAAAGTGAACCATAGTTTTTTAATGCCCTTTTGAAGGCCCACTCTATCAAATCCAGAAGTTTTTCTTTAATTAGATTATGTGGTAAAGTTGTATATAGAGAAGAAAAATCATATGTGGACAAGGTCGTCGCACGGAACCCTCTACACTTCAATTTATTGAGCACCTCACCAGAATTTTTTATAGACCAAAACCAATTTTTATTTGAAGTTTCATACACTGTCTCACAGTATCTTATAAGTTATAACATGAGATCATTTGATAGCAGTAAGACAGGAAGTTAATAATTTAGAAAGTTCAGTAGTAGTACAAGAGCTAGAATTTGCAATAAATCTAGCTTTGTATAGTCTTTTGTGAAGCTTAGGTAACCAATACATCGTAGGAAGTTTGTCTTGGCCTTCATTGACACAAACAGAAAACTTAACAGGTAAATCGTTTAAATGGGCATTAAATTAACTACAGACATTTCATCGGTATCTGTCTCCAGATAAGCCCTGGTACCATCAAGCTCCTGTTTTAAGGTGTTAACGTAGTGAAGCCTACAAACAACAACAACATTGTTTGCGGCTTTGTCTGCCGGAACCAAGACATACTTTCTGTGAAATTCTTGGATACCCTGCTTCAAATGCCTAAATGACGATTTGGGTTTAGGAGGTAAAAGATTAGTAGTTTGTGAATAAAACTTCATACGTTTATCCACGATAGTGAAGATACTTCTTTTCCATTCTTTAAGAGCATTATCCTCAACACCCTCTCATTACCGAAATCATTCAATGCAAACCATCCATACATATAAGCAGTATTGGCTTAGAGGGATGATTGTATTTCAAACACTTGTTGGATATCATGACGTCCCATCAAATGGAGGCAGCGTCCCAACATGACCATTTCTGCTGATTGAGACGTAAAGCATCTATTCAAACAAACAAACGAAGTTAGATGCAACGAGCTGGCTCATTACGTTATAAATATCGTACCATATAATACGTGCCAATGGAAAAGTCGCGTTATTCACGTTTTTCATTTCTATTATACATGCGTAAATGTACATACTATAAATGTGCACGTAAATCACGATCTATACTAGGAACAGATGAATAATAGTGTGGTCATTAAATTGAAAATAAATAATTTCATGTTAACATGTACAGGTATTTCGCCGTGTTTCATGGCGAAATAGGAAATTTAAACTTACCTGTTGTAAATGTTAAAAAACGAATTTCGCCGCGAAACACGGCGAAACTTCACCGCGAAAATCGGATTTTCGCGGCGAAAAAATTCACCGATTAAACGTTTAAATTTTCCCTTGGCCGGTGAAATTTTGCGGTGGTTTCGCCGCGAAAAATCACAAGTGATCAGCGCGAACTGTGCAAAAGTGGGTTTTTAGCCATAACACCACTGTACAGTGTACTGGATACATAGATGCATATAATGCATTCAAGACGAGGCTGACAGAATTTCCTGCAGAGAGCATGAAGTGATAACGAGATAATTGTCAGAAAAGTATGTATCTATGTAGGTGATGTATACTTCATTTATCCCCACTTCTCACCATCTTGTGCCATAATTGGCAAGTCTGAGATGTAAATCAGTTGATCCCTGGAAAACCGAAACATATGACATTTGTGCCCATTTTGAATACCTGACTTGCAATTGCACATACCCAAACTTGTCATAACTTTTACACATAAGCTTTGCAGTTGCGGCTATACTTTGTATTATGACAACTGTAACTGCACGGAAAAAAAAAAATAAAAAAAATATTGAATAATTTTGAAGGCTTGTAAAAATGCTAAAAAAAAGTTTATGTGGCACTCTAAGTCTAACCTATTAAAACATGTACAGTGTACTGGATACATAGAGTGATGCATTGACAGAATCCTGCAGAGAGCATGAGGCGATAATGAGATAATTGTCAGAAAAGTATGTGTCTGTGTAGAATGATGTACACTTCATTTATCACCACTTCTCAGCATCTTGAGCCATAATTGGCAAGTCTGAGATGTAAATAAGCTGATCCATGGAAAACCAACATAATTTGACATCTCATCCTAGCCCAGCATGGTCCGAATCTTTCAGCCAAATGCTTCGCGTCCTGAGATGTAAAGTATGAGCACATACAACCCTTGAATCTGAAAGTGATAGACTAAAGAAACGCCTCGGATAATTTGTCACCAAGTGTCTACAACAAGAAGGTACTGTTGATTTTCTACTGTGCAGAACAAATGACCCTATTGGAAAAACAGCCGTCCCATTTTAGGACTGAAATTGAGACAATCCTGCCACACAAACAGGACTAATGGTTTGCATATTTAGCACATTCTGTGAAATAAATATTTGTTTGTTTGCACTGAGGTTTAACATCACAGTCAACAAATTTTTGAGTCATGTCGAGATGAAGCCACCGCTTCCTGGGTATTAAGCAGTGCTCCAGGGAGTTAATGTGCCTTGCTCAAGGACACAACATGATGCCGCCAGGGGGGATCGAACCCAGGACCTCTACTTTAGAGTCTTAACACTCTACAACTCAGGCTACCTAACTCCCCTACTAAACAAAGATCAATAAATGTTGTACCCAGTGAACAAAAATATATATCGTTAATGCACTGTTATTTGGCTAAAGCATTTTTTTCTCATGTCTCAGCATAATTCTTGCTGCCGAGATATTGGTATTAGAAATCACAGAGTGTAACAAAATTGACTGTCACAGAAGCTGGCAAAATATATCATTACTTTGTCTGATTATAAGATACGTCAGGAGAAAAACTGACTTTTGAGTGTATGCGAGATAGAAAAAATGGTTTCATTTCGTAATGGCTCGAGGTCAGTAATTTTTCAGTCTGATTGGCCTGTCTCATATGAGCTGAAATAATCTTGAAACGGACATAAAATCGATTTAAAAAAAAAAGTTCTACTATATGGGGATGTTTTAGCATGTGACATATGAGCCTTGACACGAGAAAACCGGTCTTTGGGCTTTCCGACCAGGTGCGACACAAATCGGCCTGTACAGTCACAGAACCAGGCTAGAGGCTTAAAAGTTGGCTATAAGTAGAAGAGGAATTGTACTTTCAGATTCTGTGTAGCGAAAAACAAAGGCGCTGATCAGCTGTGCAGTTACTGCACAGCTGATCTGCGCCTTTGTTTTCGCATAGGCAAAAATCCAGTTTTTTCATGACAAGGCTCATATACAAATGTACTTTATTCAGACCACAGGATATCTATTACATGTACTGTAAATATTGCAGTTTATATTTGACAAAGTCCTACTTACTATTCAAAGACCATGTAGAGCATGCCATCTGAGCTGTATGTTTCCAGTAGTTCTACTATATGGGGGTGTTTTAGCATGTGACATATACTCGCCTCCCTCTTCAAGTCTGAAAACAGAGCAAAGAGAAACATTAAAAAGACTTAAAATAGGTTGCGTACATGTTACATGCGCTATGATTAACTTAATAAATGCAATCATTCCTGAAAGTTTGAGCAAATTATGGATACACCAAAAATGGATACACCAGTATTTAAACATAATCAATCAAATAGTCAACTTTTGTGAAACCCTCCCCCCCCCCCCTCCCCCCCACCCCACCCTCCACCACCAACCCCCTATCTTGCATACATTTAATCCTGAACATTTCTAGTCATACTAAAGACTCAAGCCTTTGTACATACAAGAAATAACACTTTTGATCTTGGAGGTAACTATCATCAGCCAAATACATCAGCAGTAGAACAGTTACTTCCCATCAAGCATAGCAACAACAAAGCAAAGATAATTATTTTTCTACACAATGTAAAAGGCAATGGGCAGCCTGCACACATACAAGTCTGATGCACAACTGAACTGTTGTTCCTCTTTTCTTTGCCTTATGCAAAGATACTATCAAGAGGAGACTGTAACCTGCCAATACTTACAATAACATTACTACAGGTACAAATATAACTCTTACAACACTACTTGTAGACACTGAAATGGTTATTTCCCATCATATTTTTGTTTGACATAATAGTCAACAATTTTTTAAGTAAGTCATTTTCAGTCATTTCAGAACCTCTAGCTGTTTCCTAGATACTCAAGTAGTACAAAAAGCTACAAGTAGGCAATGATCAGGAGAGGCGCAATCAGACAGAAATTCCCACTCCAAAAACCGAGGCGGAGAAAAAAAAACAAATTGACAATTAGGTACACTTTATAATATTTATTTAATAGAGAACATATTGTAAGCCAAGTGATAGGTGGCCACTCAGTTACCCGAACTTAACTAAAACTATGAAAACGTACATAAGGTTCAAACAGCACAAAAAATAAAACAAACAGAACCACAACAGAAGTATCGCCTTTGAACCATCAGTAATATAAAACTACTGGGGGGCTTATACTGGTTTTACAGCGCCCTAACCTCACCCTAATCTTCTGCAGTGGTTCAAAACATTTAGTTACTTGTGAAAAGCATGGAAAAAAGTCTTGTTCAAGGACACTATATACAGCAAATATCAGCAGAGGAATGATTCAAACACCAAAACTGTCATTCTGTTGTCCAACACCCTATCACAAAGCCTCTGGCTGCCAACATTCCCTCTTGGCAGCATTTTTTGCTAAAATGTTTTATTGGCTTAAGGGGATGCCAATTGTTAAAATCTAATACTTGTATAATTTTACCTGTATAAAGAAAAATGACAATTTTTCCAAGGAGACTGGATACTCTTGAAACATACTTGTATGAGTCATTCCGACATCGAATACAGATTATTTTATGCCCAAAAACTCAGCTCTAGAGGGCTCAGCAGCACGCTTATCAGCATTGGTCAAGTTACTTCCTGGTTTGATTCCGTTGTCATCTGTCTGGCATGATGGATAAGTTTTACTAAAAGCTACCACCATAAACATGATCTCCAAAAGCCAGACTACAATCTGTGAAAGTTTGTCCACTCGGAGATGATTTCTTCTCGGGGAAAACATGGTATTTATCATATATGCTGAAAACCTTATACAGCAGATATGTAAATAGTATGATTTCTCCCAAAATATTGACTTTTTGTTCAAAATACTTTCACAGATTGTAGTCAAGACATTGGAGATCATGTTTACGGTGAAAGCTTTTAGTAAAATTTATCCGGCATGCCAGACGGATGACAATGGAATCAAACCAGGAAGTGACTTGAACAATGCTGATAAGCGTGCTGCTGAGCCCTCTAGAGCTGAGGTTTGGGTCATAAGTGAATATGTATTCGATGTTTGAATGACTCATACAAGAATATGTCAAGAATGCCCAGTCTCCTTAGAAAAATTGTCATTTTTCTTTATACAGGTAAAAATTATACAAGTATTAGTTTTTGACAAATGGCATCCCCTTAATTGTTATAACTTATATAATTATAGCATTTCTGTCAACGTTTTCCAGTCATGTTAGGGACTGTTGGCACCTCTTCCTTAGCATTCACCAGGATGAGCATAAGGTTTCTTCTTCAAGGACACTATGTGGCAGAGATAGGTATCAAACCCAGACCCTCTCGCTACAGAGTCCTGCAACTCACCCTGACTATAAGCCATCACATTCCCAGTTAATAAGTCAGTAATAAGCCACTGCAATCTTCTCTGGCCGTAGTACACCCAAGTTCGGGTCAAGCATTATATTAGCAAGAGACCCCAATCACAGTGCTTTTCAAGAATTATAATTTGTAACCCAAATCAAATGCAGAAACATGAAAAGGGTCTTGACTTTAACCTTTATCTTGCTGTTTGCGCCAACTGTTGTTTTGGAGGGGTAGACAACCTTTACATCTTGCCCAGCACACAAGAAAACTTTTAAAACCACAAACTGTGTGTTTTTCAATAAAAGAGAAATCCTAGTTTGACCACAGAAATACCACTGTCTTTGCGGGTGTTCCCACGAGGTGCGACATCCAAGAAATTGGGACCAAAATTATCAGATTTGAGGAAGCTGGTTTGTCACGTGACTGCCATATTTAGAAATCACATGACAGCTAGGGAATTATGGATAAAATGGCGGCCTCCAATGGCATGCATGTCTACTGTCAAAATTACAGCCTAATCAAGACTTTTTAAAGTGGATTTATGGGGTCCCAGGCAAGGTCACCCCCAATATCAGCCCTATTTATTGTAAATTCAGCAGGATAAGGGTTAAAATTCAGCAGCAGACTTCTTATTATCATATTCTTATCATTGGTCATTGAATGTATGCACCTAAGTATAAACAGTACTTTTCTATTGAGAAAATAGCTCAATTATTGTTTGGAGTATATCTGATATTGCCTTCTATGGAATCACATTACTTTGTTTGCTCAAATATTTTCTTATTTCTGAGCAAGTGTCCCTAGGGAGCTGAATGGAAAACAGACTTTTAGATGATTAGGTTATTGATGTGTGAAAACCAGTGTAGGAAGATGGTGCTTTATAGCAAATTATATTCCGCTAAGCTGTCATCAATGCATGGAGTCTTCCACAAGACTGGCTTCTTTATGCAAATACCAGAGGACCAATGGTCCTGTAAACGCTCACCTGAGATCTACTTTATACTTGAATTAATCCATGCCCTTATATATAACCCCCAAGTTATCCTTGGGCTGAGAACATAATAATAAGCTTCTATCCATTTGCCCATTTCTGCAATGTTTACACATGAAATGGCATTTTATCATTTTTAACCATTCAAATGCAATGGTGACCTTTGTTGACCTTGCCATAAAAAAGGTCGATGTCATCCCAAGGTCATGGTTTATATACACTTTGTATATGTTTATTCATGGGTGCTTCATGCCAATAGTCAAATTGATTCTTAAAGGCCTTCTCAAGTTCTGGCTTTCGAAATGTTTACAGACATTTTATAGACCTGGCAGCCATCTTGGTCATGTGACCAGCATCATTTATATAAACGTTCATTCTCTTTCAGCGAGAAGGCTACATACCAAATTTGATTGTGATTGGCTGAGTGGTTTCAAATGAGATATAAATGAGATATTTAAAGTACAGAAGAAAACCATATAAGGATATTGCCCCAGAGCAGGGGCAGACAAGCCCTTGGGGCCAAATTATTTTCACAAACATAAAATGTCTCTCTATTTTCCTATGCCAAGCACACTTTCCCCCATTTAATGCCATTTTATCAATTTTCCCCATTCAAATGCATATAATAGGTGACCAAAGTTAAACTTGCTGTAAAATATGTCAAGATTAGCCTGGGGTAGACAATGAAACAGTTATGCTACATGCCAAGTTTCAAGATGCTAAGCCTTTTGGTTCTGGGGCCAGTTTCATCAAAGCGTTTAAGACAAAATTTTGTCCTCGAATATGTCCCAGGACATTTTAAAGACAAAAATCGTGTTTCATCAAACTCGCGGAATTTAGGAAGTTCTCACATTTTGTCTTAAACGTAGGACAACTATTTCGGCGTCCTATCCAACGATTTTTGTCCTAAATTGTCAAGTGTGAACATGTACTCGAACATTTATTTAAAATGGGGACGCTCGTTTGTCATGACCAATCTTCCACGAGACCCTCAAAATTCATTAAATTATGTATATGGTCTCCCGTGGCTGCTGCTTTAAAAGAGACATAAATTCAAGGCCGGTGATTATGTACAAGCTCAGGTTATCTTTTTTATTTTGTTTTACGTCCCTTTCAAGATTATTTCAGCTCATATGAGACGGGCCAATCGGTGGGTGGGGCAAAAACGGGAGAACCCCGAGAAAAACCACCTGGCACACCCGCAAGCAGAACTTGGTTTGTCTCACATGTGGCTAGTGCGGGGCTCGAACCCTCACAAGACACAGCTGTGAGATGATCGAGTGATTAAGAAACAGCGCTCTTAACCGTTTAGCCACGGGCTCCGGCCGCCTCAGGCTATCTTTGAGAGGTGGCACCGGCGTTTGGGAAACACACACAGATGGATGGACGAACAGACAGAAAGACAGAATTAACCCAACCCTATAAAATACAATGGATCCTCAATGGTTTGAAGGATTGTTGATCTTGAACATTTACGTATCGATATTTTGAAGTTTGAATAAGTTTTTCAACGTAAAATTAAAAAAAAAACTCTGTTAAGCTGACTGTGTCAGAAAAAAAATGGAAACCAACACCAGTATATGCTTAGCCAACATAAAACTTAAGATGGCAACCACATGTAAAATCCTACTAGAATTAAAATACATTGCTCCTTGTCAGACACACATACGTATACAGTGTATGGACTTTGTCCCAAAAAGAATTTTCTAGAAGCTCTTCGAGTCTCGAGCCTTAAGAATTTGCTTAAATGTTTATTCGAAACAAAGTCACCACGACAACATACCCAGAATCAATGCTATAAGGAACGGTGTCTATAAAATTTAATATCAAATATCTTCAATTAAACTGCAGAAACTGCCAGGTTTCGCCCCAACAGTTAAAGATAATTAAGTTGGAATGAAACAGGGGGTCAAGGATTTCAGGAGAGACGGTTTAAACATACAAAGAGGACTTCGTTTTCGTACTTTCGCATTTTTTTTCGATGTAGGCAAGATAATTTGGTCAAAAAGAGGGGTTCGCCTGAACTCTTCTCGCGCACCCATACCGAATCTCTCCAACACTGTGATACATGTTGCAACTTATCCGACTGGCATCATGGAAATAACGCAACATGTACGATCACACGTCATAAGTAGTCTGCAAAAGATTGCTAAAAGAGATTTTATCAAAGCATTAAATACATACGTCATTGTTGAATTTTTATGTGTTGCGAATTTTAATTCCTTAAGTTTAGTATACGCCAGTTACTATTGGTAGTCGTCCACCAAGGATTAATGTGATGAAGTCTTCGAGTTCCAAGTTAGATAATAACATGTAGACATTGCCAACAAAAATGGATTTCACATTTTCCCAGAATGTCAACAGCTTCTGACTGGTAGAGGTTTTTACACAAGTGCTAAACAAATGTCCTAAGACATCGTGAGTTATATCATGACATTGTGGACAAAACATCTTGTTCTCTAAGCTTGAGCAAAGTTTTACTATGAAAGAACATAGTTCCAAGGAACCTGATCTCTTAACTGGTATCTGCCAAAATATTGACGGTTTTAGTTCTGGATGGATTGAGCGAAAGCGACGAAATTCATCGCCTTGGTTCAATCTATGTTTCCAAGATATCTCTTCAAAGCGCCAGACAGCCGCTTTACATATTCTTTTCCATGAAAGTTCGATGGGAAGATACCAGGACCCAGTTGTTCAAAGCATCGTTAGCTTAACGATATCGTTAAGACATACATTTGTTAAGCAAATATCAGCAAAAGTAACAAATACACTGTTATTTTTTGTTGAAAAAATGTGAGAATCCTTTGCAGTGCAAAGGATTCTCACATTTTTTCAACAAAAAAAATAACAGTGTATTTGTAATATTAATGTTTGAAATTTTAACGAAACGTTAACTAACGACGTCTTTAGTTTTGAACAACTGGCCCCAGATGAATAAAATTCACTGATGCTATTTTGTAATGAGTATTTGGACGTACGAAAATTAAATTGCTTCTTAAATTTCAATAAGCAGTCACACATTAGCACTCAGGCACGCTGAACGTTTTGATGTACATTTGGGTTATGTCCCAGACACGTTAAGCGCTATAGGCGCGTATCAAACGTTTAACACACCGTCTCGTACACGCTTGTGGCACGTTACTGAAACGTGGTAAAACTGGAAAAATCGAAACGCGCATTTAGCGTATACTGACTGCCTGACACGTTCGATAAACGCTTTCAATGCGTATTCAACGCACATGTAACGCGTGTTGAACTTATAAGTCACAAGCTCCAGACTCGAAGAGCTTCTAGAAAATTTTAAGACGCTAAAAAATCCCAAACGCACCTGGAATGTACACCGGTGTATAACGACGTTCAACAACGTATATATCAAGCCTACAAGACGCGCATTGACGTTTCATGAATGTTGCGCTTTTTCCAACACGCCGCCGGCTCGCGTTTTTGCTTATACGCTAATGTGTGACTGCTATCATAGTTTTGAAGAGAAAGAGTTATAATTTTGGGTGAAATATGATAAAGTTGCTATTAACAGAAAAATTTTTAACAATTTTATAGTTGTTTAAAATTTACAAAATATTTTTTACTCCTATTCATTTTCTTCGCAATTCAGAGTAAAATTGATTAAAACTTGATTAAGTGCCGTGAAATAGGAGCAACACGCTAAATGACTGCAAACCATTCCGAATGCATATATATATGTAGCAATATACCTACACGAACCCTACAAAATAGCTGAAAACGGCCACCAGCTTTGTGGAAAGATTAAACTTGTATGGCTATTACACAGCTTAAATTAGATCGCACGTGATCTAGCACATGATATTTATGGGGCCCTACAGAAGAGCATAGTTAAAGTAGGACGTTTTTGATGAAACGCGCCTTTGGGGTCGTAGGACAGTTTAAGGACGTCTTGATGAAACCGACTTACGCACGTCTCAGAAAATGTCCCAGGACACTTTTAAGATTTGTCCTAGGAACTTTTTTGATGAAACTGGCCCCTGGAGAAGAAGATTTTAACTTTTGTTCCCTACCCCCTTCCTATGGATGCTCCACATGAAGCTTGGCTTTGATTGGCCAAGCAGTTTCAGAGGAGAAGATGTATGAATATTGTGGACGATGACAAAGATGACACCACAGCAGGCCCATCCTATATAGCTCTCCATGAGCCTTCGGCTCAGGGGAACTAATAAACTTAGTCCTGTCACAAGGAGAAAACCAGTGTTAGCTGGCAGGAGACTGTTATTGCAATCATATTTTCCAAGGTAAATTCCCTGGAGTCCTTTCTACGGGTACTCCTTTCTTCTAGCGTCTGCGAGGAAGAGGAACATTTTGTCGACACTAAGGCATTTTCATTTGTTTGTTTGTATTGAGGTTACATGTCCAGATGGACATGGCAACATTTTCTAGGTATTTAACCAGTATTACCCTTTGGAAAAATCATTTTCATAACCAAAGTATGGCATCAAGGCAGCCAACCTTATCATTTGCGTCCCCTATATAGAAACAGCTATATTTACTAATTTATATAAAACACCAACCAGAGACCTAAGCTGTATGACATTCATTATACAAAATCTGTTTGATAGTTATGGCTAAACATCTCAGTCAACAATTTTTTAGTCATGTTGGGACAGGACCACCACTTCTTGTGTGTTAGTTAACCAGTACTTTTTTTCTTATTTTTGATTCAACAAATAAATTGTGGCCATTGTGGGTAATCGTTATAACCCCATGCCTCTGTGAGGTGGTTATAACACATACCCACAACCTTTTTGTTTAAGACACATAAGAATTTATGAAAACTACCAAAATAATTCATATGTAAATTTTTAAGAGAAAAAAAAATATGTATACTGAATGGGCATATTCACTGAGAATACAGTGACAAATATAGCAGTCTGCAAGTTTAACAGACAAGATCGTAATCCTATGTAAATCTAATAAACATTTCTGGAAACTGGGGTTGATGACAATTACTGAAGCAGTCTCTTGAATAGCAGTCAGAAAAACTGCTTTTGCATTTGGAATAAGAGCTGTCGCAGGACAGCATAGCTCGCCTGACTTGTGCATTGCCACTAAATCTATTAAAGACATTGACCTCAATGTCACTCAGGTGGGTCTTGATGGTGCAGCATAAAACTTCAGACCAATATCTACCAACATGCTAAGTTCAACTTGATCCATCTACATATTTGATATAGACTTATAACATAAAATTCCTAAGTCTGTGACCTTGACCACAGGTGAGTCAAGATGCTACAGCATAAAACTTAAGAATAATATCTAACAGCAAAGTATCAACTAGATCCATCCATCTGTTCCAGCAATATACAATTCAAAACACTTTAAGCAAAAGCTTTAACATAAAATTTCAAAATCTGTGACCTTGAACTCAAGGTCACCCAGGTGGGTCATGATGGTACAGCATAAAACTTCAGACCAATATCTACCAGCATGCAAAGTATCAACTTGATCCATCTACATATCCAAGAGATATAGACTTATAAAAACTTTAACCAAAAACTTTAACACAAAATTTCTAAGTCCGTAACCTTGACCTCAAGGTCACCCAGGTGGGTCATGATGGTACAGCATAAAACGTCAGACCAATATCTACCAACATGCATTTTGAGCTACGCTGACGCTAACGCCGACGCTAACGCCGACGCTGGGGTGACTGCAATAGCTCTTCCTATACTTTCGTACAGGAAAGCTAATAAGAGCTGTTGCAGGACAGCGTAGCTCGCCTGAATTGTGCTTTGCCACTAAATCTATTAAAATCTCATATAATGACCCAAGACATTGACCTCAATGCCACTCAGGTGGGTCTTGGTGGTACAGCATAAAACTACAGACCAATATCTACTAACATGCAAAGTTCAACTTGATCCATCTATATATTTGATATATTTCTAAGTCTGTGACCTTGACCACAGGTGAGTCAAGATGCTACAGCATAAAACTTCAGAATAATATCTAAAAGCAAAGTATCACCTAGATCCACCCATCTGTTCCAGCAATATACAGTCCAAAACACTAAACGCAAATGCTTAAACATAAATTTTCAAAGTCTGTGACCTTGAACTCAAGGTCACTCTGGTGGGTCATAATTGTCCAGCATAAAACTTCAGACCAATATCTACCAACATGCAAAGTATCAACCTGATCCATCAACAACTGCAAGAGATGTAGACTTATAAAAACTTTAACCAAAAACTTTAACACAAAATTTCTAAGTCTGTGACCTTGAACTCAAGGTCACCCAGCTGGGTCATGATGGTACAGCATAAAACTTCAGACCAATATCTACCAACATGCAAAGTATCAACTTGATCCATCAACAACTTCAAGAGATATAGACTCATAAAAACTTTAACCAAAAACTTTAACACAAAATTTCTAAGTCTGTGACCTTGACTTCAAGGTCACCCAGGTTGGTCATGATGGTACAGCATAAAACTTCAGACCAGTATCTACCAATATGAAAAGTATCAACTTGATCCATCAATAACTTCAAGAGATATAAACTCATAAAAACTTAAACCAAAAACTTTAACATTTTGAGCAACGCCGACGCCGACGCTGACGACGACGCCGACACCGGGGTGACTGCAATAGCTCTTCCTGTACTTTCGTACAGGCGATACTTTCGTACAGGCGACCTAAAATACATTATTATATATACGCAGGCCCATGGAAATAACAGACATTTTAAAAGCTTTAAAGGTTGAAAATTTTCTTATAAAATTTCCATATTTTTTTCAGTCCAAAACAGATTGTGGATTCTTGCTGGATTGCCTTGCCGAGGCCGTTCTAAGGAGTATATACCCATAGTCGTCTTGTTTGGAGCAAAAATAAGAAGTGCATATATGAATACCCCTGTACTTTTCCCAGTTTTACTATATGAAAGCGGGGGTCACCGTGAGTGTAAAGGGCTTAACACATGTCATAGAGATGGCATCCTCATCAGGAAAACATGTCCGTGAAATAAATACCCCCTTATACCCCACTTTTATATAGTAAAACTGGGGTTTGCAGGGGTATACCTATTTTTCTTATTTTTGCTCCAAAACATAGATTGTGGGTACTCGTTAGAACCGCCTCAGCGAGGCGGTTCTAACGTGTACCCACAATCTATGTTTTGAGCAAAAATAAGAAAAATATCAGAATTTTTCTAATGAAAATTTTCAATTTTGACAACTTTAAAAATCTCTGTATATTGCATGGGCGTGTTTTCGTAATGAGTGCTTTTCTGTGCCTTTGTTAGTGTTGCAGCATTTGTGTTGCACTGTAATTCTACTTCAGAGATCTGAAATGTGTACCCACAATCTATGTTTTGAGCAAATATATTAAAAATATCAAAAATTTTCTGGTGAAATTTTTAATTTTTATAGATGAAAAAAAATCTCTGTATATTGCATGGGCGTGTTTTCGTAATGTGATGAAAGGTGCAAATCCTTATAGAATGTGGCAGCTCTAAAATCAAAAAGCATTTAAAATCTGAGTAAAAAAAAATAGTTCACCCTAGCCTAGAGGTACATCTATCTTTCAATTGCTAGTTTTTGTCTTAATCAAACCTCAACGGCAGGTTTTCTACTAAACACCTTCAATTAAAGCCTGTTGCCATTTCTATAGTAAAATTCCCTATTAAGGCAAAGCAATAACATTTTTACTGTCGCTAAATTTCCCTCAGCACTTCATGAATGGCTTTTTATCGTTTAGAAAAATCTTTTTTACATCAATTAGTACTGAAGCAATTAGATTTTCTTTCAATTCTAGCTCCAGGAATCATGAATTTCTTAAGCACCGAGAAGGAAGCTCATTCAGTTAATACAATTTAGTGAGTTGTGTCATGCATTTCAGTTTCACAGTCATAATAAAGCCAGCTTATTCCAAAGTAAGATTTCCCTGCTTCCATACAACTAAATTCAAAAGCCTCTACTGTCAGTAGTCTTTTAGCTTTAATAGTGTTGGACCTGTTCGAAAGCCTGTAACTACAGAACCCGGCTCATACAATATTTCAGCTCAAAACTTACAGATTAAGTTTATCAAAATTTTAGAAAAGATCCCTATGCATGTACTTTCATTAACATGATTTAGTATTATATATGAATGTGGAAATTAGTGGCATTATGCACTATTCATGTAGCAAAAACATTTTTGCTGATCATGGTTTGCAGTCACATGGAGACTTTTTTATTGATGTTCCATTGTTTCCCATAAGCAAAACAGACAGGGCTTCCTAAACTTGGCCCATTAATATATGAGCCGCATCGTGAGAAAACGGGATTATTGCCTATGCGAAAACAAAGGCGCAGATCAGCTTCGCAGTAACTGCGAAGCTGATCAGCGCCTTTGTTTTCGCTACTCGGATAGTACAATTCCTCTTCTACTTCAATCCAAAATTTCAAGCTTCTAGCTCTTTTCTGAGCTTGTACAGGCCGGTTTGTGTCGGACCTGGTCGGAAACCCCGAAAACCGGTTTTCTCGCGTCGCGGCTCATATTACCCTTGGTTCCCAAGACATCAGGAAGACATGCCCATGCAATGTATACCCCCTTAAATCCCACTTTTGTATGGCAAAACTGGGGTATGCAGGGGTATACCTATTTTCTTATTTTTGCTCCAAAATATAGATTGTGGGTACTCGTTAGAACTGCCTCGGCCAGGCGGTTCTAACGCGTACCCACAATCTATGTTTTGAACAAAAAATAAGAAAAATATAAAAAAAGTCTACTGAAAATTTCAATTTTTACAACTTAAAAAAATCTCTGTATATTGCATGGACATGTTTTTGTAATGGTTATACTGACCTTCTGTGCTGAGACCGGGACTGGAGGTGAATTTGGCAACATCGACAATCTTTACGGCAAACTGTTTCCCCGTGTCTTTGTGGAGGCATCTTCTCACGAGGCTGAACGGTCCCCTGAAAATATACAGACAATACATTTTGTAGCAAATGTAATGTCATAATTATGTAAGTCAACAGCAAGTCATAACAAACTGTTTCCTCTTGTTTTTTGTGGAGGCGTCTCCTCTTATAGCTGAATGGCACCCTGTAGATATATGTATAGAAATTACCTTGTAAAAATAATACAGTACTTTAATAAAGTATACCATTATATTGGTTTAACATCCCGGTCAACAATAAGGATGGCGCAGAACTTCATGGGTACTAACCTGTACTATTGGGGAGGTAGTGTATCTTGCTCTAGGATAGAAATTGGCACAACTTCAATGTCTAGTGTTTTATGTTTTTCTACTTCTTTTTGTTTTATGTCTTGGTGTTTAAAATATTTTTTGTGCTGTTGGCGCCTTATGTATGTTTGCATATTTTTAGTTAAGTTAAGGTAACTGAGTGGCCACCTATTGGGAAAATAGCTGCTCATTCGGCTTACGAAATGTTTTCATGGTATAAGTACCTGATTGTTAGTTTGGTTTTTTCCCACCTTGGTTTTTGGAGTGGGAGTCTTTTTCTGATTGCGCCTTTTCCTGATCTTTGCCTACTTGTACTTTTCATATGGGACCAACCCCTGATCTCTCAATCCATAGCCCAGAAATTCAAATAGTAGGCTACTAAGTTCCCCACTTAACACAAAATGACTGCATGAACATCAAGGTTTTGTGTCAGATTTGGTTGTTTTGTTTTTTTGGTTGGTTTAACATCCCAGTCAACAATTTTTCAGTCACGTAGGGACAGCGCCACCTCTTCCTGGGTATAAACCAGTACTCTGGGGAGTTAATGTGTCTTGCTCAAGGACACAATACAACACCAAAATTGTGGATCAAACCCAAGACCTCTCAATTTGGAGTCCATTATGCTCTACCACCACCACCAAAGCTCTCCCTTCAGATTTGGTAGGTAACTGCAAAGACAGATTTTTCTAGACAAGCACCATTCCATGGCTATTGAGTTGTCCTATGATTCTAGTCCAGTAACAAACCCATTAATATAATTTCCTACAAGAATAATAATGCAACTCGGTATCAATTCTACTAGTCTATTATCACCCATAATTTCATTAACTCATTTAAGCCTGGCGTCTCTTTAATGGGACATAGGCAAACAGTATAGCCACAGATGTGACGCCGCAGAACGCGGCAGCCCATCTGGGGCTATTCTGTTTGCACAGAGAAATTTCATCGAAAAATGAGATAAAAAATAAAAAACACACCTAACACCCCTAAAAATGAAAGTGGACACATCCAATTATTAATGATGGGAGAATCCATTTGTCAAATATGGGTTAAGGACCATCAATGTACCAGTAAATGCCAAGCTTTCGGACACTGAAACATTAATTTTGGAAACTACATAGCATATACAAAACAAGTAGCCCAGGGGCAACGATCGCTCACCTGAGAGTCAACAAGTACATACAGTCATTGGACAAAGTAATTGGGGTTTTTACCATATATGGGTATGGTGGCCGTCTTGGTCATGTGACCTTGAAACCCTACTTAATCAGCAGAAGAGCACTTGTCTGGATTGTGTACCCTCTTTTCTGCCATTTTGGTTCACTTGAAAAAATCATCTAACAAGGTCAGGGTCCTATAATGACCCCCGTGGTGGGGCCATATTTGACCCCAGGGGCAAGATTGGCAGGATTTATGTAGAGCTCCACATGACAATGTTGTATATCAAATATACAAGCTTTGTGTCATGCTGTTGCAGAGAAGATTTTTTTATATATTTCCATTATAAGTCTATGGTAGATAATGACATGCCTGGGGTGTGGCCTGTATGGACCCCAGGGGCACCGTTGGCAGCATTTATAAAGGAGAGTATCATACATTGGTCCACACAACATAAGAAAGCTCTGGGCCATATGGTTTCGGAGAAGAAGATTTTTTTTCGTTCTTCCCATGACGCACCCGAGGCTGGACCCCAGGAGCACAGTTGGAAGGATTTATAAAGAGGACCACTATACATTGCTAAAAACAAAATATGAAAGCTTTGGGCCTTGTGGTTTCGGAGAAGAAGATTTTTTAAAGTTTTTCCCATGACGCCCCGGGGCGGGGCCCGTATGGACCCCAGGGGCATGGTTGGCAGGATTTATAAAGAGGGCCACTATACATTGCTACTGACAAAATATGAAAGCTCTGGGCCTTGTGGTTTTGGAGAAGAAGATTTTTTTATGTTTTTCCCATTGTAAGTCTATGGGAGCTGTTGACCCCCGGGGCGCGGCCATTTTTGACCCCAGGGGCATGATTGGCAGGATTTATATAGAGGACCACTAAACATTGCTACATACAAAATATGAAAGCTTTAGGCCTTGTGGTTTAGGAGAAGAAGATTTTTTTTATGTTTTTCCCATGACACCCCCGGGGCGGGGCCAGTATGGACCCCAGGGGCACGGTTGGCAGGATTTATAAAGAGGAACACTATATATTGCTACAAACAAAATATGAAAGCTCTGGGCCTTGTGGTTTCGGAGAAGAAGATTTTTTTATGTTTTACCCATGACTCCCCCGGGGCGGGGTCCGTATGGACCCCAGGGGCACGGCTGGCAGGATTTATAAAGAGGACCACTATATTCTGCTACAAACAAAATATGAAAGCTCTGGGCCTTGTGGTTTCGGAGAAGAAGATTTTTTTTATATTTTCCCCATGACGCCCCCGGGGCGGGGCCTGTATGGACCCCAGGGGCACGGTTGGCAGGATTTATGAAGAGGACCACTAGACATTGCTACACATAAAATATGAAAGCTCTGGGCTTTTTGGTTTCGGAGAAGAAGATTTTTTTATGTTTTTCCCATTGTAAGTCTATGGGAGCTAATGACCCCCGGGGCGGGGTCATTTTTGACCCCAGGGCCATGGTTGGCAGGATTTATAAAGAGGACCACTAAACACTGCTACACACAAAATATGAAAGCTCTGGGCCTTGTGGTTTCAGAGAAGAAGATTCTTTTATATTTTCCCAAAGACGCCCCCGGGGCGGGGCCCGTATGGACCCCAGGGGCACGGTTGGCAGGATTTATGAAGAGGACCACTAGACATTGCTACACACAAAATATGAGAGGTCTTGGCCTTGTGGTTTCAGAGAAGAAGATTTTTATATGTTTTTCCATTGTAAGTCTATGGGAGCTATCTGTTGCCATGGAAACCAGAGTTCTGATCCGACCTGGCCCAAAACCTAACACAACCTTTCCCCCTCCTCAATGATGCTTTAGATAAAATTTGGTCACGTTTGGCCTTGTTGTCTTAGAGATATTCAAGTTTGAAAATGTGGACGGACGCACGGACGGACGGACGCCGGCTCGACTACTATACTATAAGCTCACCTTGTGAGCCTTCGGCTCAGGTGAGCTAATAATTCTCATGAGAATCCACAGGACAAAAATTGCTCGAAAATACACCTTAGCTGCGACCAGTATGGTTTGAACTAGACTAAGGACCCCAGAGTTGAGGAATAGAATAGCCTCCTGATTTGAAGTATGATGCTCCACCACAAGGCCACTGCACTCACAGTCACCTTCAAATTGTAACATCATAATCAAAGGTTATAACCTGTGATACACACCAGTTAACCAGAGACAACCTACTCAACTGAATACAACCTGCATCGTTGAATTCCAAATAAGACGATAGGCTCCAAATACCTGTCTGGGAACAACGAGGAACTTAGCGTGGATCAATGGTGAGTTGCTCCTAAAACAGGCATTGCTTATATACCAAATTTATTTGTGTTGGTTGTTCTGTCACATTGGTTGTTTTCAGTCACGTTGGTTGTTCTCAGTCACATTGGTTGTTCCCTGGATAACTGGTGTGTAGTATATCCATTGAGAAGTCATCCAGACCTCAGATATTGAGCTCAAACTGTCTACAAGAATTGAGCCGCCTCGTGGGAAAACCAACAATGTGGTTTCCGACCAGGTCCGACATCAACCGACCTGTACAGTCACAGAAAAGAGCTAGAAGCTTGAAATTTCGGATTTAAGTAGAGGAGGAACTGTACTATCTGAGTAGTGAAAACAAAGGCTCTGATCAGCTTCGCGGTTACAGCGAAGCTGATCTGTGTCTTTGTTTTCGCCTAGGCAGATTGTTGGTTTTCCCACGAGCTGGCTCAATTATTTCAAGCATTCAATCATAAATGATGCACTATGTCTGCTTATATGAAAATGTCCCGCTGGGATGATTCCAAACAAAAGATCTTCCATAAAACATTATAACACTGATCAAACATGCCATTCTTGATATCAGCTAATCAACAAGAACCAAGTAATGCACTAGTCACTTGCAATCACTGTCCCCCCACCCCCGGGGGAGGGCGGGGGATAGCCTTGGAAATGAGCGGGGTTTTGACCAAAGTATTGCCACGGCAGTGCGGGTGAAATACCCAGGGTTTGCTTTATACAGGCAGCTTTATACAGGCAAAAAGAGCCGTGAAATGAAAAGATAGCAGGCTGTTGGGGGGGGGGGGGGGGGGAGGGGGAAAAATGCAGTGGTTTTACCAACTAGCAGTCCCTGCAGGTTGGGGCTTTTAGCGGGGATTTGCTGGACCAAAAGTCAAAGTCCCCGCTATTTCCCTGAGGTGGGGGGCTGTGCGTACAAATGACTAGTGCATAAAGAATAGGGTGCAATAAATGTTACATAATGTTTCAGTAATGTCTGGATAGTGCCACTGCTTCTTAGGTATTAACCAAGACAATGGAGAGTAAGTGTGCAAAGTTCAAGGACAAATCCCAATGCCAGGGTGGATCAAATTCCTGACCTCTCCATCCAGAGTGCAAAGCGTTAACTACCAGGCCATCAGGTCCCAAATATGTACCATATTAAATCAATTACTTTTGTTTCATTTGAATCTTAATGTCCTATTCAACAATGTTTCAGTCATGAAGGATCGCACATTCCGCTTCCTGGGTATCTGATCAGTGTAATGGGGATCAAGCCCTGAACTGTCTTGCAGTTTATTATACAGGGGAGTGTGGTGGCCTAGGTGCTAGAGTGTCAGACTCCAAATCGAGAGTTTTTGGGTTTGAACCCAACTAAAGTGCCCGGTTGTCAGCGCTGGTCATTACCAGGAAGCACTGGCTCCATCCCGACTTGACTGAAAAATTTTTGAATGGATGTTAAACTTCAAAATTAAGAAACAAACAATGCTGCTTTCACTTGCAGTCTCTTTTTTCATACTCAGACACTACCATAAGTTCACTGTGATTCATAGATATATAGAAGATAATGTTTTTAAATATTTACGGTCATATAATTTCAAGCGGTCATATAATTTCAAGCGCCATATCAACAACCATGCTTATAACAAGGTGTTTAAATGCCAGACACTTTATTTGAGCCTCCTCGTGGGAAAACCAACAATGTGGTTTTCGAACAGGTTGGACAGAAACCGGCCTGCACAGTAACAGAAAAGAGCTAGAAGCTTGAAATTTTGGATTTAAACAGAAGAGGAATTGTACTATCCGTGTAGCGAAAACAAAGGCGCTGATCAGCTTCGCGGTTACCGCGAAGCTGATCTGCGCCTTTGTTTTCGCCTATGCAGATTGTTGGTTTTCCCACGGGGCGGCTCATTTGTATGTTCATGTAAAGGTTTCATTAAAATCTTGAGAAAAACACAGATCCACATTAATTTTGAAGAATTGACAGAAAACCATATTAAAGCTGTCATTTATTTGGTATTTATTGTTTTTCAATTATAAAATAGACAGACATGAAGAAGAGCTTTTCATTAAATCTGTTGAGTAAGCACTATTATCAGAAAACTTTTTTTTTTTTTTAAATCCCACAGAAATTCACAGATCAGTTTGCATGCATTTACAGCATATGCCAAGGAAGCAGAGGCTGTGACACAACATGATTGAAAAATTGTTGATGTGAAACCACAGAGCAAACGAACATAAAATTTAGGAAGTTCTTAAATTAGCCACGCTAAACAAATATAAAACTAGAGGACCATTGGTCCTGTAGCTCACCTGAGAGATTATCACATTGTAAGCTCATGAGATTTAAATTAATTGAGAATCGACCAATGAAAGTCTATGCATGGACACTATTGACCCCCGGGGCATGGCCAAATTTGACCCAGGGGCATGACTGGCACAATTTATAATGGGGATTACCAAACATTGCTACATACAAAATATAGAAGCTCTGGGCCTTTTGGTTTCAGAGAAGAAGATTTTTGTTAGTTTTTCCCATTGTAAGTCAATGGAGACTATCTACCCCCGGGGCGTGGCCAAATTTGACCCCAGGGGCATGGCTGGCACAATTTATGTAGAGGACCATTAGCCATTGCCACATACAAAATATCAAAGCTGTGTGCCCTGTGGTTTCAGAGAAGAAGATTTTTTAATTTTTTTCCCATAGTAAGTCTATGGAGATTATCAACCCCCGGGGCGTGGCCAAATTTGACCCCAGGGGCATGAATGGCACAATTTATGTAGAGGACCATTAGCCATTGCTACATACCAAATATCAAAGCTGTGGGCCTAGTGGTTTCAGAGAAGAAGATTTTTTTAGTTTTTCCTATTGTAGGTCTATGGAGACTATCGACCCCCGGGGCGTGGCCAAATTTGACCCCGGGGACAAGATTTGCACAATTTATGTAGAGGACCATTAGCCATTGCCACATACAAAATATCAAAGCTGTGGGCCCTGTGGTTTCAGAGAAGAAGATTTTTTTCCCATAGTAAGTCTATGGAGACTATCGACCCCCCGGGACGTGACCAAATTTGACCCCAGGGGCATGAATGGCACAATTTATGTAGAGGACCATTAGCCATTGCTACATACCAAATATCAAAGCTGTGGGCCTAGTGGTTTCAGAGAAGAAGATTTTTTTAGTTTTTCCAATTGTAAGTCTATGGAGACTATCGACCCCCGGGGCGTGACCAAATTTGACCCCAGGGGCATGGCTGGCACAATTTATGTAGAGGACCATTAGCCATTGCCACATACCAAATATCAAAGCTGTGGGCCCTGTGGTTTCAGAGAAGAAGATTATTTAATTTTTTCCCATAGTAAGTCTATGGAGACTATCGACCCCCGGGGCGTGGCCAAATTTGACCCCAGGGGCATGAATGGCACAATTTATGTAGAGGACCATTAGCCATTGCTACATACCAAATATCAAAGCTGTTGGCCTAGTGGTTTCAGAGAAGAAGATTTTTTTAGTTTTTTTCCTATTGTAGGTCTATGGAGACTATCGACCCCCGGGGGGTAGCCAAATTTGACCCCAGGGGTATGATTGGCACAATTTATGTAGAGGACCATTAGCCATTGCTACATACCAAATATCAAAGCTGTTGGCCTAGTGGTTTCAGAGAAGAAGATTTTTTTAGTTTTTTTCCTATTGTAGGTCTATGGAGACTATCGACCCCCGGGGGGTAGCCAAATTTGACCCCAGGGGCATGATTGGCACAATTTATGTAGAGGACCATTAGCCATTGCCACCTACAAAATATCAAAGCTGTGGGCCCTGTGGTTTCAGAGAAGAAGATTTTTTTCCCATAGTAAGTCCATGGAGACTATCGACCCCCCGGGGCGTGGCCAAATTTGACCCCAGGGGCATGAATGGCACAATTTATGTAGAGGACCATTATCCATTGCTACATACCAAATATCAAAGCTGTGGGCCTAGTGGTTTCAGAGAAGAAGATTTTTTTAGTTTTTCCAATTGTAAGTCTATGGAGACTATCGACCCCTGGGGCGTGGCCAAATTTGACCCCAGGGGCATGGCTGGCACAATTTATGTAGAGGACCATTAGCCATTGCCACATACCAAATATCAAAGCTGTGGGCCCTGTGGTTTCAGAGAAGAAGATTTTTTAATTTTTTATCCATAGTAAGTCTATGGAGACTATCGACCCCCCAGGGCGTGGCCAAATTTGACCCCAGGGCATGAATGGCACAATTTATGTAGAGGACCATTAGCCATTGCTACATACCAAATATCAAAGCTGTGGGCCTAGTGGTTTCAGAGAAGAAGATTTTTTTAGTTTTTCCCATTGTAAGTCTATGGGACCTATCTGTTGCCATGGAAACCACAATTTTGATACAATCTGCTCCAAAACCTAATACCATCAATCCCCCAACCCAATTATGGTTCACATTAAATTTGATCAAGATCGGCCCACTAGCTTCAGAAATATTCTTCTTTGAAATTGTGGACGGACGACGACGACGGACGACGACGGACGACGGACGACGACGGACGCCGGATGCCTGCCTATCCTATAAGCTCACCTGTGAGCCTTCGGCTCAGGTGAGCTAATAATATGATGCAGTTACAGTTGTGAAAATTATTTATTTATGCAGCTGCAGACATGGGGGCCCGGCATGTTTTTTTTGGTTTGTGACACATATTAAGCCAAAACAGGCATATATTGTAAAAATATTGACGGCTGAAGATATATATTTTTGCTGCTACGTTGTTATGTGTATGTGCAGTTGCAAATATACTTTTTCTGATTAGGAAGGCACAATGGGAGTATATAATTGCTTCAAATAAAAGACAAGAATTGGTAGGGGAGGGGTCATCAAGGATCAATCTTGATCTCTGGATCAACTGATTTAGGATATGAATGTACGACTGTCAACAGGAGGGGAAAACATGCTACATGTGACTTGCAACAGTTACTATAACACAGTTTGCTTACAGTGAATCATTTCTCTTCCGCTACATGTCTTTGGATACAATCTGATTATTGGCATATCAATCGTGTGACAGTGTCATTTTTGATACAAATTGGATCAGTTGACAGGAAACTTTCACAAACTAATTTGATGCTTCATTCATCTCCGATAAACTGACCAGAATATTTCTATCTCCATTAGTGGTCCGCTGTTGGTAGAAATTCTGTCAATTTGTAGAACTCGTCTCAGAAAATAATAATGGATATGGCCAGATAAACTTTTCTATTTTAACATGATACTCAAAGGCAGAGCAGTCTGTGACTGCATGTGCAAAAGATCATCGCCTCTTCACACATAAAGCTGATTAAAATTCCAATCTAGTGCACAAATAGGTTTGCCTTTGAGACACACCCATTCCCTGTACTAATAGGTTCATGCCATGACTGTGGTGGCTGTGACCTGACATGATGAAAAAAGTGTTGACAGGGACATTATACTAAAACAATTCAAACATTTGCATACTTGAATATTGAGACCCTAACCTAAATTGAACATAACCTGCAGTCATAACACAACCATTTTTACCGAAAATGGCAAACATCACGAAAACATGTCCATGTAAAGTATACCCCCTTGAACTCCACTTTTATATAGCAAAACTGGAGTATGCAGGGGTATACCTAGTTTTCTTATTTTTGCTCCAAAACATAGACTGTGGGTACTCGTTAGAACCACCTTGCCGAAGCGGTTCTAACGTGTACCCACAATCTATATTTTGAGCAAAAATAAGAAAAATCGATATCAAAATGTTTCAGCTGAATTTTTCAATTTTTAAAGCTAAAAAATATCCGTTTATAGCATGGGCAAGTTTTCATAATGACTGTGCAAAAAATCATCACCTTTTGACACATAAAGCTGAATAAAACTCAAGTTCGGTGTTTTCTTGACCAGAGACTTTCAATTACACGGGACCCAACTGTTAATCGTGATCATTGATGCGACGTGGATTGTTAATGCATGCTAATATGAAGTTTTGTATGTGTCGGCGATGTTGTTACGAATGCGACGTTCCACATCCTCTGCCCTTAAGAGTAAGTATCACATGTTTTGCTCTCGTGAAAATAAACAAAGCCGAGTTTACAAAATCAGCGTCCACTATGATCTGCAAAATTCTTCTATGTTCCCACTTGAAGTCAATTAGAATACTTACGGCACTTGTGTTTTTCAGCTAATGGTTTATAAAGTTGACCTGTAGATACAATTTTGCCACGGAAACTCATTACATTCTTAAATTCCTTTTGTTTTTCTTTGTCTTGGTCATAAACTAACAAGCAAATTCAGAGAATTTATGTCCCCCGCCTTCATTGTTTAGTTACACAAATATATCTGACAATAATGTATATCCAAATCACATGCATTTACTTCATGTCACAGTGTCACTTTTTCTGAGGATTATATTCAAACCACATGCAAATCTTCAAATCATGGTCAGGACATCTGTACAGTTTGAAAAGAATCAGAATAAAACTGAGGGAGGAGTTTGCACACAAGGTACACAATGTCCATTCACTTTCATTGTATAAATGCCTGAAAAACGACTAAGTTCAAATTGCGAAAAAGTGTCAAAAATTAACCTGAGGATTATATCCAAAGCACATGCATATCTTCAAAGCATCATCAAGACATCTGTAAAGTTTCAAAAGAATCTGAATTAAAAACTGAAGGAGGAGTTGCGCACACAAGGCACCCACTGTCCATTCACTTTCATTGTCAAATACCGAAAAACGACTAAGTTCAATTTGCAAAAAAAGTGTCAAAAATTAATCTGAGGATTATATCCAAACCACATGCACATCTTCAAAGTATGATGAAGACATCTGTAAAGTTTCAAAATAATCGGAATAAAACTGTAGGAGGAGTTGCGCACACAAGGTACCCTTTGTCTATTCACTTTCATTATCAAAATGCCCGAAAAATGACTAAGTTCAAATTGCAAAAAAAGTGTCAAAAATTAATCTGAGGATTATATCCAAACCACATGCCGATCTTCAAAGCATGATGAAGACATCTGTAAAGTTTCAAAAGAATTGGAATACAACTGTAGGAGGAGTTGCGCACACAAGGTACCCACTGTCTATTCACTTTCATTATCAAAATGCCCGAAAAATGACTAAGTTCAAATTGCGAAAAAAGTGTCAAAAATTAATCTGAGGATTATATCCAAACCACATGCACATCTTCAAAGCATGATGAAGACATCTGTAAAGTTTCAAAAGAATCGGAATAAAACTGTAGGAGGAGTTGCGCACACAAGGTACATACTCCTATAGGGGGACGGAAGGACGGACGGAAGGACGGACGGACGGAAGGAAGGACGGACGGAAGGACGGACGGACGGAAGGACGGACGGAAGGACGGAAAGCCAAAAACTATGTCCCTCCGCTTTTCTTCGAAAAGGCGGGGGACAAAAAGTGAAACACAGTCCTAAAAATAAATGTGCATTTACAAAGCCGTTTGGATACAAATTTCAATAAAGACACCCATAGGACTGTGTTATACTTCTTAGCTGATGAAAAAGTGTTGACAGGGACATTATACTAAAATAAAACAAACATTTGCGTACTTGAATTTTGAGACCCTAACCTAAATTGAACATAACTTGCAGTAAGAACCAATATTCCGGAAAATTGCAAATATTTCCCCCAAAAAAGTTGTTGTGATTTGTGTGTGAGTGAGTTCAAATCTGTTAGCAGTCAGGAGCCACTGATTCAAGACAAATGAGCCTGTGCGTGAGAAAACCAACAATTTGGGTTTCGACCAGGTACGACACAAACCGGCCTGCACAGTAACAGAAAAGAGCTAGAAGCTTGAAATTTCGGATATAAGAAGAAGAGGAAATATACTATCCGTGTAGCGAAAACAAAGACGCTGATCAGCTTCGCGGTTACCGCGAAGCTGATCTGCGCCTTTGTTTTCGCATAGGCAAAAATCCGGTTTTCTCACAATGCCGCTCAAATTAATTACATTCAGGAAAGAAAGAAATAATTGATGGAAAAATAATGGCATATCATTCAAATCTGTGCCTCTGTTGCATATAAGCATCAAATGATCTTTTGTCAGTTTCTGTTGCCTTCAGGATGCAGAAAATATACCTGCAACTGCACATACAAGTACACACATCATGGTAGTTCATAGTCATGTGACCATCATTTTCGCCTGGGCTGAGAGTCAATAGCAATGGTTATGTAGGTGAAATATCACTGCCATTTTTGGGGACTTTTACCCAAAATTAGGATGCCCAACAAGTAAACAACTACTGTAGGGCTTATATGTATGGATGCTTAGATTAAACCAACCAGACCATGTTCAGGTAGTCAGTCTGTAAATTATCAGCAGCCCGTCAAAATAGGTGGCCCATATTCCAAGTTAGTTTCCCATGTCACACAAAGTCATCTCTAACTGGCACCTCCTCTGTATGTCTGTCTGTCTGTATGTCTGTCTGCCTGTCTGTCTGTCTGTCTGGCTGTCTGTTTTACGTCCCTTTCAAGATTATTCGAGCTCATACGAGATGGGCCAATCAGTAGGTGGGATGAAAATGGGAGAATCCCAAAAAACCTGATCACGTTTTTTTATGGTTTTAATCAAGGTGAATTTAAAGTCTGCCATTCAGCACATTTATTTTATATAGATCTCCCTGGACTTGTAATAATTAAAATGTCTAATTCCAAATGATATACAATATTAATAACTGTCTCAGAAGCAAAAGCGCTTCTGGAAAAGTTGTGGCATGAAAAAGCCCACTTTTGCAAGGAACATATTCACATTCTTTAAAATAGACATACTGACATAATGTAGCATAAATCAGCATTTATAAACTTTGTTTTTAAATCTGAAGACAAACATAATATCAATCCTTCTTCTTTCTCCTTTAATTCAAATATTTCAAGTCCAAAAAAATGATTTTCTCAGATTATCTATCTTCTATCAAGACTACCAGTCTTCTCACTATTTCTTGGTTTCCAACCAGGTCGGACACAAACCAGCCTGTACAGTCAAAGAAAATGGCTTTAAAGCTTGAAATTTCAAATTTAAGAAGAAACAAAAACAAAGGCACTGATCAGCTGTGCAGTTACTGCACACAGTTGTGCAGTTACTGCACAGCTGATCTGCGCCTTTGTTTTTGTAAAAGCGAAATACCAGCATTCTCATAATGTGGCAATGTAACAGGTCGATCGTGTGGCTCGGTAGCTCAGTGGTAGAGTGCTCACATGGTAAGCAAGAAACCATGGGTTCGAGTCACTTTCTTTTTCTGCCCGTGACATTTGTGGTGCATTGGCCCGGAATAATAACTATGATCTCTAATTGCTTGGTAATTGATTCTTTTAATACTAAGAATTAATCAGCTAACTGACTATTCATGGTCAGTTTAATAATACCAAGAATTCCACACCTGGAATTCTCTTTCAATAACTGACAGGAGCTGGAATATATGAGCCATGACATGACATCTTTAGAGGGGTGTGGGTCTGACACAAACCGACCTGTACAATCACAGAAGCAGGCTAGAAGCTTGAAATTTCAGATTTAAGAAGAAGAGAAATTGTATGATCCGTGTAGCGAAAATGCTGGCACTGATCAGATCGCATTTACTGAGAAACTGATCTGCGCCTTTGTTTTGGCATAGGCAAAAATCTGGTTTTCTTATGACGCGGCTCATAAGGCATATTATGAAGAAAAATAAAATCATAGGACCAAAGACATATAAAAACTCTTGTTTTCCAAATTCTTTCCCTATATTGAGGCTCCACTTAAAAATTTGGCTTTGAATAGCCAAGCCAGGCAGTTTAAAATGTTCTGAATGATGACAATGATGCCAGACCCCGGAGCATGCGTGGGTATAAGCTCATCTAATAGGGACACATGTCTCTAATATCAACAGCTTCACTTGATGTATGTTTTCATAGTTTTAGTTAAGTCAGTGTAACTGAGTGGCCACCTATTGGGAAATAGCTGCTCACATGGCTTACAATATGTTCTATCTCTACGTATAAGTACCTAATTGTCCATTTGGTTTTTTCCCACCTCAGTTTTTGGAGTGGGAATTTCTTTCTGATTGCGCCATTTCCTGATCATTGCCTACTTGTTGTTGTGTCCCTTTCTGTATGTTTTTCATAGAAAAGCTCTAACAGACTCTACTCTTGCCAGGAACATTTGTCATTAACTTGTATGTGCTCATAATGTCGTAAAAAGCTGTTCAATAGTATCATTATGAGCCCATTTACAAAACAAACGTATTTACAGATTTTGTGTCACTATACTTTTTTTTCCTTGAAGTTCTGCTCAGGAAGCGAGGATTTAATCCTATAATGGCTTCCGCTTCGCTTTTCTTTCCTACTATGATTTTCAACAAGAATACAATGAGAATTACCAATTCTGAGAAAAAAATCGTCCTTCTTAGATTATAAAATCGCTTCCAATTAGAAAATCAACAGAAGAATGTCTTCAGGAATCCCAGATTAAATGTCTTTTGTAACAGGATTTGAAATATGCTCTTTCACGCTAATTTCAACCTCAAAATAAAAGATCCCATGATATTACTAAAACCAGAGGACCAATGGTCCTGTAAACGCTCACCTGAGACTTGAGATATATACATGTACCAATAAACTTGCATTGTTAGACTAAAATGGTACAATGCATGTATATAACCCTAGGGCAGGGTCAGAACTTTTTCAAATGATAAAAATTCAGTCCATTTGCCAATTAACTGCAAGTTTTGTCCTTCAAATGACATTTTAACAATTTTCTCCATTCAAATGCATGGGCGATCTAAGTTGATCTTGCCGTGAAATAGGTCAAGGTCATCCCAGTGTCATGATTTATACAAATTTTGTAGACCTCCATTCCTTAATGCTTCATGCCAAGTTTCAAAATCATAGGCCTTCTGGTTCTGAAGAAGAAGATTTTTTAAAAAATTTTGCTATTTATAGCCATGGTGGCCATCTTGGTCATGTGACCTTGACCATTTATATAAACTTTCATTCCCTCTTCCTAAGAATGCTCCAGAAAAAATATTTTCTTAAACATAAATCTTCTGTCCATTTGCTCATTTCTAGCAAGTTTTCTGCCATTTAATTACATTTTCCTATTTTTCCCATTCCAATGCATGGGAGACCTAAGTTGACCTTGCCATAAAATAGGTCAAGGTCATCCCAGGGTCATGATTTATATAAACTTTGTAGAGCTCCATCCCCAGATGCTTCACACAAATTTCAAAATCATAGGCCTTCTGGTTCTGGAGAAGAAGATTTTTAAACATTTTTTGCTATTTATAGCCATGGCGGCCATCTTGGTCATGTGACCTTGACCATTTGTATAAACTTTCATTCCCCCTTCCCAAGGATGCTCCACATGAAGTTTGGCTTTGATTGGCCTAGCGGTTTCAGAGAAGAAGATGTTTGAATATTATGGTCATATACATGTATATAGCCCCGGGGCAGGGGCAGACAACCCCCCAGGGGCTAAAATTTTCCATTAACATTAATCTTCTGTCCATTTGCCTATTCCCAGTAAGTTTTAACCATTAAATAGTATTTTACCATTTTTTCCCATTCAAATGCATTGGCGACCTCAGTTGACCTTGCCGTAAAATAGGTCAAGGTCATCCTAGGGTCATGATTTATACAAAATATGATGGGCCCGCGTCCCCGATGTTACATACCAAGTTTCATGGAAATCGGCCCACTGGTTCTGGAGAAGAAGATTTTTAAAGGTTTTTGCAATTTATAGCCATGGCAGCCATCTTGGTCATGTGACCTGGACCATTTATATAAACTTTCATTCCCCCTTCCTAGGGATGCTCCACATGAAGTTTGGCTTTGATTGGCCAAGCGGTTTCAGAGAAGAAGATGTTTGAATATTATGGTCATATACATGTATATAGCCCCCGGGGCAGGGGCAGACAACCCCCCAGGGGCTAAAACTTTCCATTAACATTAATCTTCTGTCCATTTGCCTATTCCCAGTAAGTTTTAACCATTAAATAGCATTTTACCATTTTTTCCCATTGAAATGCATTGGCGACCTAAGTTGACCTTGCCGTAAAATAGGTCAAGGTCAGCCTAGGGTCATGATTTATATAAACCATGATGGGCCCGCGTCCCCGATGCTACATACCAAGTTTCATGGAAATCGGCCCACTGGTTCTGGAGAAGAAGATTTTTAAAGGTTTTTGCTATTTATAGCCATGGTGGCCATCTTGGTCATGTGACCTAGACCATTTATATAAACTTTTGTTCCCCCTTCCTAAGGATGCTCCACATGAAGTTTGGCTTTGATTGGCCAAGCGGTTTCAGAGGAGAAGATCTTTGAAATTGTGGACGACGGACGACGGACGACGACGGACGACGGACGACGACGGACGGACGCCGGAGCATGGGTATACTATAAGCTCACCTGTGAGCCTTTGGCTCAGGTGAGCTAATGAAGGAAAATTTCTAGAAAATAATGCTTTGTTCTGTTGTAGCTGCACGTCAGGAAAACATGTACGGTAAATGACCAATTAGTCCGAACACTTAAAAAATAAATATTGAAATTGGTGTTCGAATTATTAGAAATTATGATCAATGAAAAAATCCAGTGTTCGAATTAATAAAATGCCAACGCAAACAGCCGAAAATGACCATACAAAAACGAAAGTAGCCAAACTTTCTGGCGTCTAGATCAGTCTGTGTAATCAACATCTCGCCAATTACGTCATCCTGAGTGGCCTAGCTTAACTTCGTATGACGTATGATACTGTCTATTTTAAACAAATCGGGTGTCTAGTCCAGTTTTATCTTTCCTGCGGTTCTAACGAGTACCCACAATCTATGTTTTGGAGCAAAAATAAGAAAAAATGATATACCCCTGCAAACCCCAGTTTTACTATATAAAAGAGGGGTTTTAGGGGGTATATATTGCACGGACATGTTTTCCTGATGTCACTTATCGCTTTATGTTAATAAATGCAACATCTGCTGACTAAATAAAGACCATGTTGCAGTTTTGTTTAACGCACCAAGAAGAAGCGCGCTAGTGAAGTCAGTTTTAGTGGCATTTGGTGATGTCATTCTCCGCCATTGTTATGCAACTTTACAAAGATGAAACAATGGACAAGAAAAATATAAATCATCAACCAAATTTACTTCTATGATGGCGAATTTAGGAGACCTTCCGCAGAGTGATTGCTGAGCTGTAGTATAAATAAAAAAAGGCAAAAAGCAAATCTTCTCACATCGGGTAATTTTTTTCACGAAATCTAAAAAAGTATAATGCAGTATAAAGAGAATAACTACCTGTGACCACAAATAAACAGATTTATCTTGCCCGGACCCTAAACAGATGAAATGGCTCGCTAAAAGAAACAAGTTTCGTGGAAATCGGCCCACTGGTTCTGGAGAAGATTTTTAAAGGTTTTTGCTATCTATAGCCATGGGGGCCATCCAGGTCATGTGACCTGGACCATTTATATAAACTTTCGTTCCCCCTTCCTAAGGATGCTCCACATGAAGTTTGGCTTTGATTGGCCAAGCGGTTTCAGAGGAGAAGATCTTTGAAATTGTGGACGACGGACGACGGACGGACAGACGGACGGACGCCGGAGCATGGGTATACTATAAGCTCACCTATGAGCCTTCGGCTCAGGTGAACTAAAAAAAAAAACTAGCATGACGAGCAAACTAGCATGACAAGCAAGGTGATTTGAGCTCTTACCCAGCAAGGTAGCCATACCGTGGCCGCCACCAAAGACAAAGATGATGAGCACGTACAATAAAGTCAGGAAAAACGTTATCAGGAAATGAAAAGAATGAATTATCGTTATCAGGAAATGAAAAGTATAAATTTTCTTGGACAAGCTATTTTGATAGAACAATTATTTTCATTTCCAATTGTCTTATCATATGCAGATACATATAACTGTCTAGCAAATCTACCAAATATGGTAATGTCGCAGACTGTGCTTAGATAAGATTAACAGATGAGCTGCGTCATGAGAAAAACAGATTTTTGCCTATGCGAAAACAAAGGCGCAGATCAGCTTCGCAGTAACTGCGAAGCTGATCAGCGCCTTTGTTTTCACTACTTGGATAGTACACATCGGAAATTTCAAGCTTCTAGCCATCTTCTGTAGCTGCACAGGACGGTTTGTGTCGGACCTAGTCGGAACCCCCGAAGATCGGTTTTCTCGTGTCGCGGCTCAGATATAGGTACACTGTAGACAGGTCATGACAAGGAGAAGCATGAGACTTCTATTTATTTCTTCAACAGAAAATTCTATTAGACCATGACAAATTAACGAAGATAGTCCAATTACAATGGCACCCGCTGAAGTAATAGACTCATCATGTAAAAGCCAATTAATAGTCAAGATAAGACTATCATAAACTGAGAGAGAGCGCAGTGGCCTAGTGGTAGAGCGTCGGATTCCGAATCCAGAGGTCCTGGGTTCGATCCCAACAAGGGTCACCGTGTTGTGTCCTTGAGCAAGACACATCAATTCCCTAAAGTATTGGTTAATACCCAGGAAGCGGTGGCTCCGTCCCGACATGACTGAAAAATTGTTGACTGGGAAAAATATTATAAACTGATACAGTCATGGGCAATGAGTAAGTTGCTAAAGCTTTATTCACCAAAATTTTTGCCATAAGCACTTTTTTCTATTCTTTGTCTGATGGACGAGTGTGGGAAGGGTGGGAGATAGCCGGGCTTTTAAAAGTGTGGGGCAATTACTTTTCGAGTGTCCACGCAGTGCAGGGGAAACGATGGGGTTTTGACATTACGATCCTCACCCCAGGTAGATTGACTATCGCTAAGGGTGGGGCAAAGAGCAAAGTTTTGTGCTCCAGTTTGCCCCCTGGGGGTTGGGCTTATAGAAAGGCACTGAAACTGAAAAGTCATAATCCTCACCCTTCCCCGTAGGTGGTGGAGCAGTGGTTACAAAAGACTGGTGCATTATAAACCACTACTGGTTTTAATATCCTTGAGTGGGTTGGTTGTTTAAGTGCTTTATGTCCATGGTCAGCAGCTAAGGTCATAATGGTACAGTCAGTTATCCTGACCTCACTTTTCCTGGGCAAAGCTCCTGGAGGCAGATTACCATTTCTTATTGCATACCTCTTTCACCACTGCCTTTCAAGTGGACTTAAAACTGTCAAACAATGGCCATGATTCTTGTGTCTTTACCCAAGGCAAGATAAATGCTTCAACTATGGCAAATTCTCAGCTTCAAAGCGTTTTCACAACATCCCAGATGATGAAAAAATCAATGAGTCTTTGCATGAGAAAACCAACAATCTGGGTTTCCGACCAGGTCAGTCACGAACTTCCTTCTACACTTGAAGCTTGAAACTTCGTATTTATGAAGAAGAAGGACTGGACTATCTGTGAAGTGATAACAAAGGCGCTGATCAGCTGTGAAGTTACTGCGCAGCTGATCTGCGTCTTTGTTTTAGCATATGCAGACTGTTGGTTTTCTCAAGCGGCGGCTCCAATATGTGATCACAATCAAACCTTAATAGACTATACAGTTAAAGCTGGATCTTGACTTAAATACCCTGTTTAGACTAGAGTTTTAAATCGAATCGAATCCGAATTCGCTTCGAATTAACTGTTTACATTAGAAGTTCTAATTCGAATTAAAAAACTAATTCGAAGTAAACTAATCCAGCTTAGCACCTTGGATCGAAACCGAATTAACTTTTACTTCGGTATTAAAGTCATGTCTAAACAGTTAACCGAAGCGAATTCGCACTAAATGTTATTTTTATACTGACCTTTCGCATGTTGGGGTTATGTTTACATTTACACATGCTTCTTTTTCCGCGAAATATTCTGAGTCAACACAACAGATAAAAATGGCGAAAATGGCTGTAGCAAAGGACAGTGACAGGGGATTAACCTGGACTCACGATGAGACGCGGGCCCTAATACGATTATGGGCGGATAGCGAGATACAAAAGGACTTTGAGACTTGTTGAAGAAATGCTTCCATTTATGAAAAGCTAGCGACACGGCTCAGGGACAGCGGGTTTGAGCGCACAGCGAGCCAATGCCGTACAAAAGTAAAAAGCTTGAGAGCGGATTATAATGCAACCAAAACAGAAAATTAAAAAAATTTCTTCAGTTTTAACGGAGAATTTCAGATGTGTCTAAACAGACAAGTGGATTCGATCCGGATTACCTTACAGCGACGTAACTTGCATCGAATCGAAAACGGTTTAGTTCGTATTAGTGTAAACAGGGTATAAGACTGAGCTGAGATTGAACCTGGTGAGTCTACTTGGCAGCATGTGAAAGGTTATTCAAAGTGTAACAGGCCAGTCATATTTGAGCCGCATCGTGAGAAAACGGGAATTTTGCCTATGCGAAAACAAAGGCGCAGATCAGCTTCGCAGTAACTGTGAAGCTGATCAGCGCCTTTGTTTTCACTACACGGATAGTACAATTTCTCTACTTCTTAAATCCGAAATTTCAAGCTCCTAGCCTGCTTCTGTGACTGTACAGCCCAGTTTGTGTCGTACATGGTCGGAACCCCCAAAGACCAGTTTTCTCACGTCGCGGCTCATTTTCTAATGATCATTTGATATTGTGGCAGTCCCTCAGCATTCCATTCCACATTTTAAACAGCCATACAAATTGGAGCTCATTAAAACTCCGCAATCAAGGCTTAATAGAAATAACACAGAAACAAGATAATAGTGCAGTTGCCTGCAACAAGCAGATAAAATCACATGCAAATTAAAACAATGTCACAATAAATTGCAGATGCTGTCACTAAGAACTAAGAACATCAATTTCCTTTTTTTAAATTGCTATTGGGTATGATTTTTTTTTCCTTCTTCAATCATGTGCTTGCTGGTTTAATGATTTGTTTTGCTTTGTTTTTGGTGACATTGACTTTAAACAACATCATGGTCTCTTCGTTATCCGACCGAATTCGAGTTATCTCGTTCAGCTGCCCCAGTGGCCAAGTGGTTCAGGTCGCTGATTTCATTTGATCATATCACTCTGTTTCCAATGTGGGTTCAAACCCTGCATTGGGCACACGTGAGGCAAGCCAAGTTCTGCTTGCTGTAGTGACAGGTGGTTTTTCTGGCAGTACTCTCATTTTCATCGGAACTACCGATTGGCCCATCTCACATGAGCTGAAATTATCTCAAAAGGGATGTACAACTGAATCAATATAAAAGTTAACCAGCTGTCTGTCAGTGCTAAATCTTTTAATTAATTTTCAAATTATTGGTGAAAAATAATTAAGATCTGGAAACTCGTAAATAAGATGTATGTGCCACAGTGCAAAACTAAAAATGGGCCGCGTCATGAGAAAATCAACATTTCGCATTATGCGAAAACAAAGGCGCAGATCAGCTTCACAGTTACTGCGAAGCTGATCAGTCCCTTTGTTTTCGCTACATGTATATATAGTACAATACCTCTACTTTCTAAATTCAAAATTTCCAACCTCTAGCCGTGCTTGTACAGCTTGGTTTGTGTTGGACCTGCCCGGAAAACGCAGTGCAGGTTTTCTTGTATCGTGGCTCAAATCTGTTTCCGAATCACACTGGCTATCCAGAGATAACCAATGCAACTGAGTACAATCAAAGCAGCAAATGAAATTAATATATGGCTGTCTCTATACAGATTCCTGTATGGGGATCAGAAGAATCCATGATGTCCGAGACAGGTTTTTTGATTACAGTCTAACCTGTCTTAAGCAAGCGGCCAAGGGAAAATGCAAAATCGCTTGCTTAAGACAGGTCACAGCTTGCTTAATACAGGGTCAAAAAGATCTTTTTCGGCCCAGCCAAGGGACTCATCAGATGGCTTGGTTGCATTAATGGGGAAATGCAAATTTAACCACTAATGTAACAATATGGCTACCATTACAGTTTTATTTTATTTTTTTTTTATTTTATTTTTTTTAATTTATAATCCCATAATTCAGCAAAACAGGACTCATTGGACCATTCAGAAAACAAGGGGCTGGCATACCCATAATGCCATTAGCTACTGGTTTGCTTGTCCTACATCTTTGGAAATTTAATTGGCCTGAAAATGGTGTCACAAACAAACAAATTGGCAATTAGGTTGATCAAAGCACAAGAAGATGGTTGGATGCACCATTGTCCTTAATTATTCGGTGCGAAAATCGGTCCCAATAACGTTTTTTCACCTTTAATAAACATCAAAACAAACACTCATTAAACGCAATTGCAGACACATGTCTAATTGCTCGGTCCCAATCAAGTTTTCTCACCTTTAATTATCACCGAACAAACACTCATTGACACGCAATTGCATACACCTGTCCAATTGCTCCATTTGTTTCACAATTAAGGCTATCAAAGAGAGATTAAAACTTGTAAACAATCGGCTTTGATGTTGCCGCAATTACCTTGACCGACTGGTTTCCGAGAGCATATCTGCTTCTAAGCGATCACGATATTCAAGCGGGGTACCATGAATATTTCCCTTAAGGATGTTAGCTGCCAATGAAAAAGTATTCAAACTTTTTTTCTAACCACTCTTTTTTTATTCCAAAATACAACACAAGACATTTGATAACAAAATAAATATAGGGTAGTGTGCATTTTTTCAAGCTACAGGCCTCTGAATGAGACCTCTGAGCACCATGTTTTAAATTTAGTAAAATTAATTTATTTTTTAATTCTTTGAAACATTCCTGTCTAGAACAAACATATACTTAAAATGCTTTCAAAAGTCATAGTATTTACGTATCGCAGAGTATTTTGGACCAAGGGTGAAGGGCAAAGAAAAATTTGCAACTTGAAGTGGATGACAAAATTTTACGATTCCTTTTCCAACCCTACCCCCATACTCGAAAAGTCGGAAAATAGCAATATTTTGAAATGTGCGAAACCCATATTTTTTTATTCAAACTTTTTCTTGTATTTTCACACAACATAGAACTTGGTAATATTGTTCGAATAAAAGAAAGAAATATATAGGGTAGTGTGCATATAAGAGAGAACCAACAACTTGAAAATCGCCATTTTCAGCCTTTTTTCGGCTGTTTTGTTTCTTAAAGCCCATTTCATAAAACCACCTAAAATTTTATAACCAGCACACCAAAGACCCAAAGACTGACTTAGAAGACCATGCACACATATACTGCAGCTAAAATAAACATCGAACTAGTGCAATTAATTTGAAGATGTGTAATATTCAAGTTTAATCTACCCTACCCCCTAAATTTTACTGACAACTAAAATTTTCTGAAATGTTGCAGAAAATGGGGTGAAAAAATGAAGTTTTTTAGATTGACAATTTTCATGGCTCATTCAATGCATAATATCAATATGTATCCAAAGGCTCCGGGACGTTTCGCGCAGAAACCAGTTCCTCCCGGGACGGTTCGCGCAAAAATTATTTTTCGAACGGGACGTTTCCTCCCGGGACGGTTCGCGCATTTTTTCAAAAATTGATTTCAAGGTTTTATTTATCAAAAGTTATCACTTAAATGCAATGTGTATGTAAACCTAATTATGGACTTATTGGAAATGTATTTTTTATCTTTGATTTTTCTGAGCAATATGTTTTGTTCTTCTTTTTTTCCAAAATTAAGGGGACGATTCACCCACGGGACTGTTCGCGCAAATGTATTTTTCAATTTCAACGTTTTCTTAAAAGGAAGGACCAAAAAAGGCATATTATTAAAAGATTTATCTTTTATTAAATATTTAAATAATATTACACAGGAGTGGGGGTCAAGAATTTATCATGGCTAGCCATTAAACAATGAACATGTATGTACATATAATACATAAATTATAGTACCCGTGTATAAAATAACAAGTCGTGGCTCTGATGTTTCGAAATTGAAGATAGGTAAAAATATGAAACTTACAAATGATTTTAATAGAAATAAAAATGAAACACACATGCACGGTCTGTGGGACAGCACTAATGTCTGTTTCATTCTCGGCATCCGTATTGCATAAATCACACACAAACTGTATTTTTTATATACATGTATCTGTAGTTTGTGATTCCTGGATTAATAAATAAATAAATAAATAAATAAATAAATAAATATTTGTTAAAATGTGTGTACTATGATTACAACAATTGCAGTAATTATAAAGTCGTTAATTTTGAATTGGCCACTAAAGTTGTTTTCTGATCAAACGAGTAAACAAAATTAGATGTTAACGCATATCACGATAATGAGCAAAACAATTTAATTTAACGAAGAGAACATCAAACATCTGAAATGTTTATTTTTAATGATGCCAATAAAAGCTCACATTATGACATTTAAGGTCAAATTAATGCACTCACTACTAACGTCGACTAATTTGTTTGTTTGTGTAACATCCCAGTCAATATTTTAAATGTAATTTGCTTGCTCAAAGACACAACATGGCTACCCAGCGGGTTCGACCCCTCTTAAGTCGAAAATTGAAATTGAATAAACCCGTAGTCCCGCATCCACGGTCTTGCCATCTCCCACACGAATCACAACTTCGGACCTGCTGTGGTCTTTTGCATCTTTCTGAACACACTACTGTCGACATGCAGACAATATGATAAAAATTAAAACATATACTAAAAGATAAAACTTAAAAACTTAACTCCAACAATGCGACAGCAACTATTAAAATGACCTATCATTTTGCAGGTTGTAATGTGTGTATGCATGATTTTTGCTCACGCACCTTTCATAACAAATTTATATAATGTTCAACAAAAGTGTGGCACGGTGATGAATCGCTTCCCACATTCACAAGCTAAGAGAGAGACTGGAATCATGCTCATTTGCAAAGCAAAATACTTATTATATAAATATATTAATAAAAATGGGTGAATCGACCTCTAAACTTGATTTTGAGCGAATCGTCCCAGTTTTTTGCGCGAACCGTCCCGTTCGATTTTTTGCGCGAATCGTCCCGGTCGAATCGTCCCAGGGAGGAACTGGTTTTTGCGCAAAACGTCCCGTAACCGTATCCAAATATAAAATATTAGGAAAATATCTGCAACCGTTTACGAGATATTCAACAAAAGAAAAACCGGAAGTTCCGAAATGTCAGATGTTAGCAGCGAACATCCTTAAGCGTGTTCGATTTGTCCGTCGAAGAGAAAAAATGGTTCAACGGGTTGCCAATTCGGTGCGACGAGTGACCGATTACGACCGACGCAGTACACAAAACAGAACCGAAATTATAACCGGATTGAAGTGCAATATTTTGGCGAGCAGTCCGAAAACATGGCAGCTTAAACAAGGAAATCTATCGGTTTGGGATGAAAAATGCCGCACGGTGGCCGCGTTAGAAAGGTGCGTGCTTAATACAGGGTCATTTGCATGCAAAATCGTTCGGGGGGAAGTCCAACTGGCTGTTGAACGGAGGGGCACGCTTAATACAGGTGGCCGTAACCACAAGCTAGACTTTTTTGGTTTTATACGCGTCTGTTGTCCCCAGTCGCATTGGTTGTCTCTGGATAACCGGTGTGCAGAAAGACTTACCCCAAGCAATAATGAATCTGTTCTGTACAGGAGCAAAGAGGTTGTGTCCAATATGGTTGACATACATCCATGGAAAATATATACTATTCCTTGATAATCCACATATTTGCTATTAACCTTTAGCATGCTGTAGGCGACTGCGGTCGACCGTGGAATACCTATCTGTGCCAACTAGAGGCGACTGCGGTCGACAAGAAAAACCGCTTTCAAATTTCCCGCACTTTTCGCCCACTGCCTACTTATGAATATTAATGAGCGATGCCCAGACAGTTGCGCATGAAAACAACATGGCGGCTTGTGGTTTTGGGACCGATTTGTCGGCCGATTTTGATCGGATTTTCGTTATTTTTGCATTAGAAATGCATTTTCAGCGCTTTTTTCGCTGGTAAATGGAAAATTGGGTGCATTTACACCCAAAATATGACATCGTAACGGTACGTATGATGAATTTTTACGCTAGAAATCGGCGTAACAAAGACTTCCGAAACCGAAAGTAGATTTGTTTACTGCGTTTGTTGAATTTATTCAGCTGTTTTTATGGCTCAAAAATTAAGAAAAAACACGGAAAAAATTGGAAAAAACGTCAGTGGGCTGCGATATCGATTTCACTATATTGCTCAGCATGCTAAAGGTTAAATCACTATCTTTTGAGCCGCATCATGAGAAAACAAGCTTTTATGCTCATGCGAAAACAAAGATGCAGATCAGCAGTACTGCACAGCTGATCAGGGCCTTTGTTTTCGCTACTCAGATAGTACAATAATCCCTCTTCTATTTAAATTTCCAGCTCCTAGCCTCCAGGCCTGTTTGTGTCGGACCTGGTCGAAAACCCCAAAGACAGGTTTCCTTGCATTGTGGCTCTTTTCATATCAGATCTACTTTCATTTATTTACATCCCTTTTAAAAATCATTGTAAAGTTTCAAATAATTTCAATAGATACTATTTAAAATATCCCTTTCATCTCTTATTACTATTAAACTTTAATAGATTATTAACCTCTTATGCATGAGCAACGTAGTTAGAAAACCTGCTTTTCACACACACACAAAAAAATAAAAGACAAATACGAGGGGGCTTGTCAGTGCCTTGAAATTCTGAGCCCCACACTCTAAGCCAAACTCCGAAATGGCTGCATGGCTTTCGTTCACATTTCACCCACAGGTTCACAGCAAAAACAAAGTCTTGTTCTCATTTCACAAGGTCCAAACACAAATTAATAGTCAATATCTGATATCATCCAGGACTTGAGAAAACCGGATTTTGCCTATGCGAAATCAAAGACGCAGATCAGCTGTGCAGTGACTGCACAGCTGATCAGCGCCTTTGTTTTAGCTACACAGACAGTACAACCCATCTTCTTAAATCCGTAATTTCAGTGTTCTAGCCTGTTTCTGTGACTGTACAGGCCAATTTGAGTCGGACCTGGTCGGAAACCCCAAAGAGCACTTTTGTCGTGCCGCGAATCATATCATACTATCAAATATCTTATTCCATCATTTATATGTCCACAATGTTTACAATATTACATCTGGCTATTTATTGAATTTACATAAACAAAAATTAATAATTACAAAGATATGGTCTCACTTTCTCTAGTTTCACCTGTACAGTGATATTGACATTTTTTCCACACTGATTATCCAGAGACAACCAATATGGCAACCAACTCAAATGAGAACAATAGATGCAGAAGAAACCATCACGAAAACATGTCCGTATAATACCCCCCTAAACTCCACTTTTACTTAGTAAAACATACCTATTTTTCTTGTTTTTGATCCAAAACATACATTGTGGGTACTCATTAGAACTGCCTCGGTGAGGCGGTTCGGAGGTTCTAAGGTGTACCCACAATCAATGTTTTGAGTAAATATATTAAGAATATCAAAATTTTCCAACGAAATTTTCAATTTTGAAATCTGAAAAAAATCACTATACTGTATGGGCAAGTTTTCGTAATGCCAACATAGGATGGAAATACCTGTCTGGGAACAACTTGCTTGTATATGGATCAGAATGTTACATAGCATGATGATTCCTAACTGGTTTTTATTCTCTTAAAATTGTGGCTTATTCATTTCTTCTGTGTCAATTGCACTTTTCGGTCGTGTTAGCTGTATCTGATAACAGGTGTCTTTTAGTTCCATAAATTGTTCATTCATGCCAGAATATCTTTTAAAGCCAATGTGCTTCCTAAGTAGTGCCATGCAGTGCTCCAGGGGAGTTAAGTCTTGGTCAAGGATACAACACCACAGCCCATGGAGATAAGGTTCAAATCCTTCAGAGTCATACACTCTATCGTGTTCCCCACTGATGGCGGTTTGCCTCATTAAGTCAGGGTCAATATAATAAAAATATAAAGGTTTAAGCCACCAAAATGACAGGCATTTCCCAGTACTAGCCCTATAATGCAGAGCGCCAAGCAAGGTAGGGACTGGTACCATTTTTAAAGTCTTTGGTATGACCCGGCCTGGGATCGAACCCATGACCACCCGCTCCCACAACGGACGCTCTAGCCATTATGCTATGACTGGTACTATCAAACATTGGTGTAAATATCTGTATGGGAGCGGCCAGAATGTACAGCCCTGGCAAGTAAATGTTCCCACCTTATAATCTTATAACTGACTTGCAGATCTGTGTCATTTGTTATTCAGTTGCACTGGTAGTCTCTGGATACCCAGTGTGTTACCCCTATGCACAAACTCTCCTGATTCCTTCTGATTTGATGTTGGTACTATCCTACCAACATATGAGCCACATAATGAGAAAACCAAATTATCGCCTATGCAAAAACAAAGGTGAAGATCAGCTGTGCAGTTACTGCACAGCTGATCTGCACCTTTGTTTTTGCTTAATGGACACTTCTTCTTCACAAGCTTCTATCCTTCTTCTCCAACTGCATAGGCCGGTTTGTTTCACACCTGGTCGGAACCCAGAATCCGGTTTTCTCCCATCATGCTCAAATAATCATAATGATAATGGTCATATAGGCTGAGGTAGTGGTTTATTGGACTGGCCATTGTCAAAATTGATGTTTATTACATGGTATGACAACTATTTTCCCATACAGTTCCAGGAGAAATAAGCAGATATTATTTATTGGAAAGCAGACATTGTAAGAGCCGCGCCAGGAGAAAACCGGATTTTTGCATATGCGAAAACAAAGGAGCAGATCAGCTTCGCAGTAACTCAGCTTCTTCGCAGTAACTGCGAAGCTGATCAGCACCTTTGTTTTTGCTACACGGATAGTCGAAACAATCCCTCTTTTCCTAAATACGAAATTTCAAGCTTTTAGCCTTTTTACGGAGACTGTACAGACCGGTTTCTGTTGGACCTGGTGGGAAACCCTGAAGCTCAAGACCGGCTTTCTTTACATCGCTGCTCATAAGTTGTATCATAAAATGATGATTTTAACCCAATATAATTGTCTGTAGGTTTGCTGGAGCTGGTGCTTCACATCCATGGTCAACAGCTAAGGTCATGTTGGGACAGTCATTAATCCTAAGGTACTAGCCCAATAGAGGCAGGCTACCAGTATGTAGTGCACATTTCTTACACCACTAACTGACAAAATGCTTTCTTGAATTTGCGGAAAAGGCAGACTTAATGGGTAAGAAATGTCATGACCAAATCTCCATGTCATCTACTAATTGAGCAATCACTTCTGGTCTAAACACAAAATTACCAAGTAACTTTGAATCTACTGTACCCACAGTTTAACGACTTGGTTTTGGTGCTTCAGTTAAAACTGTAGTAAAATCTGATGAGTCAAGTTGATTTTATTTGTTTGTAACGGTTTTCAACTTTTCATAAAATTATAAACGGTTTATATATACTCAGCATGACTTACCCTAAACAGTAATGAATCTGTTCCGTACAGGAGCAAAGAGGTTGTGTCCAATATGGCTGACATATATCCATGGAAATCTATTCTACTCACAGCATTGTCTCTTCATTTTTATTATCAATATACTTTCTATCATATTCCCTTCTTTTCACTAATTTCTACACTTTCAAATCCTATTAATTTTCGTCAACATAATACATTGTATAATGAAAGATCCAATCATCCAATCACCACTCATCAAGCAATACGTCACAAGAAAATCTTCCAGACTCAAATTCTGTTGGTCTCCATGCAGTCTCAAAATAACCATCATTCTAAGGCAAAAATTTAAGGTTTGAAATCATTACTACTAAAGCAACATAAATAAAATATTAGTGCGGTACAGTACTGCTCAGCTTCTGATGCAGATCTGGATCACTGTCAATAATTCTCTGCAGATTGATTTTCATGTATATTAAAGAAATCCTGATGCTATCATATTCTTAATTTCCATCAAATAATATAATTTATTGGGCCTCTTTCATCTTCGTAATCTGACATGTATTAATCTTTCCTTTATAAACAGATTAGATCTATTAGCTTCCATCAAATTATAACTTTATCATATTCCATTTAGTCAGTCACAGCTTCATGTATGCTATATATGCTGTCTCCGGTCAAAATGAAGTTACACAGTCGTCATCAGAGTAACAAATACTGATGGAATCATCACGAAAACATGTCCTTGTAATGTATACCCCCTTGAACCCCACTTTTATATACCAAAATGTATGCAGGGGTATACCTATTTTTCTTATTATTGATCCAAAACATAGATTGTGGGTACTCGTTAGAACCATCTCGGCGAGGTGGTTCTAATGTATACCCACTATCTATGTTTTGAGCAATTATTGAAAATAAGAAAAATATCAAAATTTTTCTGCTGAAAATTTTCATTTTTTTAAGCTCAAAAAATCTCTGTTTATTGCATGGGCAAGTTTTCGTAATGTGCCATAATAACATGTGTTCCAAATAATTCTGTTAGACCCCTACAGATTTTCTACATTAACTTCATAAAGCCCAAATTATAACAATGTGAAGCTATAAACACTGAGAATGAAATCAGAATATTTGCAATATTTTTCAGATGAAACACAGGGTTTGTATAGTTTAGACACCACTAAAGTGAAATATAGGTCAAGGACAACAGGCAAGGTAATATGTCTGTGCAGTAGGTCAAGGGCAATAACAATGCAAGATCCAATTCATTCATGTGCTTAATTTGACATAATTATGGTGCATTTGACCTACTTTTCATGGTCCAATGACTTTGTCAATATCTTATGACATGTCAAGAAGCAATTGAAGATATACTAGTATTTATCATCAGACATCCTTGACATTCCTGACCCACATTTCCACTGACCTACTTTTCAGGCTGCAGCTTAATTTTGACCATTATGCAGGTATGATGTTATATCCTTTTGAAAAATGAATGAAAATTTCAAAGGTGTGTACATAAAACTTTCTGAGAACTGAAGTGACATTATTTGAAAAGCTCGCAATCAAGAACACTGGCAATTAACTCCTATAGAATAATTTCTAATACACTTCAGAAGCACTAGCTGACATCCCATGGGTGGTTTCAGCAAGTAAATGGTAATATAATAATTCTTGGATGCTCATAGCTACTATATGAGCCTGTGCGTCAGAAAACCAACAATTTGGGTTACGAATAGGTCCGACATATACCGGGCTGAACAGTCACAGAAGATGGTCAGAGGCTGGAAATTTTGGATTTAGAAGGTAGAGGAATTGTACTATCCATGTTGTGAAAACAAAGGCGCTGATCAGCTTCGCAGTTACTGCGAAGCTGATCTGCAACTTTATTTTTGCCTATGCAGGTTGTAAGTTTTCCCATGCAGTGGCTCATATGACATGCTTTTATTACTTAAAAGGTTTGTTGCTTTTTTTAAACTGTACTTGAGCTGATCTCAAGTTCAATATCAAGTTTTTTTAACATTGCAATTCCCTCAATATACTTGATCCTGAAAATGCTTCCAATTAGAGAAATCGAGTGTGGAATATTTTCTGAGATCCATGATTAAAATGTCTTTTGTAACCAGATTTGAACAATGCTTTTCACACTGACTTCAGACTCCAATAGGGTCATGAATACGAGCTAGAATAGAAATTCCAACCAAAATTTCGATCTTACAAAATATTGTAATGTAAATTGTTACATTTCTATTGGATCTAAACTTTTCGGGCACCCCCTTTAAAACCAATGATGACCTGCATTCTTTCAGTTGGATATTAAGCTAATTTGGATGAAAATAATCTAGCCAATCGGCTGATCAATGTACCATGTTTTCAATTCAAAGATAATTGAGCCGCCTCATGGGAAAACCAACAATCTGCATAGGTGAAAACAAAGGCGCAGATCAGCTTCGCGGCAACCGCGAAGCTGATCAGGGCCTTTCTTTTCGCTACTCGGATAGTACAATTCCTCTTCTACTTAACTCCAAAATTTCAAGCTTCTAGCCATCTTCTGTGCTTGTACAGGTCGGTTTGTGTCGGACCTGTTCGGAAACCACATTGTTGGTTTTCCCACGAGACGGCTCAATTATACATACTCCTGCCCAATAAGGACAATCAAATTCAAAATCCCAACCCAGACACAAGGGATATACAAGACATTACACAATTTTTAAAAGCACACATGAAGAGCAAGATGACTAGCTCTTTCCTAGTGAGGCGGCCTTCCAGATAGCATCAACCAAAGATGACAAACACATAAGACAGGCAGAGAATAAACATGCAAAATAAAGATAAATCACAGGAGAATTGTATTTTAATTGTCAGCAGGGCTTAAATTCATCATAAACAGGGCCCTGAGTTGAAGTTGGAGTTAACTTCTAAAATCAGTATTTCAAACTTCTAAAATGAGCCACTCCATGGAAAAACCAACAATCTGCATAGGCGAAAACAAAGGCGCAGATCAGCTTCGCGGTAACCGCGAAGCTGATCAGCGGCTTTGTTTTCGCTACTCGGATAGTACAGTTCCTCTTCTACTTAAATCCCAAATTTTAAGATTCTAGCTCTTTTCTGTGACTGTACAGGTCGGTTTATGTCGGACCTGGTCGGAAACCACATTGTTGGTTTTCCCACGAGGCGGCTCAAATAGTGGAAGACCTGATTGAAAACCCTAAGATACAGCTTTAAAAGTACGAGGACACAGCATGGATTCATATTAAAATTGAATAAAGTTCCAGTAGTTAACAAAGCAAAAGTTTAATACAAGACAACATTTTGAGCTGCATCATGAGAAATCCAACAATGTGGTATCCGAACACTTCCGACACAAATTAGTGTGTACAGTCATAGAAGATGGCTAGAAGCTTGACATTTTGGATTTAGAAAGTAGAGGAATCCTATTATCTAAGTAGCCAAAACAAAGGCGCTGATCAGCTTCGCAGTTACTGGGAAGCTGATCTGCGCCTTTGTTTTCACGTATGCAAAATGTTGGTTTTCTCATCTCATGGCTCATTTTAACAATCTGCAAAATCACAGCATCAAAGTGATCTAATACAAATTTAACGCTGCTTGATGACAAAATCAATAGTTGATCACAATCAGAATAATTAGACACTGTTCAGAAGCCTGGAGAATCAAAGAGTAGGGCAAGTTACAAATTAATTTCCATGATGACCCCGTACCCCACCCCCTAAACACATTCATTGTAACTCTTTAAAATGGAACTGCCAAATGAAAATTGACTGGATTACCGTATGAATTTGAAGAGAAATAAAATAAGCACACACAGACAAAACAAAAACTTAACACACAAAAACAACAACAAGAAGAACAAAAAAAAAATAAATAAATAAAAAAAAATAAAAAAATAAACATCCATCAGAATGTTACTGGTAATTTTTACAGAAATCTTAAACAATTATGCTTCCACTCTATTGCTACAAGGAGTATTTTCCAAATAAATGTGCTGCGTTTTTATATGGTTTCACTCATGTCGTATTGCTCAAGGAAAAATCAAAAGATGAAAGATATTATAAAGATGATTCCAATATCTTTTACATTTGCCATAATGTACTTCCTATGTCCCTTCATAGCATTTAAAAAGTAAAAAAAAAAAAAAAAAACTCTAAATTTATACAGTTTTCTGACTACACCACTCAATGGTCACTGTTTCTTTTTTCCCCAATTCACTATTTCACAACATAACCCTTTTGAATATATTCAACAATTCAAAGAAATAAATCTGTTTTCTCATGATGCAGCTCAGTTTTCACAGAACAAAATTTCCAGGTTTATTTTTCTTTTATGTACTTCCGCTATTTCTATCCCACAACATAGGACATAAAGGTCCCTTTAGTATTCCATATACAGTGTATGATTAAATTGAACCAGAAAACTTTAGCTGTAAGAAAAACAAATCATTTCTGTGACTTTCTGGCTGTTATGAGGCAGATTCAATATACAATCTATCACTGAATGTGCTGTGTCAAGAGACAGAAGAGCTGTGCCACTAGAAAACCTGTCTTCAGGGTTTTGCAAAAGCCTTTACAGTCAAAGAAAAAGGCTAGAAGCCTTGAAGTTTTGATATTAAATTGTTGAAGGATTCATTGTCGGTGAAGCAAAAACAAAGACTGATCGACTGTGCATGCAGTCTTAATTCTTTGTTTTTAATTGATGCTTAGAAGCATGAGGGCATGACCATATTGAATACTTAATGCAATAATGCTTGAGTTAAATGACTTCATGCAGATTAGGCCAGTTTTTTTTTTTTTATGTTTGGATTTCCGATTTTTTAGAAAAACTATTGGGTAGGAGGAGAAAAAAAAAAGAAATGGTACTGAAAGTTTTACACGCTTTTATGGTGACTGTGCAGTTGTCATGGTTATTTGTATCGTCTGCCGAGACGACAATGTCGCCGAGTGTCTGTTTCTTCTCGGCCTTAATGAATGTATTCACTACAGGCGAGGAAAACTGGTTTAACTGAAGTCCGAACCACAGAAGATGGTTCCTCCGCCATATTGGAAAAGCAAAACGGAAGACCGATTTCAATTATTAACCATAGAAAGTAGCATGTCCCGCCTGCTTAGGCTCGCCCCAAGTTGCAAGAATTGTGTACATCGGTATCGCCGAATGGCGGCACACATTGACGGTCGTTTCATAAAGTTTCTCAACACCATTTTATACCAATTAATAATATGTTTGCTCATGGAAGGCATCATCAGGACGAAGCGAAGAGAATTGCGGTACTGTTGTCGGACCAGACTGAGGGTGGTCTGTTTTGCCATACTGTAGCAACTATGGTTTATAAACGAACACGCTTGTGAAGCTTGGGCCTTTTAATATATGCATATTCAAAACAAAATATATCTGTACAGAAGCATTTTAATGTGCTCATTTCAGGGCATCGGGAATTAAATGGCGGGCTTAATTGTTGTAACAAATGAAAACATGGGACAAAACCACATAGTCGGAACGTTCAGGGAAAAAAAACCAGAGGACCAATGGTCCTGTAAACGCTCACCTGAGATCAGCTGCATATACCAATAAACATGTTTGAATATTATGGTATTTAACTCCAGTGCAGGGGCAGATAAGCCCTTGGGCCATTTTTTTTTTCAGAATCTTCAATATTCTGTCCATTTGCCAATTTCCTGTTGGCTTTTTCCTTCAAATGACATTTTAACAGTTTTCCCAATTCAGATGCACAGGCAACCCATGTTGACCTTGCCATAAACTTGGTCAAGGTCATCACAGGGTCATGATTTATATATACATTGGAGTACTTTAGCCATCGATGCCTCACGCCAAGTTTCCTTGAAATCAGTCTATTGGTTTCAGAGAAGATAATTTTTGATGGGTTTTTACCATATATGGGCATGGCGGCCATCTTGGTCATATGACCTAGATTATTTATATACACATTGATTCCCCCATTCTATAGATGCTTCACTTAAAATTTGGCTTTGTTTGGCCAAGCGGTTTCAGAGGAGAAGACGTTTGAATATTATGGAAATATACATGTATATTGCCCCGGGGTGGGGGCACATGAGCCCCTGGGGTCCAATTTTTTTCAGAATCATTAATATCCAGTCCTACTGCCCATTTCCTGCAAGACTTTCACTTTAAATGACATTTTAAAAGTTTTCCCCATTCAAATGCATTGGTGACCTTTGTTGACCTTCCTGTAAAATAGGTCAAGGTCATCACAGGGTCATGATTTATATACACATTGTAGTGCTTGAGCCATCGATGCTTCGTGCAAAGTTTCGTTGAAATCGGTCAACCGGTTCTGGAGAAGAAGATTTTTGAACGGTTTTTACCAAATATGGGCATGGCGGCCATCTTGGTCATGTGACCTGGATTATTTATATACATATTTGTTACCCCTTCCTATTGATGCTTCACATAAAATTTCGCTTTGATTGGCCAAGCGGTTTCAGAGGAGAAGATGTTTGAATATTATGGAGATATACATGTATATTGCCCCGGGGTGGGGGCGGATGAGCCCCTGGTGCCCAATTTTTTTCAGAATCATTAATATTCAGTCCTACTGCTCATTTTCTGCAAGATTTTTCCTTTAAATGACAATTTAACAATTTTTCCCATTCAAATGCATTCGCGACCTATGTTGACCTTGCCGTAAAATAGGTCAAGGTCATCATAGGGTCATGATTTATATACACATTGTAGTGCTTGAGCCATTAATGCTTCATGCCAAGTTTGGTTGAAATCGGTCCAGTGGTTCCGGAGAAGAAGATTTTTGAAGGGTTTTTACCATATATGGGCATGGCGGCCATCTTGGTCATGTGACCTGGATTATTTATATACACATTGGTTCCCCCTTCCCATAAATGCTTCATGTAAAATTTGGCTTTGATTGGCCAAGCGGTTTCAGAGGAGAAGATCTTTGAAAATGGTGGACGACGGACGACGGACGGACGGACGACGGACGGACGACGGAGCATGGGTATACTATAAGCTCAACTTGTGAGCCTGACGGCTCAGGTGAGCTAAAAATATATATATATATGATTTTTTTTTTTTTTTTTTTTTTTTTTTTTTTCATTTTATGGAAAATTCGAGTCGGTGGATCGAAAATCCGAAAAAATAAAAAAACACTGGCCTTAATTATTTAAATGAGAGACAAGTAATATCCAAAAACATAGAACTGTAAATTGAAAAGTGCAAAAAGACAAGAACTCGATCAGCTTGTAAAAAATGAACGGCATGTTTCATGGAGAGCATCATTTTTATCAAAATTTATATTATATAAAAGAACAACCAACAATCAGCATTTCCGGCCTAAGGTCCAACACAAACTGGCCTGTACACAGAAGCAGGCTTATCAACTGGATAGAAGCTTGGAATTTCGGATTTATTAAAACCACTGGGTGCTTCCTTGGTCCCGATATAAAAAGGTTTTGTTTGACTTCTTGGTACCGGATTTTTTTCTACTACATCAATACAGCAAATCTCCACAAAACAGAGTCCGCAATAACATTTCTTGCATAATTTATGTCACTCTTTCACAAATCAAATAAAAACTTACCATAAAATTGCATCCAAAGCACTATTTTATGACTTGAAATTCTTTCAATGACGTCATAAATGAGAATCAAATCAAATCATTGACCAATTCTAGGAATTATTGTAGAAAAAAATCTGATACCAGAATCAAACAAAACCAAATCCTATCGGGATCTATAGTAAAAGTCAAACAAAACCTTTTTATATCGGGATGAAGGAAGCACCCAGTGAAAACGAGGGACTGTACAATCCGTGTAGTGAAAACAAAGACATTGATCAGCTGAGTTGGTTTTCTAACTCAGCGGCTGAGTTATTATTATTATTATTATTTTTTCTTTTTTTTTTTTTTTTTTTTTTTTTTGCCATTTTTTCTGTTATTTCACTGCAAATCTAGTACAATTCTGTAAAGCGACATTCAGTTATCCTAGACCTCTATCCATCTATCTACGATAATACCGAAGTATCATTCAAAACGACAGAATTAATTCACCAGTCTCGGTAAAAAGACATTTTAAAAGACAGACAAATGAGCCACCTCATGAGAAAACCAACAATCTGCTTATGCTAAAAACAAAGACGCAGATCAGCTTCGCGGTAACCGCAAAGCTGATCAGCAACTTTTGTTTTCGCTACACGAATAGTACACTTCCTCTTTTCCTTAAATCCAAATTTCAAGCTTCTAGTCATCGTCTGTGCAGTCACAGACCGGTCTGTCTCGGACCTGTTCGAACATCACGTTGATTTTCTCAAGAGGCGGCTCAAATGAAACAAACGGTCAGAAATAATTAGCCGCCATCAATGTTAGAAACGGACAGGAACTATTTTTTGTTATTTTCCTCATGTTCTCGATTACCAATTATTATGTCTGCTATACTTCATTATAACTTTCTTATTTGTGAAAAAAGATGTGAAAATGAGCCTCCTAGTGACAAAATCTGATTGGAGTATTGTAAGAAATTAGACATAGCAGTCAGTTTGTCAAAAGGACTCCATACTGATGATGATATTTTAATTCTGAGATCATTTTTGTCAGCATGTTATGTTTGTTTTAGACTACTTACTAGTCTGTAAAACATATTAATGTCATATGATTACTGTTTTCATTTTCATTGTTTTCTCTATATTGAAATTTCTCGAGTCTCTAAGCTAGTCTATCAGTGAATTTTTCTTCAATGGTCTTGGCTGAGTTTTAGAAATCGAGCCCCATCTATAGACTAGACTAGCCGCAGAGATCTTAAAAAATGAAAATTACGAAAGGCGTTTTTCTTTATTTCTAAGCCTTGGGCAAGGCTATGTTTGTTTGAATTAATGCTTTACATCCCAGTCAACAGCAATGGTCATGTCGGGATGTTGCCTCTATTTTATGGGACTTTTACCCAACATTAGCATGTCATGACACTCAAAATGTGCTTCATAAATATAACCACCAAAGCAAACCAGTAAGGCTTATATGTATGGATGGTTTGACTAAACCACTTTTCCTGGGCAGGCTCAGACCAATGAGCGTTAACCAGTAATCAGATGGTCGGTCAGTAGTAAGAAGCTTTGCCTGGAGACACAAGCAACTCATCTATTTCTCCTAGGCCCCAATGGGTGGGGGCCCATAATTACTTTGTGGGTTTTTAAGGATGTTCGCTGCCAATGAAAAAGTATTCAAACTTTTTTTCTAACCACACTTTTTCGATTCCAAAATACAACACAAGACATTTGAAAACAAAATAAATATAGGGTAGTGTGCATTTTTTCAAGCTACAGGCCTCTGAATGAGAACTCTGAGCAAAATGTTTTAAATTTAGTAAAATTAATTTTATTTTTTATTCTTTGAAACAAACCTGTCTTGAACAAAAATACACCTAGAATGCTTTCAAAAGTCATAATATTTACGTAACGAAGACTATTTTGGACCACAAGCATACAAAAATTTGAAACTTGAAGTGGATGACAAAATTTTACGACTCCTTTTCCAACCCTACCCCCATACTTGAAAAGTCGGAAAAAATCAATATTTTGAAATGTGCCAAATCCATATTTGTTCATTCAAACTTTTTCTTGTATTTTCACACAAAATAGAACTTGGTAATATTGTTCGAATAGAAGAAAGAAATATATATGGTAGTGTGCATATAAGAGAGAACCAACAACTTGAAAATCGCCATTTTCAGCCTTTTTTCGGCTGTTTTGTTTCTTAAAGCCCATTTCATAAAACCACCTAAAATTTTAAAACCAGCACACCAAATACACAAAGACTGACTTAGAAGACCATGCACACATATACTGCAGCTAAAATAAACATCGAACTAGTGCAATTAATTTGAAGATGAGTAATATTAAAGTTTAATCTACCCTACCCCCTAAATTGTCCTGACAACTTAAATTTCCTGAAAAGTTGCAGAAAATGGGGTGAAAAAATGAAGTTTCTTAGATTGACAATTTTCATGGCTCATTCAATGCACATCATCAATATGTATCCAAATGTAAAACATTAGGAAAATATCTGCAACCGTTTACGAACTATTCAACAAAAGAAAAACCGGAAGTTCCGAAATGTCAAATGTTAGCAGCGAACATCCTTAAAGATGACAAGTCATGTGACGTGTCCTGGTATAAGATCATGGGATGGCCTGCAATATCTGGAACTCTTGCCAAAATGATACCAGAGGACCATTGGTCCTGAGAACGCTCACCTGAAGCCTGATCTTGGAGTATTAAGTCATCATTACATGACCTTGACCTTGAATACTCACACACCTTTATTGACTTAATAAGTTGTCTGCATCTGCAAAGTTTCAGGTCTCAGGCTGCAATAGTTTCCAAACCCAGTGATTTCTGAGAAAACTTTAATTTTAATTTTGATATTTAAATGACCTTGGGTCAAGGTCAAGAAAGGACCTTGACCTTAATTAATTACTTACCTTCATTGACTCCATTAGTTGTCTGCATCTAGCAACTTTCAGGTCTCAGGCTGCAAGAGTTTCCAAAATATCCATTGTTTTTGCCTTAAATGTCCATGTGAAAGCCTATGTTTCCAAAAATTGACCTTGCCATAAAATAGGTCAAGGTCATCCAAGGGTCGTCATTTCAACAAACTATGATGGGCTGGAGTCCCAAATGCTACATACCAAGTTTCACGAAAATCGGCCAGCCGGTTCTGGAGGAGAAGACTTTCGAGTGGTTTTTACCATAGTTGGGCATGGCGGCCATCTTGGTCATGTGACCCAAATTTCGCGATCAAACTTTCATTCCCGCTACCCATGGACGCTCCACATAAAATTTCACTTTGATTTGACAAGCAGTTTCAGAGAAAAAGATCTTTGAAAAGTGTGTATGGATGGCAGACTGGCCAAGGTCAAGAGATGACCTTGACCTAAATTAATCACATACCTTCATCAACTCCATTAGTTGTTTGCATCTACCACTTTTCAGGCCTCAGGCTGCAATAGTTTTCAAAAAATCAATAGTTTTCACTTTTTCCCTATGTATAAGCCTATGTTTCCAAAATTGACATTGCCGTAAAATAGGTCAAGGTCATCCTATGGTCATCATTTGATCAAACTATGATGGGCTGGAGTCCCAAATGCTACATACCAAGTTTCATGAAAATCGGCCTGCCGGTTCTGGAGAAGAAATTTTTTTGAGTGGTTTTTACCATATATGGGCGTGGCAGCCATCTTGGTCATGTGACCTGGATTTCGCGATCAAATTTTCATCTCATCTACCGATGGATGCTCCACATAAAATTTAACTTTGATTGGACAAGCAGTTTCAGAGAAGAAGATCTTTGAAAAGTGTATATGGACGACAGACTGGCCAAGGTCAAGAGATGACCTTGACCTAAATTAATCACATACCTTCATCTACTCCATTAGTTGTTTGCATCTACCACTTTTCAGGCTTCAGGCTGCAATTGTTTTCAAAAAATCCATAGTTTTCCCTTTTTCCCATGTACAAGCCTATGTTTCCAAATTTGACTTTGCCGTAATATAGGTCAAGGTCATCCAAGGGTCATCATTTTATCAAACTATGATGGGCTGAAGTCCCCGATGCTACATACCAAGTTTCATGGATATCGGCCCACCGGTTCTGGAGAAGAAGATTTTTGAGTGGTTTTTACCATATATGGGCATGTCAGCCATCTTGGTCATGTGACCTGGATTTCGCGATCAAACTTTCGTCTCCCCTACCCATGGATGCTCCACATAAAATTTCACTTTGATTGGCCAAGCAGTTTCAGAGAAGAAGATCTTTAAAGATTGAAAAGTGTGTATGGACAACAGACTGGCCAAGGTCAAGAGATGACCTTGACCTAAATTAATCACATACCTTCATCTACTCCATTAGTTGTTTGCATCAACCACTTTTCAGGCCTCAGGCTGCAATAGTTTTCAAAAAATCCATAGTTTTCACTTTTTCCGATGTAAAAGCCTATGTTTCCAAATTTGACATTGCCGTAAAATAGGTCAAGGTCATCCAAGGGTCATCATTTTATCAAACTATGATGGGCTGAAGTCCCCAATGCTACATACCAAGTTTCGTGGAAATCGGCCGACCGGTTCTGGATAAGAAGATTTTTGAGTGGTTTTTACCATATATGGGCGTGGCGGCCATCTTGGTCATGTGACCCGGATCTCGCGATCAAACTTCAGTTCTCCCTACCCATGGATGCTCCACATAAAATTTCACTTTGATTGGCCAAGCGGGTTTCAGAGAAGAAGATCTTTGAAATTGTGGACGACGGACGGACGGACGCCGGACGAACGCCGGATCATGGCCATCCTATAAGCTCACCTTGTGAGCCTTCGGCTCAGGTGAGCTAAAAATATGAGTGATACTCTACAACTATATTTCTGAAATACGAGCGGTATGTCACTGTCTGGGATCTATCTGATTGAGGCCTGGCCAGCGTAGTGTATAACACACTCACTTCGTTGTAACCTCTGCCGTCTGTGTTCGAATCCAGGTCAAGGCATGTGACAGGGTAGTGGTCACCCGTTAAAGGTCTGTGGTTTTCCCTGGTTTCTCTCAGGTTTCCTCCACCACTTTCATGCCTTCAAGAACGTGCCATTAAGTTCTATGAGCTTTCTGTGTGATTGAAGTAAAAAAATAATGTTTAAACATATCTGATTGGACTGTTTCATCACACGCTCGTATACTATAATCTGTACCCATAGACCTGTCAATGCAATATATTTTACATTAATATAACAATTATATCACATCATCACAGTGCTCGCCAGTGCAAGACAAGTTCCACTCGAACTGCTAAAAGCTTTATTTCTTCTGTTTATAGACCTATCTATGGCTAAGTCTAACAAGGGAAGTCATCTCAGCTTTGTCACCAAAAAAGACAACATTTTCAAAGTTTCCATTATCACCTAACCAAGAACTGTAAAGTAATTAATTTGGCATAAAATCGCCAAATTTTATAATGATACAACATTTTGTGGGAATTTTTTTCCAGTATAATGCAAAAATGTCTGAAAAAAACCAACATTTTTTTTTTCTCTGTACACATCATAGTTTGGTTTTACTCATTTAAGCCTGGCATCTTATTAATGGGACATTATAAGGCAAACAGTATAGCCCCAGATGTGACACCGGAGATAGCAGCCTACCATCTGGGTCTATTCTGTTTGCTTTATATAAGAATTTCATCGAAAAAGGATATAAAGAATGAAAATCACACCTGTAACACCAAAAAAAACGGACCTGGACTCTCCCAATGCTAATGATGGTCGAGTTTTTTTGTCATAAATGGGTTAAAGGAAACATTTTTTTCTCCATATGTTGCTTGTTTAATGTGAATCTGATTCAGTTGAAACTAACACAGCACCCTGAGACTTATTAACAGTCAATATGAGCCGCGTCATGAGAAAACCAACATTTAGCATATGCGAAAACAAAGCCGCAGATCAGCTTCGTGATCACTGTTTGTTTTCGCTACATGGTAACACTGACAGTACAATAAATCTTATTCCTCTACTTTCTACATCCTAAGTTTCCAGCCTCCAGCCATCTTCTGTGCTTGTACAACTCGGTTTGTGTTGAACCTGTTCAAAAACCAAACTTGCTTTTCTCATGACGGGGCTCATATATAGAGAGCTCCAGGGAAGATTATAAGACAAGATATAGACAGAAGGCTTGAGTGCTAAACCCACTGTATTAGTGGTAAGGTCTTATCAGATCCCGGGGCCTACATCAATGTCACTCTGGAGGCTTGTAAAGTATGACTGCAACAGCGAACTTGAAAGAAGAATTAGATGATACAAAAACATTACTGTTGAAAACATATTGAGAACATACAAGACCATTCCTAATTTGAAGCTGTCTAAATGGATTTTTTGTATTTTTTTATTTCATTTTATTTTATTTTTATTTTTTTTACAAACTTCACATTAACGCTTGCAATTATTACAGCATGGTGGAAAGTTCCTGTGCTACAAACTTAACATTTAACGCTTGCAATTAAAGCATGGAGGAAATTAAGTTCCTGTGCTTTGGTCAGCACATCAGGGTATTCCCTGACGCACAAAAACAGACATTTTGACCCTTTTTTTTCTATCGATCATGACCCTCAAATCAGAGAGGGGACAAGTATGTACCCCTAAATTCTAAAATATTTCTATTTCATAAGTAAATGTCCCCTAAAATCTCAACAGTTTGGTCAAAATGTCCCTCAGGTGCCGCCATTAGTGGGGCATTGGTCCCCTAAATTAAAACTCTGAGGGAAAACCCTGGCACATGCCTCAAGATCAACCCCTAGCCTTGATCTAGGTTATGGAAATTTTTCTGCTCAACTCGGCTGAGCATAAAATTCATCATGATCATGGTTGGCATTTTATATTTTATTAGCATGATAAATGATTGAGTTTGGAAATATAAACTTAAAACTTCCAACCAATTTTGGTGAATTCAGTATTTTAGAGCAGTTTTAACCTTGTGCTCAGCTGAGTTGAGCATGAAGCTCCATTTAAGAGTACTGTATTATAAAAACCTTGGAGTCTGGCCCTAGCACAAACAATTGTATAATTTTGCACAAAATACTTATTAACAGTCAATATATAGTGCTCCCGGAAAGATTATTAGACAAGATATAGACAGAAAGCTTGAGTGTTAAACCCACTGTATTAGCGGTAAGGTCTTATCAGATCCCGGGGCCTACATCAATGTCACTCTGGAGGCTTGTAAAGTATGACTGCAACAGTGAACTTGAAAGATATAGACAGAAGGCTTGAGTGTTAAACCCACTGTATTCAAAGCAGTAAGGTCTTATCAGATCCCGGGGCCTACATCAATGTCACTCTGGAGGCTTGTAAAGTATGACTGCAACAGTGAACTTGAAAGATATAGACAGAAGGCTTGAGTGTTAAACCCACTGTATTCAAAGCAGTAAGGTCTTATCAGATCCCGGGGCCTACATCAATGTCACTCTGGAGGCTTGTAAAGTATGACTGCAACAGTGAACTTGAAAGATATAGACAGAAGGCTTGAGTGTTAAACCCACTGTATTAGCGGTAAGGTCTTATCAGATCCCGGGGCCTACATCAATGTCACTCTGGAGGCTTGTAAAGTATGACTGCAACAGTGAACTTGAAAGATATAGACAGAAGGCTTGAGTGTTAAACCCACTGTATTAGCGGTAAGGTCTTATCAGATCCCGGGGCCTACATCAATGTCACTCTGGAGGCTTGTAAAGTATGACTGCAACAGCGAACTTGAAAGAACAATTAGAAGAAGATACAAAAATAGCTGTTGAAAACAGATTGTGAACATACACATTAGAGCAAAAAATTTCTAAAGCTGTTTGGTCAGTTGGTTGAGTTAGTGCTTGACGTCCACTGTCAACAGCTAAGGTCATACTGGGAGAGTCAAATATCCTAGCAACACTATTCCAGGTAAGTCTCCCAGACATGTTACCAGTTCTAGGTGCACATTTGAGCCACCTCGTGGGAAAACCAACAATGTGGTTTCCGAACAGGTCTGACACAAACCGGCCTGTACAAGCACAGAAAAGTGCTAGAAGCTAGAAATTTCGGATTTAAGTAGAAGAGGAATTGTACTATCCGAGTAGCGAAAACAAAGGCGCTGATCAGCTTCGCGGTCACCGCGAAGCTGATCTGCGTCTTTGTTTTCGCCTATGCAGATTGTTGGTTTTCCCATGAGGCGGCTCATTTCTATCACCAGTAGTTCCCTTGAACAAGCAAAGAAGAAGAAGAATGGCCGTAAAAATAGTTTCATGACCAAATCTTCTTGAAAGAATGTGAGGATCAATCATGGGTCCCCTTTTGTAGCATAGCAGACACACTACCAATCAAGCTAACATAATTGCTGACAAAAAACTTTGAAGCCATTTGTTTTTATAGACATAACACAGAGGTTTGCAAAGCATGGTAGACAGTTCCTGTGCTTTGGTTGGCACAAGCTTAAAGATCTATCCCTGGTATGGCACAAGCACAACCTTTCAAAACATTGTGGAATTATTTCCCTTACAGGTGCAGGTAAAGATATAAGCACTTACGACTGGTAAACTTAGTTTTAAATGGATTTAATTGGCTGCCCGGAAACAGTGCATGCAATTGAATATGGTAGATAGACTGACATGAAGTTGCTTGTAATAAAACATGCATGAACCAACAAAACATAGAAAACAAATCAACATCAACTAGAAAATGTGTTTATGAAACACTATGCCCCCAACTGGTAAGTCACTTTCAAGATGTAAAAATGTCCAAAAAATGACTAAGTTCAAACTGTAAAAAAAGTTACAAAAATTAATCTGAGGAGTATATCCCAACCACATGCATATCTTCAAAGCATGGTCACAATGTCTGCAAAGTTTCAAAAGTATCGGTATAAAATTGTAGGAGGAGTTGTGCACACAAGGTACCCTCTATCCATTCACTAAAATGCCCGAAAAAATGACTAAGTTCAAACTGTGAAAAAAATGACAAAATATAACCCAAGGATTATATCCAAACCACATGCATATCTTCAGACCATGCCCATAACACATGTAAAGTTTTAAATGAATTGGCATGAAACTGTAGGAGGAGTTGCGCACACAAGGTACCCACTGCCTATTCACTTTCATTGTGAAAATGACAGAAAAATGGCTAAGTTCAAATTGCGAAAAAAGTAACAAAAATTAATCTGAGGATTATATCCAAACCACATGCATATCTTCAAAGCATGGTCACAACATCTGTAAAGTTTCAAGAGAATCGGAATAAAACTGTAGGAGGAGTTGCGCACACAAGGTACCCACTGCCCATTCACTTTCATTGTGAAAATGCCAGAAAAATGGCTATAGCTAAGTTCAAATTGCGAAAAAAGTGACAAAAATTAATCTGAGGATTATATCCAAACCATATGCATATCTTAATAGCAAGGTCACAACATCTGTAAAGTTTCAAGAGAATCGGAATAAAACTGTAGGAGGAGTTGCACACACAAGGTACCCACTATCCATTCACTTTATCAAGAATTAAAAAGGGAAATAACTCTAACAGAATGGGCCCCTAGCCCCTTGAATTTACCTGAAAGAAAAAATATGGGTCCTTTTAATTTTCATATACAAACTACATACCAAATTTCAAGATCCTAGCTCTAACGGTTCCTGACCGAGTGCTCACGCATCACAGACAGACTGACTGACTGACAGACTGACTGACTGACTGACTGCACGGACAGACCCAAACCAATATGCCCCCTCAACTTCTTCAAAGTTGGGGGCATAAAAAACAAACATTAACTACGGTCAATATAAGCCCAGTGTCGAAACATACGGGTACTGTGTTGCATATGATTGAAAATTGCAATACTCAGTAAAATGCAGTGCAAAGTTGTGAGAGCAGCTGCGTTTTTCTAAGAAAATGTCATTAAGAAAATATTTCCTAAATCCCTAAAGCTGTGACATTCAGTTGAGAAGCATAAAAGGTGATATGCCTCAACCTGAGAAAATCGGTCTTCTGCGCTTCCACCCAGGTGCAACACAAACCGGCCTGTACAGTCACGGAGGAAGTCTAGAAGCTTGAAATTTCAGATTTAAGTAGACCTGGATTATCTATAAACACAATGGTTCCCCTTTCAAATAGATGCTTCCTATAAAATTTTACTTTGATTTGCCAAGCGGTTTCAGAGAAGTTCTTTGAATATTATGGTTATATACATGTATTGTATAATGCCCCAGGGTAGGTGCAAACCAACCCCTGGGCTCCAAATATTTTCAGAATCTTCAATCTACAGTCCATTTGTCCATTTCTTGCAAGTTTTGCCCTTCAAATGACATTTTAACAATTTTCCCCATTCAAATGCATGGGCGACCTATATTGACCTTTCCATAAAATAGGTCAAAGTCATCACAGTGTCATGCTTTATAAACATATGTTGAAGTACTCTAGTCCCCAATGCTACATAAGTTTCATTGGCATCCGTCCAACGGTTCCGGAGAAAAGTTTTGAAGGGTTTTTACCATATATGGGCATGTCGGCCATTTTGGTCATGTGACCTAGATTATTCATAAATAATGTATAGATGCTTCATGTAAAATTTGGCTTTGATTGGCCAAGGGGTTTCAGAAGATCTTTGAAAATTGTGGACTTGCAGGATGCTTGCCTAGTATAAACTCATCTGTGAGCATTTGGCTCAGGTGAGCTAAAAGCCCAGTTTCCTCATGACGCAGCTCATATGTGAGTACACCTATCAAATAAACCGTTTTTCTGTTATACAGCACATTTTAGGCAAATTGTCCTGAACTACTTGGCATCTTAAGTCTGCTCCAAAACTCTTTATGTCACTTTGTCTCATAAAATGTCTGTCACTGGTGGACTTTCATAGATTTATCATTTGGCAGCTCAGAATATAAGACAGATGAGAAATATTTGTGATTCTGCATTCTGGTAGTTGAAGAAGAATATATGAGCCGTGATGCGAGAAAGCCAGGCTTCAGGGTTTCCGGCCAGGTCAAACACAAACCGGTCTGTGCAGATACAGACAATGGATAGAAGCTTGAAATTTCGGATTTAGGAATATGAGAAATCACACTATACGAGTAGCGAAAAACAAGCCAACCCCCAAGCCAAAGGGGAAGGCAGGTTTTGACTTTTGCTCATGCAGTCCCAATAGTGAAGGGAAATCATTAGGGATTTAGATTTGTGCTAATAAACATCTAAAGCAAAGAGGTAGGGTAAACATAGCAGGATGGTGGGGAGAGGGGGGGTCTTGTTTTACAAAGTGCAATTAAGGTAGTATTATATTGGCCATTGTGGCATGGACTTTTCCTCACCAACTTAACCATGGAATCTAACTTTCCATACTTCTATGATATAAATCTTGTTCATATTACCATCTCGACATAGTCAATACTTAACATCATTTTCTATTTGTGAAAAAAAATATGAAGCCACCTTAAGAAATAAGACACTGTTTGCTAAGTCAAATGACATTTAAAAACACTTAAATTTACAATATTAAATAATGCCATTGCATGTCACATAATAGTTCTGGGTAATTGCAGAGGGATCCTCAATATTCCTGGCATTCCGGATATTCCAGACAATTTTCAATAGCAGAATTGACAGTTACATCACCTAACTAATAGGGAAATGATGTTCTCTGTGCATGCTACAATGCCCTTTTCAAAAAACATTACGATACATTAATCTAAAACTTTGAACACTTAAATCACATGCCGTAGCAGGGACTAGTTGTAACTCTTTTCTTCTAAATATACATGTACATCACAAGAGAAGTTTTGTGTCACTATTAAGCACCAGTCATTTATATCCCCGGCCCCCTAGGAGTCCGAGGATAGCAGGGACATAGCGGGGCTTAAGTGCCGAGATTTAACCTCCGATTTGTCCCGGTAGTGCAAGGGATTTGCCAGGGGTTTAAATACCCGCCAATACAACATTTTTATTTCCCACCACACTTTGAAACATGAATATCTCGCATTAATTTAAATGAAATACATGTGTTTAGCTGTATTTTCACATTTAATTTACTTAATTTCATGAAAAACAAGCCACAGTTGTTATCTAGTATGCAAATTTTCAAGAACATGAATTATGTTAATTTAATGCCAAATGCTCCCTGGCATGTGTGCATGTGTGCGTGTGTCTGTTCGAATGCTTCTCTGAAAACACTGGGCCAATTTATGCCTTATCTCAGCAACATGGAATAGGTGAGTGAAGATTATGTAAATAGCTTAGATCATTTGCCGTTCCTCATAAGTGTCAGTCCCTAGTGGGCCAGGGCTTTTAGCAGGGATTTTACCGAACATTTGGCCCCCGCAGGGCGTGGCTTTTACCATGCAGGGCTTTAAGATTTGAAAAGTTAAAAGCCCCGCTATTCCCCAGCACTAGGGGAGCAAATGACTGGTGCATTGTTATTTTTTTCTGTATTCTGAAACAAGATTCAATATTCAAACCAACTTTTGAAAATTGATACAACCATATATCCTCATACAATCCTCATATTACATAAGCAGAACGTTGTTTTCAAAAATCAGTGGAAAGGTGAAACATTGCAGCTTTCTCTTTTTTTTCTTAGCTTCAAAACTCATATTTGGTTTTCAAATCATCCCTCTAGATAATGAAAACAGCATCCATGTATTTAAAATAAAGCCATAATTTGAATAAAAATCACTATTTTTGAGATAATCAAGCTCTGTAAAGGGCCTGTCACGCACTCACAAGTTGAAACCCCGACATGCTAAACGACATCCCTACGATATAAGTTGTGGGAACCCACAGATACTCGTAGGAATGTCGCGGTAAACTAGTGAGATGTCGTAGCAACTCGTAGGTATCTCGTAGCAACTCGTAGGTATAGTCTGATTTTTTTCAATGTGCAGGGCGGAGCCTGTCAATTTTTGATTGACAATGACAAAGTTGATCATTACATTTAAAAATAGGTAGTTCTCACTTGGACTGTTACTTTGACCCACTTGTTATTGTTGAATCAATCAGTGTCAAAATTAAACCTCATGCACTGAAAATGATGGGTAAACACATACTGTCATAGAAAAAAATATTCTGTACTACATGACTGTATTTATGTATGACCATATTGAAAATTCCCTAAGTAAATGCCTGGTAAACATACTTGTTGTATGACTCTCTGTTTTTTTGTTTCAAGTTTAAAACTTCAATTCTGATACAATTAAGTATCAAATGATGCAGGCTTACTTTAAATTACTAATTTACAAATGAAGGCGGAAGAAAAAAGTGCAATAACTACAGTACGGATCTGTAAAGTGCTACTGACAGCTCAGTAAAGTTAGCAGCGAATCTGTTGCAGCAGCAGCAGCAAAAAAAAAAAAAAAAAAAAAAAAAAAAAAAAACAAACAAAGAAAAACAAAAAACAAAAAAACAAAACAAAAAAAAACGGTCAAGTTAGCTGCAGCGAAACTTTTTACTTTTTGCCACCTATTGTTGATTGCTCATACAGACAAGGATCCAGAGGTTCATCGTCTATCTTGAAGCTTACACTGATGAGCAAATCACTAAGGTGAGCTACGGCACAATTCGGTTTCTCGTTTTCGCTTAAGTCTATGAGCGCTATAATGTCATCACAAACAGACGTTTTTATCCCACCTATTACCCAGTCTATGGACACTTTTACTGTTGGCAGGGAGCTTTTTTGTCCTTAAGCTATGTTATGGGTGGGATAGAAAAGTCTTGTTTGCAGCATAAGTATTCGTTTCCTATAGCACTCACAGCCAGACGAAACTGTAAAAAATCAGCAACATTTTCCATAAAGTTGGTAATATGATGTCTAGAAAAGTTATGTTGCAGCATTCATCATCATTTTCTACATAGCGATCACAGCCAGACGAAAAATAAAATAAAATAATAAGAACAAAATAATAAAAAAATGGTGACAAACATTTCCACTTACATTGAACTTTTTTCGTAGGTGACGTCGAAAAGATGTGATTGTGGCAAAAAAATGTCATTTTCTTATGTGTTATCAACTAGATTAAAGCCAAAACATTCTGCGAAAAAAATGTTCGCTGCAAGCAAAATTGCTGCTTACTTGACTGTTTTTCGCTGTAGCAAAATAGCTGCTTACTTGACCAATTTCGCTGCAGCAAAATTTCCACTAAATTGACTGTATTTTCCTGCTGCAAATTTAATTCTAACGCTGCAAGCAAAATTGCCGTTAGCTTGGATGCTTATGCTGTAGCAAAATTGCTGCTACATGTAACATGACCGACTCTGCTGCAGTAAAATTGCTGCTAACTTGACCGTTTTTGATGCAGCAAATTTGCTGCTAATTAGACCGAGCTGACCTTCTAGGAAAAATAAGTCAAATCAGCTGGTTCTCCGAATCGCTTTATTTTTTCGAATGGTACTTTATTGACCTTCTACTGCGGTCATGTACCATCAGTAAAGCAAAGAGTTGTTTACAAAAATAGAGGCATTGGCTAACTTGATAGAAATATTTGAGTGTAGCAGTATGGTTATATTTAGAAACAAAATGTTTATGTTTTTGTGTGTCTACCATACACTTCACCTATTTTGAAATTATTCAGGTGAAACACAGGTATAGCACAAAGACAACAAGTCATCTATACCTCAATTATACATTGTCAGCTCTGGGACCCTATCTCAACAATGAAATCATCCAAGGCTGGGCTTAGCTAAGCTCTGCCCTGCACATTGAAAAAAATCCAAGTATACCTCGTAGGCAAATCACCATGTTTGACAAGACGCCGAGAATGCACACCATTACTACGAGTTCTGTACGATAAGCTACGAGATCAGTACGAGTTATGCTCCGCCCATGTCCCGCCAACTTTTAGAGGGCGAGTTGCTAAGACTTGCTACGAGAATTTTAAACTGTTTAAAATTCTTGTAGCCTTTCCACAACATGCTACAAGTTGCTACAAGTTGGGAAGACTTCTGTACGACAACTGCCGACATACAGCAAGTTCTCTACGAGTTGCTACGAGTTCACCAGAAAAGTGGGCGGAGCTTAACTCGTAGGTTCAACTCGTGAGTGTCTGACAGGGGTTTCTAACTTTTACCTCTAGTAAAATGGGCTGTACAGTCAACAGACTAATGCACCAGTAATTTGTAACCACTGCCCCCCCCCCTACCCCCCCCCACCCCACCCCACCTACGGGGAAGGGTGGGAGACAGCGGGCTAAAGTGTGAGGCAATTACTTTTCAATTGTCCCTGCAGTGCAGGGGATATAACAGGGTTTTGACATCATTTTGTCAGTCTAATAAGATCCGTTGGGCTAAATCTCTTTGCCTATAATCATCACTAGGGTATTTGATCATCCCTCTGACCCGAAAGCCTGCTATCAGATTTGAAGTCTAACTTTGTTTTTAACCCTTTCACTTCTACTAACCTACAGATTTTGCAAACTTTTGACATTTCTAACAGTTAACTGTATCATTTTTTTTCAAATGTGAATGTGACAAGGGAGGGAAGACAATCTTAACTTTGTAGTCACATTCTTCAAGAGTTATATAGTTCTATATACTATAATCCTTGCATTGTTGATTGTCACCTCCCCGTGACCAACTTTATCCCGTTTACCCGTTAAGTTAACGGAGCATAAGTCAACGGAGCACGGAACCAACGTGACCTTTGCCATGACATGTTTACATAATGAGTTTATTATATATATGCTTATATTAAGCACTGTTTATACCAACAGTTTGTATAGGTTAAATACTTTGACCATGCTGCATAACCTCTGACAGAGATATGCATTTGTTGATTGGACTGCTTTCAATAACTATGTTCTCAAGACAGTTAACAATGTGTGTCACCGATCATTTATCAGTTTGTATGTATACAATACCATGTGATTCTCAGTAGTGAACATACTTGTTGAGATACCTTAACAAACTGGTAATAAAATGTAGTCAAAGGATGGCGACAGGCACGGTAAATGACAGCAGCTTTAGGTAAAAAGCCATAGCTGTATTAATAAACTGTTTCAAGAGGTTTTTGTCTATACAAATATATACATAAAAAAAAAGAAGTAAAAATTCAAGTGTCTTATTTCATATAAAAAGTTATGCACCAGTCATTTGTAAGCAGTGCACCCCAACACACACCTACCGGGAAAGTTGAGGGATATTGTGGGGCTAATACTTTTTGTTTGTATTGAGGTTTTGTCATGTCGGGAAAGCATCAGACTCCGGAGGTCTTGCTCAAGGACACAACACAGTCAGTGCGGATCGAACCCAAGACCTCTCGATTCGGAGTCTGATGCTTTACCTCTATGTCACTGTGCTCCTTCAATTACGTTTTTGAGAGTGTCCTTATGGTGCAGGGGAAATGAAAGGGTCTTGACATTAGGATCCTTACCCCAGGGAGATTTTCTATTGCAAAGGGCAGGGCAAAGAGCAAAGTTTTGACCTCCAATCTGTCTCCTGGGGGTGGGGCTCATAGCAGGGCACTGAAAGCTGAAAAGTCATAATCCCTGCACTTCCCCGTGGGGTGGGGGAAGCAGTGGTTTCAAATGACCGGTGCATTACTTATAATGGGGAAACCGTTAGCAAAATTAATACAATAATCTACCAGAACGTACACTCAACCTCTTTCTTGTATAGCATGTGCAGCATGACAGTCATAATTTGAAAGGAGTTTAGGTGCAATATTAAGTAAGAGTATTGATATGACTTATACTATTCATTTCCATTTAGTTTACTCCTAAACCAAAATGAAATGAGAAAGTACTCATAAAGGAGAGGAATAAAGGTATCATTCATTAATACATGCAATACCAGACAAGAAACGATGCATATGATTAAATTTAGAATAAATATTTTGGTTTGACAGCATGTATAATAAGTGCACATACCTGATAGTTTAAACAGATTAAGGCAGCCCCTGTGGCCGAGTGGTTAATAGCGCTGATATTTCATTATCGCACTTAACCATTCGATCATCTCACCGCTGTGTCTGGTGTGGGTTCGAGCCCCGCTCTGGCCACATGTGAGACAAGCCAAGTTCTGCTTGCGGGTGTGTCAGGTGGTTTTTCTCGGGGTTCTCCCGTTTTCGCCCCACCTACTGATTGGCCCGCCTCATATGAGCTGAAATAATCTTGAAAAGGGACGTTAAACTGAATCAAAAAAAAAAATAAATAAATAAACAGATTAAATTTTATTATATAACAAAACACTTTAAGTACAAAACATGAGATGCTGTCCCACTGAGCTTCACATTAAGACAAAAATTCACTAAATTTTCCCCCACGTAAAAGTCTATGCGATCAACTTAGACATTGCTGTTAAATAGGTCAAGGTCACGTGCACAGGGTCTTCCTTGAAATAAAATAACCTGGCTCAAGTAGCTGATACATGGTTACCAAGTTTCATGGAAATCAAGCCAGGGAAAGTTTAGAATGTTTTTCAATTAATGGCAACCTTGGTCACATGACAGGTCATGTGTTATACAGTCGTATATATGATTCTTTGTTCCTCACCACCACAGAGCGGCACCTTATGAAAACCATTTTTGATGAATAGCTTTCCCAATATTATCATTTGGGTGAGTCGAGATCTACATGTACTTTCATTTTTAGGAGCTTCAGGTGTGACTTTAATGTCATTTTACAATGAAACTCCTGTAAGCAAACAGAATAGCCCCAGATGGGATGCCGCTAAACACCAAAACGTGGCATCCCATCACAATTTTTTTCCTACATCTCATAAATAGGAAGTCAGGAGGCGCTTTGAACAAAGAATAATAAATGCATAACTATCAGAAAGGTGATGCAGCATTGGTATGCTCCCCTTGTGAACATGATTTTTTTTGTTATTGTTGCTGCTGTTTTATTGATTACATCTACCGTCAACAGCTAAGGTCATGTTGGTATCATTGTCAGTTATCCTAAACACACTTCTTCTGTATTTGCCTCCTAGCTGCAGATTACAATAATCAGTGCACATTTCTTTGCCTCCTTGCCACTAACTGACATTTAACTTATGTTATTCTTTGACCAGGGGATATTTGGAGGAATGGTCATAGAAATACTTTCACACCCAAATCATCATTAGACATAATTGAGCCATGTCATGAGAGAAAACAGATTTATGTCTATGCGAAAACAAAGGCGCACATCAGCTGTGCATTTACAGCCCCTTTGTTTTCGCTACGCAGACAGTATAAGTCATCCTCTACTTATACCCAAAATCTCAAGACCCTTTCTTTCTTCTGTGGGTGCATAGGCCAGTTTGTGTCGGACCTAGTCCGTAACCTCAAAGACTGGTTTTCTCATGTCACGGCTCAATTTACTGGAAATGAGGATAGATCATTGAAAATCAGACAAGCTAGTAACAGGGCCTGAATCTTTATGCAGGGCTTGAACAATAATATATTTATAGTTATTAAGTGAAAGTGGAATTCTGCATGAATTATTCAATGGGACATTCAGATCTAGTAGACCACAGGAAACAAACATCAATATTATTAAGCCAACATCGACCACAATATCTTTTGTAATGACGCAATAATGGTAATAAGCTAGTCCAAATATGAAAAAAGATATAGCATTTGCATATCAGCTTTTGTCATTCTATGTATTCACCCTTTCTATCCCAAAATGTCAATTTATTAGGAAGTCTGAGAGAGAGAAGAAAAAAAAGGAAGAAATTAATGAAAACATTACAAAATGCTGAAACAGTGGTTTCGGTCTTTGCGCTTTACATAATTTCAATCACCAAAGTCATAGGTCACTTGGATTTGAGCCATGTCATGAGAAAATCAGATTTTTGTATGTGAGAAAACAAAGGAGCAGATCAGTTGTGCAGTAACAGGCCGGTCTGTGTAGCACCTGGTCGGAAACCCCAAAGACCTTTTTCTCACAACGCAACTCATTTAAGTCTTGTATTGTGTAGATTAATCCCTGCTACCATTTCGAGATAAAATCATTAAATTTTCTTCCACCCCCTCTACAAATGCACACACATTCACGTCTATGATGTTGTGATGGACCACTGCTAAACTGGATACTTTACTGTAAGTACTAAGCATGACAATTAAGGGCCTGTCACACACTCATGTGTTGAACAAGTTGGTACAAGTTACAAGTTGCCGCTTGTCGCGCGAGTTGCCACGAGTTATGTTGAAAAAGTTTAAAGGTTTCACACACTCACAAGTTGAAGCTACGAGTAAGCGCAAATCATAGCTCGCCGCTTGTCACACAAGTTGCCATGAGTTAAAATGCCCTACGAGTCCTACACAACATCTCTACAAGTTGCTAAGACTTGCCAACAACCGCCAACATAGGGCGAGTTCTCTACGAGTTCACCTAAAAAGTGGGCAGAGCTTCTCGTAGGCCTAACCCGTGAGTGTGTGACAGGGGCTTTAAGTTTCTTGCTCAAGAACACAAGGTGTAGTACTTGATACTGTAAATTCGGAAATGTTCGTGACCCTAGAATATTTGCAAACTGGTCGTTTAGCAAATTCAATGTTCTCACTAACAAAGAGTTCTATATAAGCTAGCATTAGTTCGCGAATTCAAGAATTCACTAATAATTCAGAAATAGAAAAATCGCGAAATAAAAGTCATGCGAAAATTTCTGAATTTATGGTATTTGATCCAAAACTCTTGAGACTTGGATGCTTTTCCACTGAGCCATCATCGTTTTTTGGGTTGTGTGCAAGTGGTCAAATTTTTACAATCTGGATTCATAATACATTACATGACAAAATACTCAGACATCAGGGAAGCTCAAAAGGTCTTTGTCATTATGGTATCAAGCTATGGCAGACATTTTTATATTGGATCAAACTGCCTTTAGTTTGGAAATTATTCAGTGTCTGACAACACTTTACACACTTTTTGAGTTCCTTTAGAAAAATGTGATCTACAATGTACCAATGTACAGACACTCTATAGAATTCTGCAAGTTGCAATTGCTTGGCCAAAATTTCATGACGCTATAGTATGTAAGAAATATTGTTCTGAGAAGCGAACGAGCTGTGCAGTTACTGCAAGTCCATTGGATCCATCTTCTTCTTAAATAGGAAATTTCAAGCTTTTGGCCCTGTTCTGTGACTGTACAGGCCAGTTAGTGTCAGGCCAAGTCAGACACCAAACTTCATATATACTTACATAGTATTTCTGGTATACTCGAACACAACTTCATAAAAATCACACACTGTCTGGTCATCCGGGAAACCAACCCTTTTTAGTTCTAAAGTCATATCTAAAGTTTCTGAACTTTCCTTAGATCACAATGCTAGCTGATTTTCAATAATCTGACACCTTAATAGATTAGTTTAACAAATTAATCACAGAAAATTTGCCCAAAATATGAACCATTTTTTGAAAATTCCATTTCTGTCTTTCGCTTTATACATCTCTTTCTGTCCTGTAATGATACAGGACATGCGACATTATTCCTGGGCATACAAAGAATACTTGTATAATTGGGTTTAACTATTATAAGGCTTCAGAAGAATTGACAGGGCTCATGTTTGTTCATAATGAGAGAAAAAATTTGATCCAATTCAGCATAAAAATTACATTGTAGAAACTGTTTAGAATCATGGTAATGAGGGCATCCAAACAAGTACAAACCGTATTGTTTTTATCGCAAACTGAGAAAAGTTTTCTTTTAGTAACTTTCAAATACGCACCTTAACTATATTTGAGCCGCCTCGTGGGAAAACCAACAATCTGCATAGGCGAAAACAAAGACGCAAATCAGCTTCGCGGTAACCGCGAAGCTGATCAGCGCCTTTGTTTTCGCTACTCGGATAGTACAATTCCTCTTCTACCTAAATCCGAAATTTCAAGCTTCTAGCTCTTTTCTGTGACTGTACAGGACGGTTTGTGTCGGACCTGTTCGGAAACCACATTGTTGGTTTTCCCACGAGGCGGCTCATTTCTAAGGCTTGATGTATCAATTCTATTATTCAAATCAGTGGCCTGAGCAACAAAATCCCCTGAATCAGATTCTGAGGAGAAAAATATGGATATCCCAATATCATGTCTACAACATAATCTTGTATTATATTATGTTATAAAAGACAATCTTTTACAATGGCCGCATTGTTTATCATCACCTGCTGGTGTCCAACAATGGTCCAGTTTTAACTGTTAAGTTAAAGGAACATGGAACCAGCATGGTCACCTTTGCAACGACATGTTTACAAAATGGCATTATAGTCATAAACACACCAATAACTGATTTGCCCATCTCATATGAGTGTAAATAATCTAATTCTTGAAAAGGACAAAAAGCATAATTTAAAAGAAAAAAAAAATCTAGAAAGTGATATTTTACTGAATTACGGTAAGACTCCAAATATCAGTTCTTATGGAAACCTGTCAGTATTTATTTTATTAACTGAGCCTCCTCATGATAAAACAAACAATCTGCATATGCAAAAACAAAGACGCATATCAGCTTCCCGGTAATTTGTGTCGGACTTGTTCAAAAACCACATTGTTTGTTTTTTCATGATGCCGCTCAATTTTGCATTCCCTTTTAGATTGTTTCTCTCAATTGAAACAGGGCAATCAGTAGGTGGGCCGAAAACAAGAGAATGCCTAGAAATAACAACCACATGCACCTGAAAACTTGCAAAGCAAATACCAGTAATAAAGTCAGTTTCTCAAGAAAATGGTCACTTTGAAACAGTAATTGGCACAGAGTTCATCTCAGATTCTTTTTTCTTGTAAATTATTTATCTAGACTAACAAACAATGTCAAAGAGGGGTAAGTTATTCTAGCCACACTGTTCCTGGGCAACCTTCCCAGAGGCTGGTTACCAGTACCATGTGCATATTTCTCCCACCACTAACTGCCAAATCAGTGATAAAAACCCGGGTATTAAACCATAAAACCCAACCCAGTATTCTTTAGCGGGCTATCTCATATACCCGCTGGGCGAACCGTGTGAGTGCTCAGATTGAAATTTAAGTTTAATCATCTTCTAATCACATGATGGTACAAGAGTCCTTGAGTAAAAGATAAATGTTGGAGTGTCTTTCAGTAGTAAATGAGCCTTCGAATGAGAAAAACCAACTATTTGCTTATGCGAAAACAAAGGCGCAGATCAGCCGTGCAGTAAATGCACCGCTGATCAGTGCCTTTGTTTTCGCTACACGGATAGTACAATTCATCTTCTTCTTAAATCCGAAATTTCAAGCTTCTGGCCTGTTTCTGTGACTGTACACGGCTGGTTTGTGTTGGACCCAGGTCTCACTTGGATTTTGAAAATTGGAGTAAAAATGAGGTATTTTCTAAAATGTTGGATTCTTCCTATACTTTACTATTGAGGCTTTTCAAAAAGTTGGAGTCAGAATCAAAACGTTGGAGTTTAAAACTCAAATATTGGAGTTAAGGAGAACTCTGGGACCTGGTTGGAAACCCCAAAGACCAGTTTTCTCGCATTGCGGCTCAAATATCACAAAATGCACATAGATTTATCTCTCATCTTACTTATGCATTTGTGTCTGAATCAATTCAAAAGGAGAATTGGACCTTGAAAGTTTGCATTAAGAGTTTTAACTTGTTTACACCGGAGTTGTTAAAATGCAGAGGTTTTAATTTCTCAATGAGCTCTCTAATAACTTTCTTAATGACTGATTGCTTACTGCACATATGAGAAATTTGTCAGTTAAATGTTTTTTATCAAACCACTAGTGATGATAAGAGGGTATAATTTACTTTTAAGTATTTCAATTGGGTATAAAATTAAACAGATCCCATCCCTTTAGCTAAATCACAATTTGAGCCACCTCATGGGAAAACCAACAATCTGCATAGGCGAAAACAAAGACGCAGATCAGCTTCGCGGTAACCGCGAAGCTGATCAGCGACTTTGTTTTCGCTACTCGGATAGTACAATTCCTCTTCTACTTAAATCCTAAATTTCAAGCTTCTAGCTCTTTTCTGTGCTTGTACAGGCTGGTTTGTGTCGGACCTGTTCGGAAACCACATTGTTGGTTTTACCACAAGGCGGCTCATTTATTTACAGCTCATCATTGACAGCCTGGTAGGTCCAACAGTTACTGTCAAGGTAGATGGGGAGAGATGCAGGCCACTTCGAACCCTGTGTATGATTCCCGTCGGCCGAAACCAAAAAGAATTTGTCCCATATTAATGAGGTCAAACCATCACAGACTTCCATTACCAAAATTTGCCCATGCAATAAACAGATATTTTTTTTATTCAGCTTTAAAAATTGAAAATTTTCAGCTGAAAAATTTTGATATTTTCCCTATTTTTGCTCAAAACATAGATTATGGGTACTCGTTTGAACCGCCTAGCCGAGGCGGTTCTAATGAGCACCACAATTTATGTTTTGGATCAAAATTAAGGAAATTGGGTATACCTCTGTAAACCCCATTTTTACTATATATAAAAGTAGGGTATGAGGAAATATAAATTTCATGGACATGTTTTCATGACGAACCTTCAAATTACATTCATTTCAAGAGTTACCCAGTCGGAATCAATAGCAGGCACTGAATATTCTTGTTCTAGCCTGCTTTTGTGACTGTACAGGCCGGTTTGTGTCGGAGATGATGGAAAACCAAGATTCTTGGGTGTCTCATGAGAAGGCTCAAATTCATCAGGAAAACATGTCCGTGAAATGTATACCCCCATGAACCCCACTTTTATATAGAAAAATTGGGGGTTTGCAGGGGTATACCTAATTTTCTTATTTTTGATCCAAAACATACATTGTAGGTACTCGTTAGAACCCCCTCGACGAGGCAGTTCTAAAGTGTACCCACAATGTAATGTTTTGAACAGTAATATTTAAATTTTTTTCCATTGAAATTTCCAATTTTTTTTCCATTGATTTTTTTCCATTAACATTTTAAATTTTTACACCTTAAAAAATCTGTGTATATTGCATAGGCGTGTTTTCGTAATGTCCCATAACGAGGTCAAACCATCAAAGACATCAACCATCAAATTACATTCATTTCAAGAGTTACCCAGTCGGAATCAATAGCAGGCACTGAATATTCTTGTTGCTTGTCAAAAAATGACATTGTGGAATACAAAACATGAGACGTCAGAATTTTCATAACAATGAAATAAGGAATTAACAGATCAGCGAGTTACTTGATGATTCTGTATAGCAGTTGAACATTACGAAAATATGCCCATGCAGATATTTTTTCAGCTGTAAAAAATAAAAAAAATTCATATTATTGCTTAAAACATAGATTGTGGGTACACATTAGAACCGCCTCGCCAAGGCGGTTCTAAAGAGTACCTACATTCTATGTTTTGGAGCAAAAATAAGAAAAGTAGGTTTACCCTTGCATACCCCAGTTTTGCTATATAAAAGTGGGGTTCAAGGGGGTATACATTGCACGGACATGTTTTCATGAAGACTGGGTCAAAATGTAGCAGACATAGTCAATATTTTACAAATTGCAGAACTGGTGCCTTTTTTTTTTTTAAATTCAGTTTTACGTCCCTTTCAAGATTATTTCAGCTTATATGAGACAGGCCAATCAGTAGGTGGGGCGAAAACGGGAGAACCCCGAGAAAAACCACCTGACACACCTGCAAGCAGAACTTGGCTTGTCTCACATGTTGCCAGTGCGGGGGCTCGAACCCACACCAGTCACAGCGGTGAAATGATCGAGTGATTAAGAAACAGCGCTCTTAACTGCTCGGCCACGGGGGCCGCCTTCTGGTACCCTTTACACTTGTTCAGTTATGCATTAAGTCATTTGTAACCACGCCTCCACCTGAGGGGCATATTGGTGACTATGACTTTTCAGCTTTTGTGCCCTACTATAAGCCCCATCCCCAGGAGACAAACTGTACTAAAAGCTATGCTCTTTGAATTGCCTTTTGCACTAGATAATCTCACTGGGGTTACGGTCCCTATGTCAAAATCCCATCATTTCTTCTGCACTGTGGGACTATCAAAAAGTGATTACATCACACTTTAGCGAGGCTATCCACACTCGTCCCCATAGGTGGGGGATGGGGGAAAGGTAATGGCTACAAATGACTGGTGCTTTGTAGTACATGTACGTAGAAATATACATGTATTTAAATAACAGAATAGTAACAGAACAGTAGCAAAACAGTTATGGTAGTTGTATTATTTTATAATTTGTATATTCAAACAATTTCTCTCCAGCCAATCTTCGGTTAAGCACCTCTACCCCTTTCTACTTTTCCGCTTTATTTTCCACTCACATTTCTTATTCAAAGTGTTGAATCCAGCCAGATATGTGAAAGAATTTGAGCAGTGCCATGAGAAAGCCGGATTTTGCCTATGCGAAAACAAAGGCACAGATCAGCTGTGCAGTAACTGCACAGCTGATCAGCGCCTTTGTTTTCGCTACTCCGATAGTACAATTCCTCTTCTTCCTAAATCCGAAATTTCTAGCTTCTAGCCATCATCTGCAGCTGCACAGGTCAGTTTGTGTCCACCCTGGTCGGAAACCTCAAAGACTGTTTTTCTCACGTTGCGGCTCATTTCTAAAGGAACACACTTGCTATCCAGAGACAACCAATGCAACTGAGGACAGCCAATGCAGATGAACTTGATAAACGACAATAGTGTATTAATACCTGGGCCCAGTTGTTCAAAATTAATGACAAGGTTAATTAACCATTTGTTAAAATTTCAAACATGAATAAATACACTGTTATTTTTTGTTAGTAAAATTTGAGAATCCTTTGCAATACAAAGGATTCTGACATTTTATCAACAAAAAATTACAGTGTATTTGCTTATGTAGTCGACATTAACTTAACCAATTGCAGTCTTAACGATGACAATAAGCTAACAAAGTTTTGAACAACTGGCCCCTGTTTAGGAACAACTTAGAACAGCTCATTTTGATCTATGGCAAGTTGCAATCAATAAAATTTGTGGGTGCTCATAATTGCAGAGGAAATTTTACAAGCACCCACAAAGTATGTTTTTACAAATAGGAAGAAATGAGCAAAATCCATCAACAAATGAACCATGTCATGAGAATACCAGCGTTTTGCCAATGCAAAAACAAAGACGTAACTCCACAGCTGATCTGCATCTTTGTTTTTGCTACAGGGCTAGTACTATTCTTTTTCTTCTAAACTCAAAATTTCAAGACTCTTGCTTTCTTCTGTGGCTGTACAGGCTGGTTTGTATCGGACCTGGTCAAAAATAATAAAGACCAAGGACCTCTGACGGTGGTAATGGGAGTTATAATGTATAGCTGCCTCAGATTTTGAGAAAAATAAATTTTGGTCAAACGCTTTTGTTCTTGTATACATGTTTGCTAGTAGTCCAAAGTTCATGATATTGGATCGAGGTTTTTGTTTCAAAAGATGTACTGCTTTATTTTTGGGTTAAAATGGCCAAATTTTGTATTAAACATATAGAAAAATAGAAAAGTATTTATTTAACATTGTTCCCCCCCGAGTCCCAAGAAATCCTTTTGCATGTGAATGTATTGTCATATTTTACATAATATATGTGAATGGCATCCTGGGACTCGGGGGGGAACACTACCCTACAGCCCAAAATGTTATCTCAGTATTAGAGCCCAAGTATGTGAAATTGTTTTAAACTTAAAATTAAAAAGAAAACAAAACAGCAGTTAAATTGTTAGCCATATATAAAGTACAAAAAATGGATATATACATGTGTTTCCAAAATTAACCCAAATCTGCATGATTTATGACCATCTTTTATGTTCCGTTCCCCAGAAAATGAGGGTACTGTACATTCTGTGGAACAAACTTTTGACACCATTCTATACTAATGTTGTCCACTTGTTTACACGGCCAATAACCTCTTGCACCACAAACAGTTACATTGGTGGACTGTTTTCCTTTTTTAGAAAATGTATTAACTTCCAAATCAACAACTTTTCAGTCACGTCGGTACGATGCCACCACAGTCTGGGTATTAGCAAGGCCAGTACTATGGGAACTTACAATGTCTTTGTCATTGGTACAGTACAGCGACATGACGCTTCAAATCACCAACTTTTGGGATGTTTACACAGTTTGCCATTCTAACTGTTTCCTCATTCAATATATCATGTTTTGCATCTAAGTATGAATCTTTCCGTTCTTTAATGCAACCGACTCTAAATAGAGGCAATCGTGGGGAGCCATACTGTGCCTGAGACACATTAACCCCCGGGAGTACTGGGTTCAAGAGGTAATACGTTGCTCAATCCCAAAATGACTGAAAAATTGTTACTATTAAAGGATGTCGGCCATAATCTGACTGAACCAAAAATAAAGTTTATGATTAGAATCACTAAGACACAACCATTACACTGAAACAAGACAAAGGTTAGACAAGCCAAGTTCTGTTTGCGGGTGTGCCAGATGTTTTTTTTCTGGGTTCTCATCTTTTAGCCAACCTATTGATTGGTCCATCTCATACGAGCTGAAATAATCTTCAAAGGGACACTAAACTGTATCAGAAAAATAGATACACTGAAGGCCGTGTTGTAACAGGTTTATACAGGTAAATAAATTCATGCAAGGTTGCTCAGTGTGACCAAGTTTTGTCACAATGGGCCGTGTCTGGAGAAAATGTTTTTGGTTGAGATCAAACTTTAATCAAGCTGTGCAACACATAGAAGATGGATTGAAGTTTTGTTAATTAATGACACGATTCTGAGTAGCTTGCTGGTCATCGCTGATCTGGGTAGATGGTTTTGCATATAACAGATAGCCGGTTTTCTCATGAGGTAACGGTGTCTTGTATAATATTTGGTAGTACTGAGACAATAATATTATACAGGTAACTGCTAAAGGTCTATACCCAAAATGTTGACGTTGTGATATTTCAATTTTATTTCAATGACCTTATGCATGTTTATCGCACTTAACACAGTGTTGCATGCTCAAAATATGATACAGTTGTGGAATCAAATGACTACAAGCAAGGAAAAGCGAAAATTTTCATTTTTCTCACACATGAAATTTTGACCCCCACCCCCGCTAAAATCGCCATTTCTACACTATATGGAGGAAAAAGTCAAAACTTTTAACAGTTATAGGTTCAGAATACATTGGGCTGTAGCCCTAATCATGAAATACCACCACCAGAACCTTTGAGACAGTGTTATGGTCTTTTGAAAACGAGGCATCAGACCCCCAAGAATGTCACAGATTCTTTTCCCATGTCATGGCTCGTTCATTAGACTTCTCACTAGGATTTTGAAAATTGGAATAAAAAAAGAGGTGTTTCCAAAACTGTTGGATTCTTCCTATCAGGGTTCGAAAAACCCGGGTATTAAACCATAAAACCCAACCCAGTGGGTCTCTGCGGGTAAACCCGTATACCCACTGGGTAGCGGGTAGTGACCAGTAATAGAAATTTTATGATCTTTATATCTAATGATGATACTTGAGTATTGAGCAAGGTATTAAGGCATTTTAGAAATTAATGTACAAGTAACAAGACATTTGAATTTATCTCATTTGAATAACCTATTTAGTTTGTGTGAAGCAATCCCAAAAGAACAATCAGCTATCTAACCAAGCTGGCAAGTTTGCATTAGGGGTGTTTGACGATTAGACAGAATTGAAAAGATACAGAGGTTTTAACTTCTCGTTGAGTTTTTTTGTTGTTGTTACTAACTGGCTGATCGACATGCACAGAAGAAAGACTTGGTCTGTGACAGACTTATGATAAAAGAATGGTGAAAGATATTTCTACTGCCATAAAAATAATCAGATAAATCTAGCTAAGTCACATTTACCTATAATTCATCATTTAACTACCATGCCAGATGTCATTACAGCTAGACATACAAGGCAGTCAACTAAGTGACATAAATTTAGAACAAACATACCAAACAATTAGTTAACACCTCATTTTAGCAGTGCCTAAATAGGTGTCATATGGGGTATTGTTATAAAAGTGTTATCAACACTTCCTAGAGCAATAATTAGGTGAAAACACAAACAAAGGATTAAAGCAATTGTCTATTAAATGTGAGAGACTGATTGATGACATACTTTCATTGCTAGCTTTCATTGAAGTACAGTTCTAAAACTATCATTAGCTCCTACTAATATTCAAAATTGATGGTGTCATGGAATTTTAGTGGATGTAATATAAAGTACACATTAGTAGTAAATTTTACTTAAGTATAAGTTTTTAAAGAAAAAATAAAAAATTTTTTGTCTGTCAAATTACTGTAAAATACACAAATGTGAACATCAAAAAATAGTGAGGACCCACTAAGTACCCACTTTTTACAAAATAAGGCTTAAAGCCCAACCCGGGTTTACCCGGGTAAAACCCATGGGTAAAACCGGGGCGAGATGGGCACTTCGAACCCTGCTTCCTATACTTTACTATTGGGGCTTTCTAAAAAGTTGGAGTCAGATTCAAAAAGTTGGAGTACTTACTTCCCAATAATGTCCTCTAGCATGTAGACATCATCAAACAGAATCTCATCGTCCGCCATCTTCTACCTGCAAAATAATAAATACATGTAAATAAATAGAGCCACCATGCGAGAAAAACAGCCTTGGGTTTTTTCCTCGAAATTTTGGGAAGGGGCCCTAGGGCCTTTCTGATTGGAGAAATTAATAACGTAAACCCCGTCAGCTAGTGATACGGTACCGTATCTGTAGCCTATATATCGTAAATGGCTAAAGGTACGGTATAGGTTAAAAATCGATAATATAATATTTTCATGTGAGTTTTAAGTTGAATCATTGCAAGTATCCTAAATGGCTAAAGGTACGGAAGACTAGAGATACAGACTTGAGAAAACAATATTAATGTATAAAGTTGAGAGATTTCAATTTTATTTCAAACCCTGTGGAACGAAATTTTCAATCGTTATATTTGAGTGTGTGTTTGTGCAATATCAAAATTATCTACAATTATTTGACCGACATCAAAGGATATAAAGCCAACTCGCAGTATGAAAGTTTCTAACGATGCATGAAGATAATAATAAGATAATATTAGCCTCGATTAGTTGCTTAACCATCAATACGATGTCCGCGCCTGAATGTGCGAACAACAAACAAAACAGTAATGAAGTGTTGATTTATTTTGTCCTTCCGCTAAACCCCTGAGGTAAGACATTGTCATTGTTTAATTTGCCAATTATTATTCGGCGAATGCTTTTTGCTTGGCGCTGGCAAGCGCCAAGCAGTTGAGACGGAATGGGGATTTCTCTTCAATCTGCGGGGTATTTTCCTTCAATCTGTGGGGTTTCCATTTGACAGCCAGGGGCCTGGTTCCAGTCGTAATTTTTTTGCTACTCTTGTCGCATTATAAAGCAATTGAAAACGGCAACCAGACGTGCTCTCTAGGACTTGTGGGAAGTATGACGTGATTGGCTCTAAACATATATCGGTGCGGAGGTAAACATATATCATGTAAAATTAGACTGGTTCTAATGAAATTATTAACTATGATTCTGGACGGATAATGCTAAAACCCGGAACTAGTCCAAGGTCCGACCAAGTACGATTGTATCCATCGAGGAAGTCTTTTAGCTGCTCCACTGCATTTTCCCCGGAGAAGCGTCTGCTAGAGGATCTAAAATTAACATATTGTTGTTACCTAAAGTAGCTTCTGAGCTTTATAACACAATGTTAATAGCTGCACTTAGTAATAAATCTATTGAGCCAACGCACTGCAGTACCAACAGAAATAAATGTTTACATTGTTTATAATTTAACAGCCACATTTAAACAGTGCCTAAGTTGTCTGCATGAAACATAGCAAAAGCAAATGTTCTCATCACATGGGATTAATGGTATTTTGTGGGCTTCTCTGTGCATTTAATACTTGGGACTTAAAGTATTTGAATTTTCGTTATCAGAGTGAGTTTTCAGCAGCTCTATAAACAGAACGGGAAACTTGCAGACGCTCAGATATGACGTTGTATTTACCACAAGAATGAGCCAGTAAAATCCCAGAGCTGGCAGCCGGTTAAGCAAAGTTCAACATTGGTTTGTGATATGGAATGGTCTAGGAAGTGTTCTGCTGGGGAAGGAGTAAAACCCGGGACCAAAATCCAGGACCATTTTTTACGGGCATCAAAAAGGCACTATCATATGCGTGTGTAGTTTATAAGGTTAATCATCGTTTATCCAAAGAATTCGAATATTTGAAATTTTGATCAAAATATGGGACCCCATATGGGAACCCATCCAAGAATTTAGATCCGGGACCAGTTTTGCAGTATAGACGAAATAATGCTTTATACAGACTAGCCAAGCGTTCCTTTAACAAGGAAAATTTATAACTTTTGTTATGGTTAAGTATGTGACTGCAAAATAAAACAATTAAGCTATTACTCAATTCAATCGCCATACAATTTAAAAACATGCATGATTGCAAATCTTGATTCATAACGTCAGAATGGCTCGTATACTTCACATTGGGCAAAAAGTTGAAAACTTTCAAGCATTGAGCGCTATCAGAATGTCGAAAGCGTTCAGTTCTATAAGAGAGATTCTAGAAGTGTAGAAAAGGTGCAAGTGTGTATTTCCTATAGGTTGAACGGAAGACTAAAATACTATGAGGTTACATTCAGGTGTATTCACAGTGGCAAGAACTTCAAGACTCAAGGGACAGAAGTAAGAGAATATCTATCTATCTATCTATCTATCTAATCTATCTAATCTATCTATCGATCGATCTATCTACTTGGATTACATACATGTAAAACATGTCTTTATCAAAGCACTGCAGATAAAGACACGGCGTAAATTTGAATTGCGGCTCTCCACGTCAGTGAATTTACTTGAAAATTTAAAACAAAGTATTTTGACATTTTCTGAGACTTGCGCTTTCTAAGTTAGAATTTGCAGTTGAAAAAATTGTCTATCAAAGAACATTTAAAAGTTTACAAGCAATTTTCAATTAAAATCAAGTAATAAATTGCCTAAAATACAATCAAAATATAACATTTTTATACCAGATCTAATGACCAATACTAGCCAAAGATACTCCAAAAATATGTTTGAAAAACATGCAAACCGCCTTTGTCTTGTACGCTTTTTAGTTGTTATATATATGTGCATAATTTCCCAAGCAATTATGTGTAGAGCTTGCCCAACCATGAAACTGAGGGAAAAGTAAAACACCCGTAAATGTTTATTTTTATGATTCATTAGGATTCTTGCAATGATTCAACTTAAAAGTCACCTGAAAATATATTATATTATCGATTTTTTTATCTATACCATACCTTTAGCCATTTCCGCTATATAGGCTACAGATACGGTACTGTATCTCTAGCCGCCAGGCTATGGATACAGTACCGTATCCCTAGCCCACAGGCTAAAGATACGGTACCGTATCCCTAGCCACTGCCAATAAATATAAGCAAATGAAGGAGACAGAAAATGTATCTAACATTTTATGCACATAAGTCACATGCAGCAGTTATGATTTTAGATCATAAAAATGAATAAAAAATTAATAAAATCCACAGTTAAAATGCATTACAACATACTACAATAAAAAACTTTTTTGCTTTCACTTTGTTATTTGCAGTTTCATTCACAAACAAAGTTAACAATGGCAATCATTAGTACGTGTTCAATTGTTCATTGAAAACCCGCCATTAATTATCGTCTTCTTTTGTTGGCAGATTATCTCACATGCTTTGATGATCCATCTTGCATGGGACGTCAAACCTTATCAATTATCCAGATTACCGGGTCATTTCGGCTTCTTATTATACTGAGCCAAACATATAACACAACAAGATTATTGCATGATTTTCGCATTTTAATGTAACGTATGACGCTCTACCCGACATATGATGGTCAGCAATTACCAATGAATAAATTGGTTACAAAAGTTTTAGATTTCTGGGCATGGGTCACTGAGCTCGAATCTGATTGGTCAAAACGGTTATTTTGCTGGCATGCGCCCCCTGAGAGATTCTGGAAATCACTTTGCACACAGATTGCTTCTTTATGGATTGCCCAGTGAGGTTCGATGAGGTAATTGCAATATGGACTCCATTTGTACCCAAAATTTCAAATCAAAGTTTGCATCATTGAAAATTGGACGTTTTAATACTGCGCATTTCATTGAACACAATAGAAAATGGAGTTAGTGAAAAATTCTAACGGCGAATGTTTTTAACGAAACCTTTGTGAAAACATGTTCATTCCTTAATTCAGCATTGTTAGAAAAGACAACAGCGTCCATTTGTTGGGACAAGAATGTCTATAACAAATGTTAAAATGTGAGTAAATTTGAATGATTGGGAGTAAAAATGAGTCTTCAACTCTGTTTAAAATTGACCCTTTGACTGTAAAATTATTCATTGTCTTAAATAGGGCAGGGTCAACCCTGAAAACCAACAGTAATTTCTAGGGTACGAATACACGTCACATGTCGCATTCTAGAAAATCACAATTCATTTGATTTTTTGCCAAGACCCTACCTCTGAAATATGATTAATTTCTTGAGACGCATAACACAGTGTTAAAAACAAGATCTTATGAGATGGTTCGATCATCTAGCAATCTTATTCAGTGGAGGAAAAGTTTATTTGATACTGTTCTTGTGATTAACAATAAAAATAAACCAATGTTGCGTTATAAGTTTGGCTCAGTATATTTTGGTACCTGCCCAGCGGGCACATGACGTCAAAATGACGTCATATCAACGTCGATGCGATGTCATGACGTCGATCTGACGTCATGTGCCTGCTGGGTGGTTGTTTCGGTCCCAGGTCATTTTGCTCTAGCGAAAAGTTTACCGTGTGTGTTTGCAGGGTTAGAAATAAGCAGTTGTCCACTTGCCTGTCACGGGTCAAATTTGGTGGGGGCAACCTGATCTTACTGAAAGGTTGCCCCCAGGACAACCTGAAATTTAATCTCATCATTCTTAGATGAGCTAAAATACAAATTCAAAGCAATGACAATTGGACTGTACCTTTGAATTCATGCATAAACATGATAAATAATCTTCATTTAGTAACATTTATATGACGTTTCTATGGGGGCAAGTTCAAACCATGGGGGGCAAGTTCAGCTTGATTGCAGGTTGCCCCCCCGGACAAGTTGCTTCCCGGGTCTTATTTCTAACACTGTGTTTGCAGATAAGGCAGTGTGTCTTCATTTAATATTAATAGGGATTGGATAGCTAACTCATAAATATGCCTGGACCCCAACCGAAATGTTATAAATAGGCTTTGGTGTTAATTAGTGTGGTTCCTGCATCCCTGGGACTTAGTTGCGGAACCTCACTCCACTAAATTCCGTTGCGGACCTTGATGGTTCTATTTGATCAAAACAATTTCAGATTGAATAAAACAGGATTACACATGGTTGACACGTGGTCAGTTCATCCGAACTTGACCTTTGTGACGTCACGTGTGTGCCTTGACGTCACGATGCGCGCTTTGTCACGTGAGGCTTGAGCATGGAGAGCTTCTTTCTGATTGGCTTAGCGTTGCATAAAAAAATGAGAGGAAACGAGCTGGCTGAATGTGTAAATCTCACAGAAATTATGGATTTTAAGCAGGAAATCAGAGACTTTTCTTATGGAACATCACCTGGAGAGAAAATTTAATATCTCTGTGAACAGTATGCGAAGTGAGGGTGAGCGAGATTTAGTTTTTCACAGTGAATTTTGGGTTTCAAAATTTGATGTGTAAAGTAGAACTATTTTTGACCGGTTAGTACACGCTTGGCACTGAGGCTGTAGGACACATTCGGAATGCTTTTGTGTAAGTAAGTGTCTCGGCGTCCGGTACCGGACTAATTAGGCTAGAGTCTCCGCGTCCGGCAATGCCGGGCACCGAGCCTATCCTCACTGGAATGGCTCCGTGTCCGGCACTACATTTTTCTTACAAGTTTCCTGGTAGTAAATGATAACAAAAGAAACATAAATCAGATTAATACCGGCTAATGTGTCACAAAATGAATTCGCTAGATATTTTTCACATCGAACGCCGCCATATTGGATTTTTACAGTGACTATTTGTCCAATCGCAGTATGCCGTTTGATATAAGGGCTAGTGACACAGAAATATAAGATATTTGTTCGCTCCGTATATGCTAAATGCTAAAGGCTGGTAAAACTTTTTTAATCAGCAAAAAGTAAAAGATACATTGATTATTTGACTTACTCACAATTGTTCATGATAATTACTATATTAAATGAAAAGTGATTCTCATAAAGGTTGTTTTTCATACAGGATTTGATCAAAGTGTAGCGTGACAGTAATTATGTAAAATTAGATTTATGCCTAAATGTCCTTATTAGCTGAGCAATTTTCCACTCACTTGTTGTAATTATTTTCAGTGTCATAAGCTAGTGAGATGTGTCATCTCAATATGATGATAAAAGGTTCATCTAAATGCGCTACTGCATGAATTACTTCATAAACCTTTATCATGTTACTACACAACGCCCATGTAATAAAGAATCTACTCTGGCAGAATTTTTTTTTGAGTACCCATAATATATGTTTTGGATCAAAATTAATTAAACTTATATACCCGTGTACATGCTACATGTAATTAATTTTTGCCAAATGCAAGAGAGTGATTGCGACCTTTATTTAAACATTATACACATGTGTTAGACATAGGTTTGTGTCTGATCTGGTCGAAAATCAAATAAAACATTTTTATGATAAACATGTTAATTAAACATTATATGCATGTGTTAGACATAGATTGTACGTTCTAATCACATGGGTCATATAAACGGCAAATGGAATGCTTCTATGTTGCCTTTGCATACTAGCCGATTAAGTGTCTTATCTGGTCAAAGTTCATCATGATAAAGCAAGGTTAGTTAAATACTTGTGTGGAAAATAGACCATAAGTTCTTATAACGAATATCATATAAAATATAAATTGCATCTGCATGATCACCGGTTTGTGTCTGATTTGGACGAAAATAAATGAAACATTTTTTTTTGACAAGCTTAACTATAAAATATTATAAACATGTTTTAATCATAGGCCGTATGTTTATATAAGTTGCATCTGCATGATCACCGGTTTGTGTCTGATCTGGTCAAAAACAGAGACAATATAATTGATTTTTGCATTGCACATCTTAATGGATGGATTGTTTTCTAATTTACGTATTTATATTGTTTGTTTGATTTACTTGAGAATGGTCGTTTGTTGTCGGAGATCAATTCAAAAGGAACAAAAGAGGCGCGCATTTCGCGGTTAGCTGGCTATAGCTACCTTAAAGATGAGAAGAGGCTAATTGGCATCTTTTAACGTAAGGTTTAATTCATGGGCTTAACGAACTTATTTGATAAAAAACAACAACAAGATTATATATATTTTTATTCAACAACCAAAATCCAACATGATATTGAATTCGCTACAGTTCCATCTTTACACAAGACATATACAAATTAAGTGTTACTTCCCCTTGTCAAAATGGCGGAACACGAATTAAAAAATATTTATTTTTCAAACTGTATTAATAGTAATCAAATTATTTGTACTTTTTACTACTTACAACCAAGAAACTGGTAGGAAAAATGTAGTGCCGGACACAGAGCCGTTCCAGTGAGGGTAGTATAGATCTGTGTCCGGCATTGCCGGACGCGGAGACTCTAGCCTAATTCATCCCGTACCGGACACCGAGACACTTCCTTTGTGTGAACCCCGGTGTGAACATGCATGGAGATTGTAAATAACAGCTGAAGGTCTGAGTCTACCCCGGGACTCTGCGCAACTTACATTACATTACATTACATTAGGATGATGGGGGTTTTGAGTTAGGCGGATGCCTCTTGTGCCCCATGTCGATTTCTGTAGTATCGGTCCAGGCGGTTCTTGAACGAATTAACACTTGGCGCTGAAACAACTTGATCTGGTAGGCAATTCCAAGCATTAACGACTCTAACACTAAAAAAGTTCATTCTCTGTAAGATACACTTCTGTAATCTTGGTTTGTATATTTTCATTGAGTTTCCTCTTGTACTTGAATTATCCCGTAGTGTAAAGAACTTTTCACGATCAATGTTTTCTTTTCCAGTCAAGATCTTATATGTTTCTATTAGGTCACCTCTTTCACGTCTTTCTTCCAATGTAGTTAAATTTAGTGCTTTCAGCCTTTCATTATACTCTAAATTTCTCAACTCTGGAACAAGTTTTGTTGCTCTATGCTGAATCTTCTCCAAACATTCAATATCCTTCTTAAGGTAAGGATTCCATGCCTGTACAGCAAATTCCATTTTTGACCTAATATAAGTCTTGTACAAAACCGAAAAACTATGTCTGTCATAATAAGAAAATGTTCTTTTCACAAAACCTAAGGCTTGTGATGCCTTTTTTGCTGCTTCAATACACTGTTGACTAGGCTTAGCATCATCTGTGATATGTACACCAAGATCTTTTTCTGTAGTTACTTTTTCAAGTTCAGTATTGCCCAACGTATATGTTTGCTTGGGATTATTTTTTCCGAAGTACATAACTTTACACTTCAGTTCATTGAATTTCAGTAACCATTTTCTGGACCATTCTTCAAGTCTTTTCAAATCTAACTGCAGTGAACTACACTGTGTCTGATCTTCATATACTTTTGTGTCATCAGCATACATCTTAACTTTAGCTTTTACAATTTCAGGTATGTCATTTACATACAGGATGAACAGCAGGGGACCCAAGACAGAGCCTTGGGGCACTCCACTCAAAACATCTGCAGGTTTCGAACTTTGACCTCGGATAAAAACTGTTTGCTTCCTGTGAGATAAAAAGTTTTCAATCCAGTTTGTATACACTTCTCCAAAACCATATTTCTTGACCTTGTACAGTAACCTCTTGTGAGGTACTGTATCAAAGGCCTTCTTATAGTCTAAAAACACCATGTCTATACCACTTCCTTCATCCAAACTCGAGGTTATATCTTCCAAAGTTTCAAGTAAGTTTGTTAAACAGGATTTTCCTTTCACAAAACCATGCTGGTCTTTAGAAACAAGATTATGAGATTCAAGATGATGTATCATACTGTCTCTAATAATTACTAACAGCCAGAATGTGCAATCAGTTCATTACTTGTGTCAATGGAATCTGGTGGCCTCATTTTTTCACAACAACAGTAGAAAGTGTTTGCAAATTTACCTTTCACTTATTGTCAAAACTTTCGGCCAACCTTTTCACAAAATCCCGATTTTTCTAAAAGTAGAAAACCATTTCCTTCGATGTGAAATTATACCTCAACACCGCCGGTGCGTAAATATACATACAGACAGGACGTTTCGACCACGGTATAGCTAAACAGCGAAATAGACTTGGGTTGGGAAGGTGTGTGTATTGTAATATAAATTATATGAAATAAAGGCACGCTGCCTTATCTGCAAACACACACGGAAAACCGTATGCTGGGATTTTTTTGTCAATAAGTGTATCCAGCTATCCATTTTAGTAGACCTGAGTAAGTAGACCTTGTAGGTAAACCTAGGTAGGTAGATCTTGGTAAGTAGACCTTGGTACGTAGACCTAGGTAAGTAGACCCCGGACGTAGACCTTGGTAAGTAGACATAGTAGGTAGACCCAGGTAAGTAGACCTAGGTAGGTAGACCTTGGGAAGTAGACCTAGGTAGGTAGACCTAGGTAAGTAGACTTTGGTAAGTAGACATAGATAGGTATGTATACCTTGGTAAGTAGACCTAGGTAGGTAGACCTAGGTAAGTAAACCTTGGTAAGCAGACGTAGATAGTTAGACCTTGGCAGGTAGAAATAGGTTGGTAGACATTGGAAGTAGACTTAGTATGTAGGTTTTGGTATGTAGACCTTGGTAGGTAGACCTTGGTAGGTAGATATTGGTTAATAGACCTAGTAGGTAGACTTTGGTAAGTCGACCTAGGTGGGTAGACCTTGGTAAGTAGACTTGGTAAGTAGACCATAGAAGGTAGACCTTGGTAAACAGACCTTGGTAAGTAGACCCCGGAAGTGAGACCTTGGTAAGTAGACCTAGTTCGATAGACTAAGGTAAGTAGACCTAGGTAGATAAACCTTGGTAAGTAGACCTAGGTATGTAGACATTGGAAGTAGACCTAGGTATGTAGACCTTGGTAACTTGACCTTGGTAAGTAGACCTAGATAAGTAGACCTTGGAAGGTAGACCTAGATAGGTAGACTAAGACATAGGTAAGTAAACCTAGGAAAGGGAACCTTGGTAAGTAGACCCAGGTAGATAAACCTTGGTTAGTAGACTTAGGTAGGTAGACCTTGGAAAGTAGACCTAGGTAGGTAGACCTAGGTTGGTAGACCTAGTTAGGTAGGTAGACCTTGGTAGGCAGGTAGACCTTGGTAGTTAGGTAGACCTAGTTAGGTTTTAGGTAGACCTAGGTAGGTAGCTCCCTTAAATGTTTTCCTTCTGTTCATTCAAACCTCAAATATTGTCCCCCAAAAAATAACCAGGCACGCTATTCACGGCGTAATTTCCGTCTGTTCGAAACGTCTCGTCTCGCCGGTTACCTGCTTTAGGTACACCTCGCAGACGCTTGTTTTTTTTTCGAGCGTTTATATTGCCTTGTTGACTGGTTTGCTAAAATACGAGGATTTTAACGGTGTAATTTCGAAAAACCAATCTTCATCGTCGTCTGCATTTGTAAATTGTGTATTTATCTTATATTTTTACATTTTGGAAACAAATATGATCTGAAATAGGATATATGGAAATATGTTTGACAAAGAAAAATGTTCAGCCGAAAAAAGAAAAAGAAAGTACAAATTTCCCGCCATCTGAACGACACATTGTCTGCGCATGCCGACAAAAATGTCTGCGCCCAACATTAATGGCCGCCTAACCGTCGGTTTTGTTCGGTAAGGTATGTAGATTTTTTATTCTAAATTTCTTACGTACGTTTATCCTAAAGCAAACACACATGTGTGTTTGCTATCAGAGTGTTTAAGGTTTTCGGAAGATTTCTTTTGTGAAATGCCCAAGAAATTTTCAAAATCTCACATTCCAGGCACTAAAATGACGTTTATTGCAGTCGAAATATTAGTTTCTATTGTATTTAGGCATGTAATAATTTGTGTAACTCAAGCAGAGACTTCTTTAAAAATTGGACAAAATCTTTGAATTTAATAGATTATAGCATCATATAGGAAATAGGAAACCTTTTATAAGCGGTAGTACTGAAATGCGAAATCGTCCCTTTTTTAAATATGGTAACCAGAAATTATTAGTTCCTTGATAATAGGACCCTTGGTTTTTTAGATGAAATCTGTTTTCTTGCCCCCAAGATGTCACTGTGAGAGAAGCTGCCTATAAAGGTCTGGTGAGACCTATTCTTGAATATGGTAGCTCAATTTGTGACCCTCATTATGAAGGTCTGATAGATGATTTGGAGAAAGTGCAAAAGCGTGCGGCTAGGTTTGTAACTAGGAACTATACATATGAAAAAGGTAGTATGACTGACATCCTTAAAAAAACTAAAATGGGAATCCCTGCAGAAAAGAAGGAAGGATAATAGAATTATATTACTTTACAAAGGTCTAAAAGGGAGAGCAAAAATACCCACGGATGACCTTATCCCCAAAAATAGGCGTTGTAGGAATCAACACTCCTTGGCATTTCAGATACCTTCAGCAAGTACAAATGCCTATTTACACAGTTTCTTCCCCCAGACCATTAGAGATTGGAATGAACTCCCTGATTCTCTGATCTCCTCTGCTGAATTGTCAGATGATTGTGTGTCTAAATTTACTTCTCTTGTGAGAGCTAGGGACTAATCCCCTCCGGTCAAGCCCCATCCCCCTGACCCTGGTGTAGTATTGTCAGTTTGACGTTTCACCAGTAAACTATTCTGATTCTGATCTGACCAAGGCTATGGAAATATACTGTATGTGTATGTTCTACCTGAATGAACAGACTGTCTGTCCTGTTTTAGGTATACGCAAAGTGTACACTTATAATGCATATAGATATACTGTGCAAAATATGTATATCAATATTTGATGGTTTATGTTTTACTTGAGTTATGCCTCCGTGGGCTTAAAATTTAATGTCACTTCAGCATCACACAAATACTGGGTCTGCCATAATTTGATACATGCAAGCCATTGTCAGAAGAACTTCCCTAATGTCTACAAAACATGTGGAGTCACTGTTCAAAGTAAAAGTTGCTTAATTTATTTTGCATAGTATATTAAAGGTACAGGTTTTTGCAAAAGTGATGGACAGTGCTGTTTACAGTTATAAATCTAATAAAGATGCTGTGCCTGTTATTCGTGGATAAATAGTTTCTACCCAAAATTTTGAGTTGCAATAAGCATACTGTAGCATTTCCTTGATAATCTATTGCAAAAAATATGTTTTCTGACAAAATATTTTTTGGAAAAAATCTGACCACCTCCCCCTTTGACATAGATTTATGCTGCGGGTATGTAACATCAAGATGTTTCCGCCATGGTGTTGCATTGATCACATGTTGAATTTTACGGAGAATGCAACATATTTTCTATACAAATCACACAGAAGTTACCAGAAACACTCAAACTTTAGGCGGGAAACCTATGAAATCTTCCGAAAACCTTCTCTGAAATACTTTATTTCAAAGAGGTGTGTTCCATTTTTCCCCTAAAGCACAAGGTCCCATAGACATCCAGGGAAACCGGTTGTTTCGATGTCGGAGGTTGTTCGCTTAGAGCTGAGCTACAAGATGCAACAAGTTGTATATACATGTAACTTGATACATCCAACTTTTGCTTCACCAAACTTGTAGAGCTACACGGTATAGCTGAAAGTATGGAAGTGGTCTTGCTGAATTAGATTTTTAAAAGGCTGGTGAATTCAACGGTCAGTTTACGGATGTGTTCACCAAAACTGAACATAGCCAGGTCCCTCTTTTGAATAGAAAAGCCCCGTTCATGGAAAACATAGTGGTATCTAAAGAAGGTATAACAAAACTTCTCAAAGGTTTGAACCCGTCAAAGTTTTAGGCCCTGATGAGCTTCATCCCAAAATCCTTAAGGAATTGGCATCTGAGCTAGGTCCAGTATTTGCACATCTTTTTCAACAGTCAATAGACTCGGGAGAAATCCCCAAAGAATGGTCTTTAGCAAACATTTGTCCCCTGTTCAAAAAGGCTGACAGGTCTCTTGCTTGCAACTATCACCCAGTTTCCTTGACTTGCGTACCCTGCAAACTTTTGGAACATATCGTGTGTTCTAATATCATGTTTCATTTGGCTGATCATAAGCTTTTGTCAGACAGGCAACATGCATTCAGGAAATCCCATAGTTGTGAAACTACAGTGATTGATGACTGGGAAAAAATCTTAGACAATCAAGGTCAAGCCGAATGAGCAGCTATTTTCCCAATAGGTGGCCACTCAGTTACCTTAACTTTAACTAAAAATATGAAAACATACATAAGGCGCCAACATCAAAAAAAAAAAAAAAAAAAAAAAAAAAAAAGATCTCGGAAGACTACGAGTATATAGGTTTTCCGCCCAAAGTTTGAGTGTTTCTGGCAGCTTCTGTGTCAATCTTATAGAAAAAATGTTGCATTCTCCCTAAAATTAAAGGTTTGATTAATGCAATAACATGACGCAAACCTTTTGATGTTACATACCTGCAGCATAAATCTGTGCCAAAGGGGGAGGGGGTCAGATTTTTTCAAAAATTATTTTGTCAGAAAACAACTTATTTGCCATAGATTATCAAGAAAATACTACAATATGTTTATTGAAACCTAAAATTGTGGGTAGAAACTATTTATGGGCTAATAACTGATACATCATGTTTATCAGATTTGTAATTCTGAATAACACTGCCCATCACTTTTGCAAAAACCTGTACCTTACATATACTGTGCAAAGTCCAGGGATGCACTTCTCAAATAAAACGTAAACCGTCAAAAATTGAGAAACATATTTTGCACAGTATATTTATATGCATTGTAACGTGTACACTTAATGTGTATACCTGTTAAAATAGGACAGATAGTCTGTTCATTCAGGTAGAACATACATATACAGTATATTTCCATAGCCTTGGTACATTACAAATAACAGAGCTGAGCCCGTTTATCCGTTTTGGGGCTTTTTGACAGCCTTCCCCACCCTTGCCCAAACATGACATTTTGATATAATATGTCCTTTACAAAAATACAGGTGTGTTCAAAATATTTTGATTGGGCATATTATTAAATTCAAAGATTTTGTCCAATTTTAAAAGTAGTCACTTCTTGACTTACACACAACATTACATGTCTAAATACAACAGAAACTTACTTTTCGACTGTAATAAACTTCATTTAAGTGCCTGGAACTTGAGATTTTGAAGATTTTTTGGGCAATCTCACTAAAGAAATCTTCTGAGATCCTTTAAACACCAAGACATAAAACAAAAAGAACCATCACAGAAGTATCGCCCTGGAACGATCAGTAACACAAAGTTACTGGCGGGCTTAAATCAATTTTACATGGCCATAACCTCACCCTCATCTTCTGCAGTGGTTCATAACATTGATCGATTAGGTCATTGAGCCCGGAAATGGGATATGGGATTCCAACCCGTCATGTGCAACAAAGCCAATAGGACCCTTGTTTTTTTTTTTTTTTTTTTTTTTTTTTTTTTTTTTTGAAGAAGAAGAAGAAGAAGAAGAAGAAATTTGTTTTCTTGCCCCCAAGATGCGAGAGAAGCTGCCTATCAATGTCAGGTGAGACCTATTAAATGTCTGGTGAATATGGTAGCTCTGTTTGGGGCCCTCGTTATGAAGGTCTGATAGATGATTTGGAGAAAGTGCAAAAGCGTGCAGCTAGGTTTGTAATTAGGAACTATACATATGAAAAATGTAATATGACTGACATCCTTGGCTTGGCTCGGCTGTTCGTTACATTTGGTGGTAGCGGTGGGATGATGACAACTGCCAGAACGGAGTTGCCTTACCCATGTGTTTCCCAGGTCAAGACTCTGGGCGAGTCTTCTCGAAGGGGGAATTAATGTGAAAATACATGTACGTTGGAAAATACATGTACGTTGGTGCAACGTATTTTAAAATTAGCGGTTTATTGAGTGCTTGTAATACGCAAATTTCATACTCGAAACCTTGTGAATCGAGTAAGTGTAGAGTATATAGCGCAGTAAACCACCCTTGGTGGATGAGCATGCTTTTCCACCGACGGGGTTTGCTGTGGCTCGGCTCGGCTGTTCGTTACATTTGGTGGTAGCGGTGGGATGATGACAACTGCCAGAACGGAGTTGCCTTACCCATGTGTTTCCCAGGTCAAAACTCGGGGCGAGTCTTCTCGGAGGGGAAATTAATGTGATGGGATAGCCTCCCTTGGAAAATACGTTGTTGCAAGGTATTAGAGGCATATATTGAGTGCTTGTAATATGCAAATTTCATACTCGAAACTTTGTGAATCGAGTAAGTGTAGAGTATATAGCGCAGTAAACCACCCTTGGTGGATAAACATGTTTTTTTCCACCGACGGGGTTTGCTGTGGCTTGGCTCGGCTTTTCCAGTATTTCGTTACACTCCCTTGTTAATGTTAATGAGGCAGTGCCAGTGCCTGTTCCAAAGAAAGTTTCGATACGCCTTGTATGTCGCAACTTTGATACGACATGTACTTCAGATATGTCCTCTTTGTATAAGTACCTTATTGTAAATTTAGATTTCCCCCTTTTTGATTGCGCCATTTCCTGATCATCGCTTACTTTTACCCCTTTTTTACGTCGTGTACTTGGAAGTTTCGATACGCCTCGTTTGTCACAGATTTGATACGTCGTGTAGTTCGCAATAATGGAATTTTATTCGGGCCGCAGCTTCTTGTCTGTTGCTTGGCCCACCGGGATTGAAATGTTTTTCTTTTGCTCCGGATTTCAGTAAGTTGTTATTCGGCGCCCAGGGATCTCCATCGTCGGGCGGCTTACTGAATCTGTGAGTCCTCGGTTTTGCTCCTGTGATGGTGGTTATCATGATTTATTTGTTTGTCCTTGATGATTCATTGACTAGTTAGAGATTCACCAAGAGGACCGAACAGCTAACTAAATGTTGTGAACCACTGCAGAAGATGAGGGTGAGGTTAGGGCCCAGAAGAATCGATTGAACACCCCCCCCCCCCCCCCTGTAATTTTATATTACTGATCATTCCAAGGCGATACTTCTGTTGTGGTTCTATTTGTTTTATGTTTTGGAGTCGAATTTAGTGCTGATGTTTGTAGTTGGGGTATCTGAGTAGCCATCTATTGGGAAATAGCTGCTCACTCGGCTTACGATAAGTAAGTTTGCTAAGTAAAAGTACCTTGTCAATTTGGTTTTTTCCCACCTAGGTTTTTGGAGTGGGAATTTCTTTCTGATTGCGCCTTTTCCTGGTCATTGCCTACTTGTTCCTTTTTTCTTGTGTCTCTTTTTAAAAGGCTGAATGTATATCATTGAGCTGAAAATGTATGTTATTCACTTCACGTGTCTTAACTAGTTTAAGCCCCCGTCCCCCCACCCCCGGTTATTTATAACTGACCGTTCCAAGGCGGTACTGCTATTGTGGCTCAAATTTGTCAAAATTATTCCAATTACAGCTCCGTTTCATTAATAACATACCCCTGCAATGTCGCAAAATAAAATTGACCCCGCACCCTACATTGCATGGCTCATTGCTGGATGGTTATTAGTCTGGCTTGGATGAAACTTCTACAATTTGTGTATATATTTATGTGTGTTAAACTGGTAGTTTGTTTATATTGATCGTGAGCAGTCCGATTGGACAGGAAGCTGCTTTCGGCGTGTACCAAAATTCTGGTAGATTTAATGTCAAGTTTTCAACTTTCGGCGATTGGTATTATGTAAGTACTGTGAATATTGCCAGTTTCTGACATGAATGTTGTTCATTGGCATCTATTGTAGATACCTTAAAACTTACATCACATTCGCTAAAGTACTGAAGTAGAAATGGAATATCTAACCATACCTTCTACCCTGTATAATGCTACCATACAAATGCATGTTTTCAGCACATAAATTGTCTGAAAGTTTATCAAATTTAAAAACTGGACATCTGAGAATATCATTAACAGTTGACATGATTATTTAAAGAGAGTTACGATAGCCTTGTATCTAATGCAATGTGTACCTGCCTATGACAATGTTTTAAGTTATGTACTGACATTCTTAAACATATATTTATTACGGACATTTGATGGTTTTTGAATACAATTGATTGAAATAGTGTGACTGGCGATTTTAACAAGATGGCTTATATTAGTAATCATCCAAGAGAAACTTCAACGAATCAAATATTTTACGTGCGAGAGCACACTAAGATGGAAGTAGACATTAAGAGCAGTTTTGCTTCCTTGAAATATGTCTGTAATGAAGGAAATAGAGTCTATTTAATCATTATTTCTGAACGTTATATGTATTGCGAATGCGGTGCAAGTTTTAATGTATATCAGATAGATGTCAATTTATAACATTCAGGTCAGAAAGTGGCAGTATTCACAGTACTTACATAATACCAATCGCCGAAAGTTGAAAACTTGACATTAATTCTGTCGGAATTTTGGTACATGCCGAAAACAGCTTCCTGTCCAATCGGACTGCTCACGATCAATATAGACAAACTACCAGTTTAACACACATAAATGTATACACAAATTGTAGAAGTTTCTTCCAGACCAGACTAATAACCATCCAGCAATGAGCCATGCAATGCAGGGTGCGGGGTCAATTTATTTTGCGACATTGCAGGGGTATGTTATTAATGAAACGGACCTGTATATGTTTCATGTTGCATGCCATGACTTTGTGGCCACCCGAATATCATTTGCCTGTTCATTTAAGAAATAGATCAGCTCTAGCAGTGAATTGTTGAGTAATAATTCACTGTTTGGAGGTCAGTTGTAACGAAGATCAAATCACGAGCGCGTAGCGCGAGTGATTTATCTTCTTACAACTGACCGACAAACAGTGAATTATTACTCAACAATTCACGCACTTGAGCTGATCTATTTCGATTCTAACACACAATAAACGGAATAAATGTTGCTGAAACCGTCGATATCGTTCAGCTTTCCGCCATTGCATTGCAGATATCCCGCCAAATATTTGACTGTAATGCGGGTATTTACACACACTTATTACGTTTGTTGTGCGCTAAAACGACGTTTCACCGTCTAATGCTGCTTTGTGGGATAGCTGACGTCACAAATGCCGCAAAGTAACGTCACGCTTATTCGCCCAGTGAAATTGTTGCACAATATAACACGTTTTTTACCATTGGCTATATAGGCGAGGTGTGTTAGAATTAGCATTTTATTTGTTCTGTCCAAGCACTGTGACTACTTTACCTTCAACAGCTGCTCACCTTGCATTCCGTTATAAAATTGAGCCGCCTCAACAATGTGGTTTTTGAATAGGTCCGATACCAACCGAGCTGTTCAAACACTGAAGATGGCTAGAGGCTGAAATTTTTGGACTTAGAAAGTAGAGGAATTGTACGATCCGTGTAGCGAAAACAAACAGCTTCGCAGTTACTGCGAAGCTGATCTGCGCCTTTGTTTTCGCATATGCCGATTGTTGGTTTTCTCATGGGGCGGCTCCAATGTTACACGTTGGTATCTATATTATATTTTCTTAACATGCTTTTCCTTATTTCTTGTTTATATTTGTGTATAACAGAACCACTGCAGAAGCTGAGGGTGAGGTTATGGCCATGTGATATTACTGATTGTTCCAAGGCGATGCTTCCGCTGTGGTTTTTATTGTTTTGTGCGTTGGTGTTGAATTTTTGTGCTGTTTGTACCTTTATATGCGCGTTTTGATATTTTACTAAGGTTTGTGTAACTGAGTGGCCGCCTATTGGGAAATAGCTGCTAACTCGGCTTACGATATGTTTTCTAAGTACATGTATAAGTGCATGTACCTAATTTTCAATTTCCTGAGGCTGCTCATTGGCTACTTGTACCTCTCAACTGTTTGCCTCTCAACTTGTACCTCTCAACTGTTTGCCTCTCAACATGTACCTCTCAACTGTTTGCCTCTCAACTTGTACCTCTCAACTGTTTGCCTCTCAACTTGTACCTCTCAACTGTTTGCCTCTTAACTTGTACCTATCAACTGTTTGCCTCTCAACTTGTACCTCTCAAGTGTTTGCTACTGTTTTGTGCTGTCCTTTCTCTGGGTTGGGATTTTAAATCATGTTCCACTTTGATGGACATCGATAACTAAGAAGGGGAATTAACTTTTTTTTTTTCGGGCAAAACGAAAATATTCACAATTGTTTGCATGTAATGCAAGGAAGATACATGTACATGTAGTAACATTTGTGTAGGATGCTTGGAATACCATAATCAATCTTTAAGTAAACAGGGTTTGATATAGACTTTCATTTATTCTATTTTTTTGTGATAAGCGGGAATATAGGCACAACAATAGGGCATGCATTATATTATAACAAGAAATACAATGTATGAATTTGTCATGACAAGAACAATGATTTTCAAATCTAGAATTAAAACTGACAAGCTTTACTTAGACCTAGATCTACACTGTGTCACTTTCGCTGCTATTATTTCAGTGATGAATGCAATTAATCCCAGCAAAGCCCCTCCTGCGGCAACGTAGAACGCACTCTGAACGTCTATGATTGAGATGGCTTTAGCCTCCGTGACGAGCCCACTTTTACACATGTTGGTCTTGGGCCACCATCTTCTCTTCCAAACTTGCAACAAACCGGACTCGTGAATGGATATCATTCTGAAACGTTACATTAGAAAAAAAACATGCCCATGTAATAAACGGAGATTTTCTAAGTTCTAAAAAATGAAAATTTTCAGCATACAAATTTTGATATTTTTCTTACATGTATATAAATTTATGTGGGGTATTCGGGGGTTACATTACACGAACATGTTTTCGTGGTGAAAACAAGAAAGATGTTGACATTATAATGAAAACTTGCTCATGCAAGCTTCAAAGATTTTTTTTCAGCTGTAAAAAATGGAAAGTTTCATTTAAAGAAAAAAAAAGAGATATTAAAATTGCTCAAAACATTGATTGTGATGGTACTAATTTACAAGGATCGAACCACAATCTATGTTTTGGATCAAATGTATACCCATTCACACCCGGCAGTGTACTATATAAAACTGGGGTTCAAGGAGGTAAACTTTAATGGACATGTTTTCTGATGTAAAAATGGTTAAATTATTTGGAGGCAGTGAAAAGGAGGACGTTCAAAGTTTCCGATACTGTACACAATTTCGGGCAACGATCTCTTATCACTGACAGTTTACAAATTGGCGACGAACGTCGGACACTTGTGCTGCATTTTCTACATCAGGGTAGTCAAAGAAAAAGATGAAACCATTATCTAGTTAAGTGTTACATTGTACGTACTTCAACTACGTTGACTGTATTATTGTATGCTTTAAATGTAAAAAAAAAAAAAAAAAAAAAAAAAATGTTCCGATTACCGTCTTATCATACATATCATAATATATTTAATAGTCGTACTATTTCCAAGCTGCAACCATATTTATTACAGCGCAATTTGATTTAACATTACACGACGCGCGACAAAGTAGAGGGCGGTGACTTGAAGCCTGATTGATCGCACACAACTCTAAATTAACTCGTATATTTACGGAACATATGCAAACAAAATAGCCCCATATGCATGATACATGATATGTGGTCTTCCATCTGGGGCTATTCAGTTTGCTTAGAGGCATTTTATCGAAAAATGGAACAAAATTCAAAATCACTCCTGATGCTCTAAAATGACAGTGGGCCCACCCAAATGATAATCATGGTCAAGTCCACTCGTCATATGGGTTAATGATTGACCTGATTAAAAAGTATCTTACTGTTCAGAGAATATTTTGGTATGGGGAGAGTGGTTTGGGAACCCGAACGCGTATTTCAGTGGTAGAAAGCGCTCCTTCATCATCATTAAATCACAGTCCGTGGCGAGTTCGACTTCAATTACCACAGTGTCACCTGGAATATAAAATAAAACATGTATCTTTTAAATGATAATTGTGGAAGAACAGTCAAATAAAACAAGAACTGTCTAAAACAATATATGAGCAACAAAGAGTGATCATTCACCATCATAAGACCGCAGTCTGTGACGAGTTCGACGTTAAATACCACTAAAATCAAATAAAACAAGAATATCTTTAACAAAGATAATCGTCGAAGAGAAGTTACTCCCGTCGTCAAAGTATGTGGCGAGTTCGTCTTCAATTACCACAGTATCCTTTGGAATGCAAATGAAAATGTACTAAATGAATGAATTCATTTAAGGTACTTTTTGAACGCCTAATTCCGCCAAGGTATGACATTGTCCAGATGCGTTTATTTGACAAAGTACAGCTGTAGATCGAATTGTTGTACAGCCAGATATTCGTTATAGGTTTGATAGTTAATTTCTTGCATGTTTTGTCTTTCCTTTTTGGAAATTTTCATTATTCTGTCTTTATTTTGCTAAGTGTGTTAGTGCTCCGCGGTGTGTGGAGTTTATTCATCTGCATTAAACCATCGGCTACATCTGTTCATTTCATTACGAAAACTAGCCAATGCAATTTACAGAGATATTTTTCAGGTATTAAAATTGAAAAAAAAAAATCATAAGAAAGCAATTGACATGTTGAATATTTTTGCTCAAAACATAGATTGTTGGTACACGTTAGAATCGCCTCGCTGAGGCGGTTCTAACGAGTACCCACAATCTATGTTTTGGAGCAACAATAAGAAAGATACTGATATTCGTGTAAACCCCCACGTTCACTATATTAAAGTGGGTTACAAGGGGGTATTCATTGCACGGACATGTTTTCATGATGTGTAGAGATAGATCTAAGAACAACAACATCAACCCACCTATCCAACCATATCCCCCTTGCCTAACTTTGGCAAGTTGTTCATTGACATCCACAGCCATAACAGAGGGATCTGTCTTGTTAAACTCTATCATAGCATCTCCGACAGCTCGGAAAACCGGGTTGGTAGACGTCTGTAAATACAACATGTGGCATTTAGCTTAGCAAAGTTCTTAGTAGATAGCTGCAGACCGTTTTGCTAGGTGGCATTCAGCTTAGCAAAGTTCTTAGTAGATAGCTGCAGACCGTTCTGCTAAGTGACATTCAGCATAGCAAAGTTCTTAGTAGATAGCTGCAGACCGTTTTGCTAGGTGGCATTCAGCTTAGCAAAGTTCTTAGTAGATATCTGCAGACCGTTCTGCTAGGTGACATTCAGCATAGCAAAGTTCTTAGTAGATAGCTGCAGACCGTTTTGCTAGGTGGCATTCAGCTTAGCAAAGGTCTTAGTACTGAGATAGCTGCAGACCGTTCTGCTAGGTGACCCTAGTTTTATTCGCACATGATGTTCATTTCACATCTACAGGCATAACAGAAGAATGTGTCTCATTCGCAAAGTTCGGATAGTAAAAATAGAAGCTTGGAGAATAGGGAAAGCGGATTTATCTGGATGGCATAAGAATTAATGTTATGGTTTTCATGATTTTTAACCAAATTCCTTGCTTGAAAATCAGGAGTCGACTAATTCAAAATTTTCAGATCAAACAACGTTACAATGACAAGTAATACAATTACCGTAAATACGACCTCCCAGTTAGTACCGGCCTGCAGCCCCCATTTGTACTCGCTCTGCATCCCTACCATTTGCTCCAGGGTATCAAACGGTGCTTTATCTTTTGTTACCGTCAAAAACGCTATAAGGTTGCCACAATACGTCCCGACAATAATGATACAGAATAGCCACCAACAACTGACGAATGTACGGCCTGTGATTGAGTCCGGGAGATGAACTCCGCCTGGAATATTAATGGTTTGGTTTGCTGTTCTGGTCAACATTTTTAGTCATGTTAAGACCGTGTCACCACTTCTTGGGTAGCTAACCAATATTTTTGCAGCACAACTTATTGGCTTTGAGGGATTCATTACCCGAAATTGTACCTTCTTTCTTTGAATGTTTTTACTACTTCCAAAGTATCTAACGATTATATTGAGAATTGGAGAATAAACGTTTCATATCCTACATGTACTCTTTTTATCTGTGTAGCATCACAGACACGGGCGAATTTTTTATGGTCAAATCGCTGTTGAATTGTTAAATAATTTGTTTTGCAGTATTTTTAAGCCTCTTTTATAAACATTTTCAAAATATTGTTCACTTTCAACAATTGTTATTTTAACACATACTATACCTTGTGACAAAAGGGCGCCATACATATACCAAAACGCATCGATGAATGTCCCCAACCGATTCTCCTCTGGAGTGTCATTTTCTGCATGTGTGTAATAGGGGTTATACTTCTCCATCAGAAAGACAATGAACGAAACCAGTGGCAGAACCGATATTATCGTCAGAAGCACTTGCCACTTGAAGGGGTCGATCAAAGTCCGCCACTTCTTAGCGTTCGGATCCGGTTTCTTAATTATGACCGATGAGTCGCCGAAGTAAAATGGAAACGCGAAGTCCATGACCATTTCCCGCTCTTTCTGAATTGAAATGTCAGCTGCCACCATGTCGATTTCCTAAAAAAAGATTTTATCAGGGAACCAGACCCTGAGGTAATAAAACTTTTTTCATGCTCAGCTCATATATATTTCAAATCGTTCCTGTTTTCGTGAACATTTCTTACCAATTTTTTGTTTCTATTTTCATATTATTCACTATGATATTATTTTCACATTTTGAGTGCTCATGTCTGGCTAGACGGTTAAATATATGCTTGACGTGTGCAAACGCAATTCTGTAATCAAATGGATAGGAATCAGAAGAATTAGTCATTAATACAATTAAGATAGCATTAAATTTACTTATTACTAAAACTTGCCCATGCAATGTAAAAGGATTTTTTCAGCAGTACAAATGGAAAATTTAATTTGAAAATTTGATAGTATATATTGCTCAAAACATTGGTTGTGGGTACACATTAGAACCGCATCGAGGCGGTTCTAATGAGTACCCACGATCTATGTTTTAAATGAAAAAATAAGAAAAATGGTATACCCCGGCCTGCTTTTGAGTATAGTGCAATCTGTAAGGTACATACATGTGAATAGTGCTATCTTCATTAACGACAACTCTCTAAATATGCAACACAGGTGCAACGTCTTGCGATAGCAAAGCAAAGTAGTATAGTCTGCTCGTAGTCTCGGAAAACAGACTTTTCTACATACCCAGCTTAAGCGACACACGATTACTTACCTCCCTTTGAAGTTGGCCTATCATTCCGTTAAATGTCAGGTTAGGTCCGGACCAGGATCCCCATTTCTTATCAGGTGGCTCCGTCAGCTCATATCTGCAAATACATCTATCTGAGTCGCAACGAGAATGGAGTTGTTTCAAAGTCATTCTGCAACTTTGACTGCAGAGACTGCAACGTGAAGCTGAACTTTGTCGCGATAGTGTCGCTAACTAGTCGCAACCTAGGATCCAGTTCTCATGGGGCTTAAGTGTTTTACGCCAGCTTTGTTTAAGGTGAAATCAGTCAGGTGGACAAAGTTCTGTCATCTTGCTCGTCGAACATTTAGATCTATTTGAGCTTTTCTATGACACCCTTTGCGGGGACCATTTTGGTACAAGTATGTTGTGGGACATCTTACACCTGAAAGTGTGGTCCCTGTCTATGTAGCTATATAACCCGAATTTATTTTTCTTTTTATGGATTTACACATTATATTCGGACATTATCTATTAGGTACTTTCATCTTTATCCCCTATATCTCGCTTTGATTGTTAACAAGAACGCGTATACAAGTTCAATGAGCTTTCTTTGTATACCATAATTGAAGAAACATGTTTAAAATTCACGTTCACCTCCAAAACGAAATTACTCTACTGACATGTATAGCTAAACTTACGTAAAATTTAGGGTTCTGGACAATTCTTTCAGCAGATCATGACACATGCCTTCATATATTGGTGTACCATTGACCATTCGTTTAAACACAAACGGCGCATACTAAAATGTATTTAATACTAGTAGTCATTATAATACAGTCTGAAAGTTTCAGTATATTGGCATCTTCTTATTATGCATGTGTTTTTAATAAACCGATGTAACTATTTAATGTAGCATTAAACTACAAAAATACATGTACGTGTAAGTGTCATAAATGCCGTATTTGCTGGAATCTAGAAACAGGCACATCTGCCAAGTTGGGCGATGCTGTTTAAACACTATTCAGGAAATTAACTATATATGAACTCGACCGTGACTGTTTTCTTAAAATATAGCTTAATCTTAATAAATGAAAATTTTATGTATTGAAGTACATTGTATTATTGAAAATTTTATGTATTGAAGTACATTGTATTATTATTTTCAACTCATTATCTTTCACATTGCAGTCTGTATAGATCTGTCTTTTTCATTTATTATTCTATTATTATTATTATTAATATTATTATTTGATTCGGTAGATTATTTCAGCTCATATGAGACGGGCCAATCAGTAGGTGGGGCGAAAACGGGAGAACCCTGAGAGAAAAAACACCTGGCATATCCGCCTGTAGAACTTGGCTTGACAAACATGTGACCCGTGTGGGGCTCGAACCCTCACGAGACACAGCGGAAACTGTCTCTTGATTCTGGCATTGTATGTCCATTGAAATTATCTAGGGTTATTACCGGCAAAGTAGACACGAGGAATTTCCGTTTGTTGTACCCATATTGTGTGTTAGGAAACAACTCTGACTTAACAACAACATCTCCGCTATTTGTGGCGTACCCCACAGTGCTAAAGTGGCGACCCGAGGATGTCCAGAGCAAAGTATCGATTTTGTAGCCTTTGCATTGATGAACTGGGTTCCATCGCGTGGATTCCTGGCGTAGACAAAGTAGTATCGTTATACATGTATAATCCTTGCATTGTTGATTGTCACCTCCCCGTGACCAACTGTGTCCCGTTTACCTGTTAAGTTAACGGAACACGGAACCAAAGTGACCTTTGCCACGACATGTTTACATAATTGGATTATACGAGTTTATATTTATATAATTATTTTTTAAGGAATAACCGAAAAATAAGTGTTATGTTGTTGCCATCAGGAAAGCATGTCCATGTAATGTATACCCCCTTGAATCCCACTTTTATATATAATAGCAAAACTGGGGTAATATGTAGGGGTATACCTTTTTTTCTAAATTTTGCTCCAAAACATAGATTGTGGGTACTCGTTAGAACCGCCTCGTGTACCCATAATCTATGTTTTGAGCAAAAATATTGTAAATTTGATTTTTGTCTGGTGAAATTTTCAATTTTTACAGATGAAAAAATCTCTATATTTTGCATAGGCATGTTTTTTAATGGGCAAGAGAAACCTCTCTGCGTATGTTGTCGCACATCTATTGCACGGTAATTTTAGATACACACTGTGAAAAATAACCCCTGATAAAATCATGATCAACATTGTTTCGGCGAAAATATTCATGTGACGGATATGATAAGGTCATTATGACGAAATAATGTCGTTCAATTCACTTTCACCAATTAGAAACTCACTTGCATACCGAGATGACAATTCAGTCCCACTCTCTTATATATGTGTATTCTCACACTATCGTCCTTTTGTTTCTTTTAAATAATCGATTCACATAATAATTATAGGTACATAAAAATATTTATAATAACAATAATAAATGAACCGCAGCATGAGAAAACAATCTGCATACATGCGAAAACAAAGGCGCAATTATCAGCTTCACTGTCACTGCGAAGATGATCAACACCTTAAAGTTTGTGTTCGCTACACGGAAAATACAACTTCCTCTACTTTCTAAATCCAAAACATCAAGCCTCTAGCCATCTACTGTACTTTTACAGTTCGATTTGTGTCGGGCTTGTTCGGAAACCACATTGTTGTTTTCTTATAATGTGGCTCAAATGTTTTTCTACTTACCTGAATGAGAAAATCAGTGAGGAATTCATTCAGTGAAGCGTTAGTTTTGAGGCCTGCCGTTTGTGCTTTGTGTTCTATACTTCCAGCGTGTAAGGCCTTTGCGAATTCCTGAAGAAATAAGCAGCAATGCTGTAACACTTAAATCGGAATTCGTCAGAGAGAGAGAGAGAGAGAGAGAGAGAGAGAGAGAGAGAGAGAGAGAGAGAGAGAGAGAAAGAGAGAGAGAGAGAGACGCACACAACTGAGCGTAAATATATATTCGGAGGAAAAAAGTGATCGTAGTCAGAAGTCCCTAACGTAGCAAAATTAAAATTATTTAAAATTGTGATCTGTTTTCGTGATATTTACCGTGATACCCGAATCGTCCCGAAACTCCGGAAATGCAACAACAACAACATTGTCGAGATCATCTGCGCATGTCTGTTCAAGCCACAGGGAACTGTCCGCCGTGTGATCATATATGGCTACAAGCCAGCGAGAAAACATCTTCAGAAGCGTTTTCTGCTTGCAGTCAAAAACATTTGCCTATCAAAATACAAAACGTGTCAGCATTACATGTATTGTTTGCCAAAGGATCGTTTTGAATTCAAACGTTTGTTTGTTTACTAATTATCACACATCGATACATATCTATCGCCTCCATGGTATTAACCATTGCTGCGGGTAGTCAATGTGATTTGCCCAAGGATACCGATGCCATTGTCTTGCGAGCCCCCGACCTCTCGATCCGATGTCCGATGTACTAACCATGCTCTACTTAAAGTCATTTTAGATTGAAAAAGGGTTATAAATGCATCTGGGCGATACGTGTGCATCGAAGTTGAACACCACAACGAATCACTGTTTTTCCGTATCCGATCTGCCTGACCAATATTGTACAAATGCATCATTTTCCAAAAAAGATACAATGTGCATTCGCCAGCTCAATGATAGATTACGTCATAAAATCTCAGTTTTGTATACATTTGTGCTCTCACCGACTTACAAGTCCATGTTTCTTGCAAAACAATTTTTCTCGCAAACGATGTTTTCCTAGATGTGCTATTTGGTCGATATGACATAATTTCAGACATTATGAATAACATAAATGTCCAGAAAGAGGACTTCTACTGCTATGTTGCACGGTTCATACATGGACAGAAAAACGTTTGTGGCAGATTATTTTGACCCCGCAATCCGGGGCTTTTGACATTCCATCGTGGGTCATGATCTAAACCATGTTGCTTGATGTTCCATGTAGTTTATGGACATTTTTATTTTGTCGGCTTGGGTAACTTGCTGTGATCCGGGCGTCGCGGGTTGTTGTGACGTATATGTGCATAAAGAGGTGCGCATGCGTGTTGCAGTGACTCGAGCTTATTCTTTGGATGGCTCTGGTCGGCAGGTCGGAAATGCTCTGTGCCTACCACTAATTTTAAAATGAACTTGTATATATTGGTGTATTTTCTGTGTTCGTTTGTATGTATGTTTGTATTTTATATGTGTTTATGATATATAATGGCCCTCCTATCATGGAGGATAATAAAGACTCGATCAATCAATGTTTCTTGCAAAACAAGTTTTGGAAACGCTTTAATTTACAGTCTTGAACTGTTCTTACCATATTCAGCACTCTTTTAACACAGTTGATTCGACACAGTACCACGAAGTTTATTTCAGATCCTGTTCGCATGGTTGTGGTGTATGTATTGTGTAAAACGGTATGTACGTTGTTCACAGCATCAATGTTATAGATGACGAATAATACTTTCTTCTTAGATAGCATGTCCACCAACGTAGCTGTTTCTTTCTCTTAAAAATCATGAAATAAACACAATTATATCACTTAAATAGCTCGGGTGTTAAGTGAACTTATTAGAGATAAAGGAGACATAAAGTTGCAAAGTGATCATTATAATGTGGCACAGATCAGCTTCGCAGTAACAGCATTCTCGCTAAAGGGATAGTACATAAAATTTCCTCTTTTTCTTATATCCAAAATTTCAAGCTTGTGACTGTACTGGTCGGTTTGTGTCGGACCTGGTCGGAAACTCAAACTGTTGGTTCTTACGTGAAGGCTCATTTATTTTCATACCCAAATGATATAGCAACTTGTACCTGTGGCAGCCTCATGAACTATGAAGACGGTTTTCCATCCGAGTTTGTTAACTACTAAATCTGTGATAACCATTGGTGCTGTGACAACTTGTATCTCTGTATCTTCAGATAGTGACAAACTGTGTCCCATGGCCTCTAAATCTAGGACAGAAAACTGAGGATCAGTTCTTTGTATCATCAGATAGTGATAAACTATGCCCCATGGCCTCTAAATCTAGGACAGAAAACTGAGGATCAGTTCTTTGTATCATCAGATAGTGATAAACTATGCCCCATGGCCTCTAAATCTAGGACAGGAAACTGAGTATCAGTTCTTTGTATCATCAGATAGTGATAAACTGTGCCCCATGGCCTCTAAATCTAGGACAGAAAACTGAGTATCAGTTCTTTGTATCATCAGATAGTGATAAACTGTGCCCCATGGCCTCTAAATCTAGGACAGAAAACTGAGTATCAGTTCTTTCTTTGTATCATCGGATAGTGACAAACTGTGGCACATGGCCTCTAAACTTAGGACAGAAAACTGAGTATCAGTTCTTTGTATCATCAGATAGTGATAAACTGTGCCCCATGGCCTCTAAATCTAGGACAGAAAACTGAGTATCAGTTCTAAGTATCAGCAGATAGTGACAAACTATGCCCCATAGCCTCTAAATCTAGAGTAGAGAACTGAGTATCAGATTTATCTCCCTCAGGGTCCAGTTATTCAAAATTAACGACACCGTTAGTTAACGATTCGTTAGAATTTCAAACATAAATATTACAAATATGTGTTATTTTTGTTTATAAAATGTGAGATTCTTTGCAATGCTTTTGGATTCTCACATTTTATCAACAAAAATAACAGTGCATTTGCTTATGTAGCAACTTAACGAGTTGAGGTCTTAAGGATGGCGTTAAGCTAACGAAGTTTTGAACAACTGGCCCCTAATTGTATAAATCAAACCTTGAAAGCAAAACCAAAAACATGAAAAACCTTGACTTATTTCAACTATACAGTGTTTTTATAAGAAAGCTGACAGCCATCTTGTATCCTGCCTTGAAAGAACTGTGATAGAATGCACATACTTACAAAAAACTGATACCTATTCATCATTTTGCACCGAAATAACCACAGTTTTGCCAGATAAAAACAATCAGAGACCCCGTATTAAAGATTATTTTATATTTTGGCCGCCTTCTTAAACGCCATCTTGAAAAAACAAAATTGCTAAATGATGCCAAGGTGGCATCACTCAGATTCTTCAATGGCAATGTCTACTGAACATAATTCAGTAAAAAAAAAAACAAAAAAAAAAAAAAAAAAAAACAAAAAAAAAAAAACAAACAAACACTTTAGAACTCTCTTCCAGGTCAAAGGACATCTATGCCTTATACGATGTAAAAAGATTTGGGAGGACGAAATTTTCATGTTATGACTATGGGACTGTATTTAGCATATATAGGAGTAGAAATATATACACTTTCGTTTACAAAACAGTTTGGCTGATTTAACAGAATCCAGACAATGCCACTAAATATTTTCACAACCCACCCCATCTTTGGCAAAAATAAACCATTAGACTTTGAACTGATTTAAATTTGTTTGTCAACAGCACTTTTCAAGTAAGCAAATATGGGCTTGTTTGCCATATGAATGCTGAATAATATCCACACAGTGATTGTTTATTGTCTTGAAATTTTAAGTTTATTTTGAAAGAAATGTTAGCTTAGTGCATAAGATCTTTAATTTACAATCTTAAAGTTTATTTCTAGGTGTGCCCCCAGGGACCCAGCATGCCCTTTCGCCAGTTTATGTGTTTTTCATATTCACGCATCATATCAAAGTGGCATCCTGGGTCTAGGGGGGGGGGGGGGGGGGCAGGGTCAGCAAGGCGAAAATGTATAAATTCCTGAAATTTTCCATGAACTAAAATAAGCACAGTTGTTATGGACAATTTTAAAGACATCAACTGTAGAATTGTAAACATTCATTTAGGTTATGTAGATACAGTGCAGGTTCAAAAGTAAATTTGCTTTCAATCTAAGCGTATTGCATTAATGCTAAAGAAATGTGAATTCCTAAAGTGTTAAAATTGACATATAGTATAGTCAAATGACAGTCAAAATATGCAAGAACACTATAATAATAAAGAACTAGGCATTCTCATCTTCGAAAGTGACATATTTGCCAATTAGGGAGTATCCCAATCTAAGACATAGATGTCCTTTGTTTTCTGCCGGACTACCTGGTAATCGCAAAATGGTCAGCCTTGTAATTCTGTGATCAAGGTTTTCTCTTTCATTGTATCAGTCTTTGGAATGCTAAATTGTTTAATTACCAGGAATATAGGTGTGCACTAAACCACGAATCAATGCCGTGGAAATTAAAAAGACAGTATCGTCATGCGTACCTTTCTTGGTCAATGAATTTGGCAATGCGCCGTCTGCTGAATCTGAATATCGCATATTGTTAGCTCACCTGAGCCGAAGGCTCACAGGTGAGCTTATAGGATAGGCAGGCATCCGCCGTCCGTCGTCCGTCCACAATTTCAAAGAAGAATATTTCTGAAGCTAGTAGGCCGATCTTGATCAAATTTAATGTGAACCATAATTGGGTTGGGGGATTGATGGCATTAGGTTTTGGAGCAGATTGTATCAAAATTGTGGTTTCCATGGCAACAGATAGGTCCCATAGATTTACAATGGGAAAAACTAAAAAAATCTTCTTCTCTGAAACCACTAGGCCCACAGCTTTGATATTTGGTATGTAGCAATGGCTAATGGTCCTCTACATAAATTGTGCCATTCATGCCCCTGGGGTCAAATTTGGCCACGTCCCGGGGGTCGATAGTCTCCATAGACTTACTATGGGAAAAAAAATCAAAAATCTTCTTCTCTGAAACCACAGGGCCCACAGCTTTGATATTTTGTATGTGGCAATGGCTAATGGTCCTCTACATAAATTGTGCCAGCCATGCCCCTGGGGTCAAATTTGGCCACGCCCCGGGGGTCGATAGTCTCCATAGACTTACAATTGGAAAAACTAAAAAAATCTTCTCTGAAACCACTAGGCCCACAGCTTTTATATTTGGTATGTAGCAATGGCTAATGGTCCTCTACATAAATTGTGCCATTCATGCCCCTGGGGTCAAATTTGGCCACGCCCCGGGGGTTGATAGTCTCCATAGACTTACTATGAGAAAAAAATTAAAAAATCTTCTTCTCTGAAACCGCAGGGCCCACAGCTTTGATATTTTGTACGTAGCAATGGCTAATGGTCCTCTACATAAATTGTGCCAATCATGCCCCTGGGGTCAAATTTGGCCACGCCCCGGGGGTCGATAGTCTCCATAGACCTACAATAGGAAAAAAACTAAAAAATCTTCTTCTCTGAAACCACAGGGCCCACAGCTTTGATATTTTGTATGTGGCAATGGCTAATGGTCCTCTACATAAATTGTGCCAATCATGTCCCCGGGGTCAAATTTGGCCACGCCCCGGGGGTCGATAGTCTCCATAGACCTACAATAGGAAAAACTAAAAAAATCTTCTTCTCTGAAACCACTAGGCCCACAGCTTTGATATTTGGTATGTAGCAATGGCTAATGGTCCTCTACATAAATTGTGCCATTCATGCCCCTGGGGTCAAATTTGGCCAGGTCCTGGAGGTTGATAGTCTCAATAGACTTGCTATGGGAAAAAAATTCAAAAATCTTCTTCTCTGAAACCACAGGGCACACAGCTTTGATATTTTGTATGTGGCAATGGCTAATGGTCCTCTACATAAATTGTGCCAGCCATGCCCCTGGGGTCAAATTTGGCCACGCCCCGGGGGTAGATAGTCTCCATAGACTTACAATGGGAAAAACTAAAAAAAACTTCTTCTCTGAAACCAAAAGGCCCAGAGCTTCTATATTTTGTATGTAGCAATGTTTGGTAGTCCCCATTATAAATTGTGCCAGTCATGCCCCTGGGTCAAATTTGGCCATGCCCAGGGGGTCAATAGTGTCCATGCATAGACTTTCATTGGTCGATTCTCAATTAATTTAAATCTCAAGAGCTTACAATGTGATAATCTCTCAGGTGAGCTACAGGACCAATGGTCCTCTAGTTAGATTTTTGCAAACAATAATCTTGTAAAAGCGGTTTAAGATATGGAGGCAGGACGTTACGCACGAAATAGTTTGTCTCTGGTCGCCTTGCCCAGGAGCAGTGTGGCTAGAATAACGGACCGTCCCGGCATATCCTTAGCTATTGACCGTGGACGATAAGTACTAACTAAAATGACTTGAAACAGTCTATCAGGAAAACATGTCCGTGTAATGTATACCCCCTTGAACCCCACTTTTACATAGCAAAACTGGGGTTTGCATGGGTATACCTATTTTTCTTATTTTTGATCCAAAACATAGATTGTGGGTACTCGTTAAAACCGCCTCGGCGAGGCGGTTCTAACGTGTACCCACAATCTATGTTTTGAGCAATAATAAGAAAAATATCAAACATTTTCTACTGATAATTTTCAAATTTTACAACTTTAAAAATCTCTGTATATTGCATGGGCAAGTTTTCGTAATGAATGCAAGCTTGTCCAGGAGCAGTGTGGCTAGAACAACTGACCGTCCAGGCATGTCCTTAGCTATGACTTGAAACAGTATCAGGAAAACATGTCCGTGTAATGTATACCCCTTTAAACCCCACTTTTATATAGTAAAACTAGGGTATCTATACTAGGGGTATAGCTATTTTTTCTTATTTTTGCTCCAAAACATAGAGGTGAGGCGGTTCTAACGAGTACCCACAATCTATGTTTTGGAGCAAAAATAAGAAAAATATATTTTTTTTCCAATGAAAATTTTCATTTTTTAAACCAAAATAATTTCTGTATATTGCAAGGGCGTGTTTTCGTAATGCGGTATATTTCCTGCTCACCTGTTATACAGTATGGGTTAGTCGAGCGTTTTCTTCTATGCGAAAAATCTTCAACTGATTTTGTTGTTGATCTTTTTCCACGACAGGAACTGCAGATGTCATGGTCGCCCAAGTTTGTTATTTGGCCTGAAAGCTGCAATCAATTGTTCAAAAATAAGTGGTAAATGGAAAGCAGGACTCACCCAGTTGTTCTTGACGCTGTCGTTAAGCCCTCTATTTGTTAACTAAATATCCACTTCAAAGCTACACTGTTATTTTTGTTGAAAAAATGTAATGCAAAGGATTCTCACATCTTAAAAAAAAAAAAAAAAAAAAAAAAAAAAAACAAACAAAAAAAACAAAAAAAAAAAAAAAAAAACAAAAAAAAAAAACAAACAAACTGGGCCTTGATCAGTAAAACTTCCACGGCGTTTAGGCGAAACAGTTTTGAAAGTACGTTGATAGAATGTCCCAAACAAACCAACGTAAAGTTTTACGTTACTTCTCTATTGTGCACGTCGAGAAAACATGTACATGGAGAGTATAACCCCTCATATACCACTTTTATCTAGTAAAACTGGGGTTTACAGGGGTATAGCTATTTTTCTTATTTTTATTTCAAAACATAGATTGTGGTTTCTCGTTCGAACCGCCTCGCTGAGGCGGTTTTAACGAGTAACCACAATCAATGTTTTGTGCAAAAATAAAAATATAAAACATTTTTTTTTTTTATTTTATTTATTTATTTATTTATTTTTTTTTTGTAACTTGAAAAGGCTCTGTTTATTGCACGGGCAAGTTTTCGTAATGGTTTTTGTTGAAGCTAGCCGGTTGTCCATCTTGGTGGGAAAGAGCTATACATGTAGCTCGTCACAGGTCTAGCATCTTAGTTTGAAGCATATAGCGCCTTTTCGTGATGCCAATGACCATTAAAATGACGTAAACTTTATGATGAAGCCGCGTTTGTCATTAGAAACAAAGTTCTTGGAAATCGATCGCCATAAATTAGTTTTTAATTAGAAAAAGCTTTCGTATCATAGCTCATGTTTGTATTTTGTGCATGTTAATAGGTGTTTATTGTCCTGTTAATACTGCTCGCAACGAGCTTTTGAGAAGATAGGCATCTATATAACAGGAATTTCCGTTTCAATATCGGATAGACAGATGGATTTAAAAGCGCTACAATGCCTTTGGGGAGTCACTTCAAGATGAGCGATGACATGAGAATTTTTCTGTGCTATATCATTTACATAGGCAGAAACAGATCAGTAGGGGACAAGGAGTGGCGCAAGTGACCTGCGCCGTTGGGAATTACAATCCACCATCTTGCTTCACGAAAAGTCGACATTCTGGTCATCTCCTATGACTGTACAGTCGGGTTAGCATTCTGCCTGATCAGAAAATCCAAAATTAAATCGTCATAGTGCGGCCATAATGCTAATTATTACCAGAGGTAATATTCCGATTTTATCAATCAAAATAAAGCCCAAACAACAGCAAATCCGCTAAAATGGTACGTGTAAATGGAATGACGCTTGCTCTATTAATTTTAATAACATTTGCTGATACAGATTCCTCACATGTACTGGGGCAAGATAATATAATAAGTATAAAATGAATACTTTTGCTATACATGTACATGGAGACCTTTTCCCGAAGTAGGTGATGATTTGAATGAGGTTTTGTTTTATTTGATGTGTTCATTGTCATATCATATAGTTTGTAAATAATGCATATCCTACAACGGTAATTCCAATACAGCAATCGCCGCTCTTTGTGTATGAAATATTGAACCATTGTCTTCGAGAAATAAATGAAATGGACCAAAAAAATGGTTTTCACATACATCCACGGTAAACAGAAGATCCGGGCGTGATTACTCGACAGATAGCGCGAAAGGATTCGTATGGACGTGCAACCGCGACCGTTCCTCGCGTCAGGCACAATTTGGTTATGAATATATACATCTATATATGGGTCATTATCAAAAAATGGAGCAATCCTTGTCCCTGATGATTTTCTCGCAAGCGCGATGTTCGAAGTTTGCTTTCTTCTTCTATAATATTATTATCCGCGGTGCTTTACTAGAACCACACGCGATTCCACGTTTCCGAGTATGTTATTTGAAAAAAAAAGAGGTGCAAGAAGTGCTATTTTATCGATTTTCACCGTGTCCCCGGGTCAGGGTAGGTAGTTTTATTTGTTTCAATTGCAAACGAAGCTTGACAGAAATCATATATATACGGCAATTTTACGGCAATTATTATCCTTCAGCTGATTGAAGAAGATCGCTTGTCTGGCATTCTGCTATGAAACCGATTGTTATTGCAGTAAAAGCTGCATCTCATGTTGTTATATGCTATGTATAACATGAGAAACAGAATAAACTTGGAAACTTGGCGGGACTGCCCAGGAACACCCACGGTGGCTGGGATAACTGACCGCCCCGACATGGCGTTAGATGTTGACCGTGGTCATATAGCGCCAATGGTTATGATAAATGAGTATTACCTCTATTGTGAATGAGGGTCGCCTGTCCCAGACGATGAATGTTTTATCTGTAGGAATAGGTACAGTGTCTGACCAGTCCCGGTCAAAAACAACGAGAACGTCGACACTTGCATTGTGGACCAAATTATACACTGAAAATATACATATATAAGTGCATGTTTGTCATGTTTCTATATTAAAGATGGTGGCATATATCATATATGATGTCTAAGAGTGTATGTGCTCAAATCATAATTTCAGCTCTGCACCGTTCTACATGTATACGTTTCGAATTTGTTTTCATGTTTAGGTTTAATGCACATCTTTATGAGTCATCTTCATTATTTCTACAAAGAACAAAACTGATTTGTACATGTACATGCCAACGTGCTGCTGTGAATGGCCATTAAATGTATACTGGCCAATTGCATCTTATTTGGACCAGGAAATGAAGATCCATCAGACCGTCTGGCTTTAATATAGTCATTCTTAATTGTTTATTTATTACAAAGGGGTTCGATTGATCGAGACGCCGTTTAATTAAAAAAAATGTACTCACCAGCTTCGTATACCAAATATGGTTCCCTTATGTTCCATACACGGTGTTGTATCAGCAATATTTTTTCATCTTCATTTGAGATCGAGCTTGCATTGTGGTCCATTACCATGCCTATTAATACAAAAAATCTTATTAACGTTTATAGTATAAAAAAGAAATACACATACAAGAAAACACGAAGTGTTCGCATTATTGCCAAATCTAAAAGGTTACTGAATGGCCATTTTTAGAGAAATAGCTAGTACTGCGATTGCTAACTTGGTTAAAATACAATACACTCATTTCATATCCTAGATTAGAATATATGATATTGTTTGATTATACCAGATTTTTTCCTTAAATTTTGCATTTGGTGTTTAAAATAAGCCTTATTACTTTCCCTTCTCCATTTATTGTTTTCATTAATGAGCCGCGTCATGAGAAAACCGGATTTTTGTCTATGCGAAAAGAAAGGCGCAGATCAGCTGTGCAGTAACTGCGCAGCTGATCAGCGCCTTTGTTTTCGCTGCTCGGATAGTACAATTCCTCTTCTTCCTAATGCAAAATTTCAAGCTTCTAGCCTGCTTCTGTAGTTGCACAGGCCGGTTGTGTCAGGCCTGGTCGGAAATCCTGAGGAACGTTTTTCTCGCGTCGCGGCTCTAATATGAACGGTAAACATGGGAATTAGAGAAACGAAACTTACCAATTTTAATGCTTATTCCATACTTCACAAACGTTGTAAACCACAATAACCACATAAAAGCCATATCATTCCGTTTTCAAATCACCCATTTTCTAATTCAAATTTATTATATAATCTATATGCTTTTTATCAAAACCTGTACCATAATGAAACATGAAAACGAAGGCCCAATAGATATTGCCAAATCAGAAGTGCCTGGTATTGAATACTGAGCCTATGCTTTTAAACATCGCCTCTATCTGCAGCTTTAACTTCATGGAACAGCATCATGAAAACGTGTCCGTGTAATGTATACCCCATCATACCCCACTTTTATAATAGTAAAATTGGGGTGTGCAGGGGTATACCTATTTTTCTTATTTTTGCTCTAAAACATAGATTGTGGGTACTCGTTAGAAACGCCTCGGCGAGGCGGTTTTAACGTGTACCCACAGTATGTTTTGAGCAGAAATAAGAAAACAAAAAAATTCCTACTGAAAATTTTCATTTTTTACAACTTTAAAAATCTCTGTGTATTGCATGGGCATGCCAAGTTTTCGTTATGGAATGTTAAAACACCCTTCACAATATAGAAATTATCCCAGTCTACCATTCCAATTGCATCTGTCAAATCAGTATATTGATCACCATTATAAAGAACTTTGTTTTTCACTTTACCATTAATTATATAAAATTAGTCGAATAAACATGAAACAATAACAAAATAACATCAGTCAGGCTGGTTACTATACATATTGGAAGTCGTATCGGACATTATTTCAGTTAATTTAGTAATCTGTTTCATAACAAAATGTGTTTCACTGCGAAAGTGAATTTTCATATCCATTGATTTAAGCATTGAATTTAATTTAGTGAACATTTTGATATCACTGCCATACATCATCATGTCGATAGTCTAGGCACAGTTGAAGCTTTTTGAAATTATTCTTATTTCTGCTCAATTAATTGAATAAATTACTTTAAATTTTTAATCGTTTCATTGAAACAGTTAATATGTTGAGTTCCCATGACATACTCGCTTAAAAGAAAAAAAAAAGTGTCATTCAATGAATATTTTGCAGAATCTGTATCATTCATGTGCTTAGACAGGCGATAAACATGAGGTACATGTATATTGTAACTGAATTTTTAAAAAAGCCAATCTCTTCATGTAATAATAAGAGTTTCAGATGGAATTACCATTATTAGCTTTCTAATTCGTCATATTGATCATGTTGATGCGAAGTCCCAAGATACCCAGTGGTTTGGCATATAAACTAAAATATTCATTGTCAATTGATATGCATTAACGATTAATACTTGATTTATATCCGGTAATAATAAATTGAGCAGACTCGTGCATGTTTTAAGTCAAAACTCATACCGACTGTGGTTTGGCAAATAATAACTTGTATCTCGTATGTGGCATCGATAACCACAACATATTTGATGAATTCAGTAGAGGGCCTGAACTACTGCGAACTCGACAATGGAGAATCATCGACACTGGCGAATCACTCGTAAAGATAATACAGAATTTCTTGGACTTTAGACAAAAATATCATTTATTTTATAACTCAGTTATTTACTTTCATCTATGCTTTGATGTGTTATAAAGGAATGAGGTCAAAACCATAAAATCAGGGTTGCTGAAACGCTTGACCCCTCAACGAAGATGCCTTGTTTATTGTTCCGCAAAAAATGACGTTCAGATAAAGTGTGTCTCTAACCTCGTTTGCGGAGTTAGCTGCTATATACAATAGCATGACTGACTTGTTAGAATGATAATCGAGTTACAATATTTTCTCTGTCAGTTTTCCTGGGCAGTTTGACACTTACAAATTATACTGAGAGGCAAAAGAGAGTCTACACCCTACTTTTTTGCATTTTGTGAAAATACAATTGTTCTATATTTTCCGAATCATGTTCATTAAAATTGCTGCGGATGCGTATATGAATGGTTTGATTATAAAGTTGGTACTAATGTAAAGCCAATTTGGTTCTTCATCAATTGCAATGCTTTTCATTTTCGATACAGAATGTGACTGTGGCCATTGGAGCGTGGAACTGTATGCATTAAGTCACGGTCCCACTGCGCTTAATGTCTTGTCCGGGCGGTGTGCGTTGGGGGCGACCTTTGTAGGACCACTCCCTATAAGACTGTTTCTCGACGCGCACCTTCTACTCTGTAGTTTCTTTAGCTTCTCGTACCAGAATATGTGGGGTTTGGGTCCGCGTGTGTTTGTGGTGCGGGACGGCTCGTTTTATCTATATTCATGTAAAATGTTGTTATTATTGTATATAATCATTTGTTCTGTTTTCTTGGGGTGTATGCATCTATATGTTTGTAACGTTTTATGTATAGTTGGGACTTTTGAAAATAGTAACTCAGGATAAATGAATTTGCATTTTTAGCTGTGAAATAATTCCAGTTATAAGGTTAAATGCCAAAATCGACATTTTATCAGAAAGACGCAAACAACTAAATAAATAATCATATTACCATTTCAAAAGGTTGTACACATTAGGATACATGTAAAAATTTTGTTTAAATGATTTGTACATAATTATTTGTATTGTGTTTTGGGGTGTATGCCTTTAGATGTTTGTAACGTTTTATGTAACTAGCTGTAATAGTTCAGGCTTTATGAAATTAGTAACTCAACTGCACGGGCTGTGCACCTCTGCGGCGGTCGGTGTGGGGGCATGCTGTCTGGGCATTGGTTTCCGCCACATGTTTCTCGCATTCGAGTGGCGTGGTGGTGCGTGGGCCGTTCGGCTGATATCATTTCCACTGACCGCATCGGCGTTCGCCCGGATTAGTGGCTCTCGTAGGTAGGGAAAACGCCCAGCCACTTGAGCCGCGGGTCTTGGCAGCGCCATCGTGGGAGGTGGAAGATTCTTGATTGGTGTATATATCATTTGTAGATACTTATATTGTGTAATGCATTCTATTTATCAATTCAAGAAGTCTCTCATAATTCTTAATAAGAATGTTTCTATCATATATTGCTGTTTGTACATCTATATATGTGGAAGTGAGACTATAATAAACTATTGTCTGTCTGTCTTGATATTAATTTAGGGGTCATTTCTTTGGCCCCGGTATGCAAATTAAGAAAGCAAAAACACGTTGAAAGTAACATTTTGCAAATTTTGCATACGCAGTCTTATCAATAAACTTATCAAAAGACAATCGTACGATTGCTTACGATTCAGTGGGAACGGCACTTTACTGAAGTCAAAGCGAATCAATTGGAGGTAATCCGAATCATGGACCATATATCACCAACGATGGGTCTATTCATATTAGAAATTTGTTCATAACAAATGCAGTACACATTATCAAATATTCCACTTAGGACACTAAGTCCAACTCAAACTCCTAGAGCATTTCTAGAAGCTTAGTCACAGGTTTTGCAATGATTCCAAAGCAACTGGTCAAACGGTCTGTGCTCAAAGCGGAGTTATACATGTATTTATTATTATACTACCTTCTTTTCACCAACCGCTCTGTTCACCATCAAGACACAGAATAATCATTTCTCGCAACTCTGTTTTCAGACTCATTTTAATTGTTATTTTTATGTTCCTGAGCGAAGCAAGTACTAAGCAGGTTTAGCTTTTGGTTACCTTTCCTGGATAGGACCAGTAACAGGACCTGTTGCTTTTTTCGGCGACCACCCAAAGGCTAAAGCCGAGGCAGTTTTTTTTTGTTATACCGTTCCTAGGTAATTCAAAAACCAGTTTTAGATTGCTTTGTTTTGGTTGTTGTTTTTAGTTTGATACCTTTCCTAGGGTCCACCTTAAGTAGTCTTGGATAACGTAGATTGTTATAGTTCCGATCCAACGTAATCATTCGGTAACGTTCAATTTCCGGTTTTATCCATTAGAAGCATGCTCCTAATTTTCGCTAAAGTTAGATTTTTCACCAAATGAAACACTACCGAATGCTACCGAGTTTCTAGCGAATAATGCGAATTTGTGCAATATTGCATTCGGAAGGGAAATTCGGTATATTGGAGAGCAGTAACTAGAAGATTGGTATATCAAGTGCCAAAATCGATCCGTTATCAAACTACTGTATAGGTCGATTTTAATGAAGCAACCAAAGGTACGCGATTTCACACGACGAATATCAAACTATGGGCTTTTAATTGAACGTGAGGCGGTTCTAACTTGTACCCACAATCAATGATTTGAGAAAAAATGTGAAAAGATATCAAACTTTTTCAAACGAAATTTTCTATTTTACACCGGAAATAGCATGGGCTAGAAAGTTTTCGTAATGAATGGAAAGCTCAATTCCAAAGTATCCATTTATTCATACAAGAGACAACATCATTGGTCGGAACAGGCACCAGAGTGCCTGAGTTACAATGATATCATCATGCAAACATGTCCATGCAATGAACCCCCTTTAACCGCAGTTTTGTATAGTACGTAAAACTGGGATATACAGGGGTATACAATTTTACTTATTCTCGATCCAAAACATAGATTGCGGGTACACGTTAGAACCGACTCGCGCGTAAGCAAATACGTTAAAAATATTAAATTTGTTCCAATAAAATTTTCAAAATTTACAGCTTAAGAAAAATATGTATATTGCATGAGTGCGTTTTCGCAATGTACAATGGACAGCTCAAATACAAAGAAACAATTACAAAGTAGTTCATTTATTTATTCATACAAGACACAACATAATTGATCATGAGCAGGCACCAGAGTTATGTAACTGTTTTGCGCCTTACTGACTTTAAATGAACCTGTGCTTGAGAAAACCAACAATTTGGGTTTCCGACCAGGTCCAACACAAACCAGCCGGTACAGTCTCAAAAGCAGGCTGGAATCTCGAAATTTCGGATTTAAGAAGAGGAGGAATTGTTATTCTACCAGGACGATTGTACGACAAGATGAAATGCCAACCCACGTTTTGGCAGAATACAAAGCTATGGGATTTCTCCACATGGCTTTAAGACATACTCATACTCAACACATTAGATGAACAAATCTATCCAGTTTTTCATTTCTTGTCAGTGACGATTGTTCAACAGAAGAGTTGTCAATTTATTTCTGAATATTGCAGGGGTATATCTAAGAAATGAATTTCATTTTTCTGATGTTCATGGAGCTATGAACCGCAGTGGGTCGCGTGCAAAGTGAATGAACCCCGAAGGGGTTCATGTAAGCTTTGCTAGCGACCCACTGCGGTTCATAGCTCCATGAACAACAGAAAAATTAAACTCATTGCTTATATTTACATTCATTTCTCTCTATCGCTTGTTGAAAAATCACCAAGGCGGTCACATTTACCAGCAAACAGAGAATCTACACACAGTGTGTGTTCAAACAGCGGAACGGCGTCGACGTTTACAACGTCCAATCAGATTGGCGAGATCCATGTTTTTTGACGTCAAGTTTGGATTACGTCATGTCGCTTGACACAATGTTATTCATGAAAGTATGAACACAGATGAACATCTAATGGTTCATCTAAGGAGGTTTTAGAAAAATGTAAATATTAATAAATGAACGCAGCTGTAGATATTCTGTGTGTTCTGGTAACATGATTTTGGGGCAGTTAACATTAGTGTATGCGGAGTCGCTGAAAAAACACTTATTCGAAGTGACTAGAAGACTGTGTTACGGTTGTCATAGCTCTGTCACACATTCACGTATCAGCGGCGTATCACTCACGTATCTATGAAAATGTCGATACGCCGAGGTCTGAGTCGTATTTTGCTCGAGAGACGTATGTACCACGTACGTGTGACGTTCCTGCTACGTTCCCGTGGCGTATCCGTGACGTATCTGTATTCGTATGGAATTTCACTTTCGTATGTACGGCGTATCAATGCGTATGTGCTACGTACGTGTGACGTATGTATGGCCCATATGGCGTATGAAGTGTATGCGTGACGTATCTACGGCGTATGTACTACGTTCCATTCTTATCTGCGGCGTATCTGTTCTGTACCAATTGCTTTTTAATACCTATGCGAACAAACGGTTGTGTTCACTTTGTTCATGCAATTCGCACATTATAGTTATCAATTATCAGAGGTCGAAGATGCCACCGGAGAAATCTAGATAATCTAGATTAACACCGAAGAAAAAAAAACCCGAGGTTGTGGTGGTGGTGGTGGTCGTGGTGGTGGGGGACATCTTCAAGCTCTCCATCCTGGTCGTAAGACGATAGAACAAAGACGGAGGCTATTTCAAGAGTAGCCATGAAAGAACCCTGCACGACACCCAGAACCGTGAGAAACATCTGATCCATGACTTCGGAAAAACGAAAACGTACATATAGAAGAGTTAAGATTAAGAGCCACAAAATATTCCTAATACTCCTAATACGTCACACATACTCCACAGCAGCGAAACGAACGTAGCACATACGCCATTGATACGCGAGATACGTCACACGTACGTCGCTGATACGCCGTAGATACGAAAAGACATTCGAGGATACGCCACACATACGTCACACATACGTAGTAGATACGAAAGGTACGCTGAACATACGTCACGGTTACGTGGCATGTTAACCGCTACGTACGTGTGGCGTATCAGGAGGATGAGCTACGTATCTACGACGTACCTGCCACGTTGCTTTCGTATGTACCACGTATGTGTGACGTATGTACGGCGTATCGGACCTGCTACGTACGTGCTACGAATTTTTAAGTGCACACATAAAAAAACGTAGCACCTCGGCGTTTGAGGAGTATGAGCTACGTATCGAAGAGTATGAGCTACGCATGCCCACGTATCTACGACGTACGTGTGACGTACCTTTCGTATCTCGATACGCTGTAGATACGTGAGCCGATACGCGAATGTGTGACAACCCTATCAGAAAGGACACTTGTCACAGACACGGCATAGCTGTAAATTACGTTAACTGATGAGCAGAAATTGTGTCATTATTTCTTCCAAACTCTGATTGTCATGTTCCATATTAAAATTAATCACGCACAAAGGGTAGCACGTCTGATTATACATGTACGCACGCTCATTCTGCACACAATAAGGATATGCAATAGAAAATAATTTGTTTGTTTGTTTGTTCGGGTTTAACGTCGCTTTCAACCTTATCTGTCATATCACGACGGTGTCTGGTTGTGACAGGGAGCTCAATGTTCACTTTTATAGTGCTGCCTCACTGTGGTATCAGATCCCAGACACTTTTATCTGATATCACTCCCAGTCACATTATACTGACACCAGAGCGACCAGTCCTATCCCTACCCCGAAGATCCGAGTGCCAAGCGGGGAGCAACTAGTACCATTGTTAACGACTTTGGTATGTCGCGGCCCGGGATCGAACCCGGTACCTCCCGATCTCGGAGCGGACACTCTACCTACTGAGCTATCGAGGCCGGTACTAGAAAATTAGTCAAGAATATAGCTGTCATTCGCATCCATGTCTGTCATGCTAAATGTATTGAAAATGTCTTCCATGCCTTTTCCCAAACGTCTTTGGTGCAAATAATAAACGCCGGCGAGTAGTCAGAATGAGGAACTGCAGAGGCATCACGAGGGAGTGAGGTCACAAGTGGAGGGTCTGAGGATTGAAGCGCGGCGTGTTTTGGAGTGAAACAGGTAAATTTATTGAAACAATCTGAAAATATTTACAGCAGTAGTTTTTATTGACGATTGCATTATCATTCTGTCAATCAAATTTGTATATCAAATGCCATGACATTTGTCATTTGTGAAATATATCCTTGATCTTGTACATGCGTTTTCACCTCAAACTGTTATATGAATACACGTATGTCCTCGTGATTTTTTCAATGTTCACATTTTGAGTCTTTTACTAGGTGGCTGATCATCATCGTCATCATCATCATGATCATGATCATGATCATCATCATGATCATGATCATGATCATCATCATCATCATCATCATCATCATCATCATCATCATCATCATCATCATCATCATCATCATCATCACGCTCTGACTGTTCCTCCTCTTCCATCTCTGGGGGCTCAAAAGTCTTCCAGAACACTGTCCAGAAGATACCTGCGTTTTCTGATAGCGTATTTCCAAGCTTCGTCTCTGCTGTAGTCTTCCATCTCCGCTTTAGCTGTGTTTCGAATAGTTTTGTAAATTGGCCCGGATCCGCTTGAAGCACATTAAACAACTCTTTCTGTCGCTCAAGGAAGCCATGAGCGCTTTCCTGAACAAAGGTTGTAGCTCTTTATAGGCTTTCTGTTGGGCGTCCTCCTGTCCTATGAGGTTATGAGTAAATAAACATTATAACTGAGATCCTTTAAGAGCAGACCCTTTTGATTAGACAACATGGAGCCAAAGAGAATTACTGAAATTTAGCAACTTTCAACAGGGTAGTCGATACAAAGACTAGTATTAACTAAATGGGACCAAAACATTGGCTAAAAAATGAATCTTAACCTATAATAAATTAAATTTCTGATTTCTCAGAATATCCTCGTTGATCTCAAAGTAAGGCTGTCAACCTTCGCTTGAAAATGTGCTGACATTGTTCAACCGTCTTTTGTATGAGACTGTCCCATGGATCGTATTTGGCAACCGTTTCCTCATTTTCCGACTCTGCTTGATATGAGTTCTCAGCAAACGACTATTTTCTGACTCTTCTGTCGATGGACGCTTCTTTTATGGCGTTACATGTTATCTCGTCGGCGAAAGGTTTTCTTACAAACATCACATGTGTTCATGCTGACGTTACTAAGAATGAGAAAGAGAGGAGGAGGAGGAAGGTTTAAAATCCAGACGTATCACACGAAGAGACACGCTTCAGTTTCAGAGTCTACTGGAACCTCCCCGTTGATCCAGCGTGTCGGCGCCGTGTTGTGCCGTGTGGTGGCCCTAAAACGTCTCCCCGTACATCATCCATAGTGCATGTTATATTTTCTTTTTGGTCCTTTGAGATCAGCGAGGATATTCTGAGAAATCAGAAAATTATCGGTTAAGATTCATTTTCTTACCAATGTTTAACATATTTGGTCCCATTTAGATAATACTAGATTTTGTATCGACTACCCTGTTGAATTCTCTTTGGCTCCATGTTGCCAAATCTAAAGAGTCACTGACGAGACTTTAGTAGTCGAAACCGCGGTATGGCCCATCCCCTTTCTCATTAATGTCTTCACTGCTCTTAAAGGATCTCAGTTTTAGTTTTTATTCTTTAAAGCTCCCATCCTCAGAAGCTCGCTTTCCACTCTCTCGTTCTGCCTTTGCACAGGAATAACATCCTCGATGCGTACAATCTCCGCTTTGTTGGACACATTTAGAGTTTCATTTTCAATCGGTATCACTCTTGATCGCCGTCCTTCTTTAACCTGATCTTAACTGGATGAATCATTCCGCAGGAAATAACGCACCCAGTTTTCTGGATCTGGTTCATATGCCTTAATCGTGTGTTATTTTGACAAGGAATGAAGTGGTTTATTTGTATGTCATTTATTATTCTATGTAATCTAAATTTTGCCTCCTCACCGCGTCTCAATCCCCTTGATGATTCCTACGTATGTATAGAGTGCTGCGTCTTGATGTTTTCGAGGCCGAGCAATGAAGACTTATACCGCTCCTACTATACTACTGCTGCCAATTATTGTCCCCCACCTTTTCGAAGAAAAGCGGAGGGACATAGTTTTCGGCTTTCCGTCCTTCCGTATGTCCGTCCTTATGTCCTTCTGTCTTTCCACTCCTATAGAAGTATGTACCTTGTGTGCGCAACTCCTACAGTTTTATTCCGATTCTTTTGAAACTTTACAGATGTATCGGCCATGTCTTGAAGATGTGCATGTGGTTTGGATATAATCCTCAGATTAAGTTTGTCACCATTTTCGCAATTTGAACTTAGTCATTTTTCGGATATTTTGACAAAGGAAGTGAATGGACAGTGGGTACCTTGTGTGCGTAACTGCTCCTGCAGTTTTATTCCGTCTCTTTTGAAACTTTACATATGTCTTGATCGTGCTTTGAAGATTTGCATGTCGTTTGGATGTAATTCTCAGATTAATTTTTGACACTTTTTTGCAATTTGAACTTAGTCTTTTTTCATACATTATGACAATGAAGGTGAATGGACAGTGGGTACCTTGTGAGCTAACTCCTTTTACAGTTTTATTCCGATTCCTTTAAAACTTTACAGATGTCTTGATGCTTTGAAGATGTGCATGTTGTTTGAATATAATCCTGAGACTAATTTTCATTGCTTTTTTTTTTTTGCAATTTGAATATAGTCGTTTTCCGGTCATTTACACTAAGGATGTGCATGTGGTTTTTATGTACATTATTCTCAGATTATATTTGTGTATTTAAACAATCAAGGCGAGGGACATAAATTCTCTAAATTTACTTGTTAAATTAATGTTGTGAGCGTTATAATATGATGAACGTGCTATAAGAGTACTCGTTTTAAAGTTTGCAAAAAGGGAAGCACAGATCAGCGGCATGCTTCAATGTAGCTAGTACCGTTTCTTTAGTTGCTAGCATTTTATGTTTTAATCGTCAACCATGATATGTCTCGATCATGCATTGAAGATCTGCATGTCGTTTGAATATAATTCTCAAATTAATTTTGACATTTTTTGCAATTTAACTCAGTCTTTTTTTCAGACATTATGACAATGAAGGTGAATGGACAGTGGGTACCTTGTAAGCACAACTCTTCCTACAGTTTTATTCCTAAAGCTTTGGTGGTATTATGCGAAAAATGCTCCGCGGTGCAGCTCAAAATGTTGGGTTCCTGCAAAAAGCTGCAAAAATTAATATTTCTAGATCTTCCTGCGTCCTAAAAATCGTATTCAGAACGGTGTAAAATAGACCAGAAAGTTAAAGATCTTCTATATCTATGTTTCTTCTGTGATTCTTGTACGATGAAGGAAATGTTTGTACAAAATATCTTTTCAAAAAGAATAGACGTATAGCTACACAAAAATAATATATTCTCAGCTAAATTGCAGATATTTTTACCAAAACCTGAGGCCACCATAAACCGGACTTAAATAGTATAAGCAACTAGAGTGGGTCTGTCTATTTCCGAACGCCGGCGATTTCCGAACGATTTTTATCAAGTCCTTGTCTTAGTTCAACGTTTGCTTCAACATACATTTCTTTGCAAATGGTATTTTAGGTCCTTCCGGTCTTCCTGGCTTGCATCGGCTGCTGGTACATAGAGTGAATATCTTTTGAATTTATATCAAAATGTGTTAGTAACTACCGCGCATCCGCCGTGCGCGAGTGCATTAGACCACTTGTCGTCGGGCTTAAGCTCTCGCCTTGATGCCCAGAGTTGTTATCAAATGTACTGCGCAAAATCAGCCCAACAAATAAATGTATTTTTGATTTTAATTTAAAATCATCACTTATGACCTATAATTATTCTTATTGTCAACCGTTCGGGAATACACTGACCAAAATCGATTAGCCGGCTAATTTCGAACGGCCCTTGCCGCTGTCACTAAGTGCATGAATGTTTTGATGAGTTTGAGTCGGAACCTAGAGAGGGACTTGATGTTTCGCGTTTCATCGTCAAATGAATTAGTTTCAATCTTTTGGACGGTTAAAGTGCTGATAAAACATACGACATTTTCCGGGTTGTCATGAGTTTCTAAATACTAAAGCAAATACACTAAAGATCCTCGTTACGGGTCTCTGGATAATTAGAATTGTTTAGTTCCAACATAAAATGTCATTTCGACTCAATTATAATTCCATGTTCCTGCTAATTATTCAGGAATATACAGTTGTTCGGAATTAGACGACGCATTCGTTCGGATGACCCGGCTCGTTCGGAAATACCCTGCGATGGTCATGTAACTTAAAGTCACGTGGTCATAAGGGGTGAATGATTTAACCATTTGTGATATATACCGCTAATGTTCGGCATATGATTTTCTTTTCTTTGACACAAAGTAGGGTTAGGCTCGTCTTGCTTTCAGTTTTTTACGGTCATTATGCCTTAGCTGTTCGGAAATACCCTAACCCGCTCTACTTCTTTCTGTGGACAATGAAATACACTCCTAGGTTCAAAACCCCGCCAAGGTTTGTAAATGTGATTGTAAGATGAAGTACCATCGATGGTGTGTCTCCAATTACTGACCAAACTCCAAATATGACAGCTGCAAACCATTGAATGAAGAACGCAGCTACAAATAGTGACATGTTCCTCGCAGAGGTTATGGATTTTCTATCTTGACCTTGCCTACCCCCACCCAAGGTAGTGTTTATATTTTTCAATTCAGACCGTATTTTCCACCAAGAAAGCAGGTATAAGGTACTGTTGAGCAGGAAAATGGCTAGCAGCGGGGTCGTTGAGAGCGTCAAGAATATTGTCAAACCGTTCACTCCATCTGTAAGGCAGCTGAAAGGCAATGAATAACATTAAGGTAATTAGAGTGATGGGGTGAGAGCAGAAGGGGTGAGGGGGTATGGCTCCGTTTGCTCTTCTGTCAAATTACCGTAATAGTGTTTCAGTATGAAGAAATATTTTACCTTTTTCAAAGGATCTAGCTTCTTCATTTTACTCAATGGACAGTGAATGGTGCGGGGAAGGTTATGGTTCATGAAATAAAACAAGTAGTCTTCATTTTATGAACGTTTACCACTCGTTGGCGCGGCAAGTTGCATCGTAATGCCGATTTATTCAGCAGATTTCCCTGCTATCAATGTTAAAGGAGGGACAGTGGTTGTAAATGCTACTTAATAGAGTTGTCTTTATAAGACACTTATAGACACAAAACAACTATCGTTACTTTGGATAGTTTTTTCAACGGATAACTGGTTATATAAAAGAGGACGAAAAAGGTACATTATATTAAAGAGGTTGAGAAAACGAACGTTTACGGGTAGATGGCCGTGAAGAACAGTTTTGGTGAACGACTCCACCATTTATTTAAGAAATGAATTTCATTTTTCTGGTGTTCATGGAGCTATGAACCGCAGTGGGTTGCGTGCAAAGAGAATGAACCCCGAAGGGGTTCATGTAAGCTTTGCTAGCGACCCACTGCGGTTCATAGCTCCATGAACAACAGAAAAATTAAACTCATTGCTTATATTTACATTCATTTCTCTCCATCGCTTGTTGAAAAATCACCAAGGCGGTCACATTTACAAGCAAACAAAGAATCTACACACAGTGGGTGTTCAAACAGCGGAACGGCGTCGATGTTTACAACGTCCAATCAGATTGGCAAGATTCATGTTTTTTGACGTCAAGTTTGGATTACGTCACGTCGCGTGACACAATGATGTTCATGGAAGTATGAACACAGATGGACATCTAATGGTTCATCTAAGGAGGTTTTAGAACAATGTAAATATTGCTTAGTATCTACACGTTCGAATCATTGGCTACGCGTTCAGGCTTTGAAATGATACGTTAACACTTAGGCCTACAATAAAAATTCCACGAGTACAAAGTAAAAGTTTTGTTTTCTCAAACGATTTCTACACTCTGCTTGCATTTGTAACCTGTAGATATGCTACAAGTACCAGTATTCTTCATTTTTCTCAACCTGTCTATTGTCTTCGTGAAGAAATATTTGCATTTCTGACTCAAAGTCTTAATGAATTGCGGTTCATAGGTCCATGAAAAACGTCTTGTCACGCAACGTCACATGATCAAGCTTGACGCCGTAAAAACCATGGCTCTCACCAATGTAATTGGACGTTGTAAACGTCATGACGCCATCGATGCCATTCCGCTGTTTGAACACGCTTTGTGTGTAAATTCTCAATTTTCTCCTAATTGTGACCACCTTGATAATATTTCAACAAGTGATAGAGAGAAATAAATGTTATTATAAGCAATGAGTTTATTTTTTCTGATGTTCATGGAGATTTGAACCACCGTGGGTGGCTAGCAAAGCTTACATGAACCCCTTCGGGGTTAATTCACTTTACACAGGGTCCACTGTGGTTCATAGTAGCTCCATGAACATCAGAAAATATGAAATTCATATCTTAAATACGTATAAAATGCTAAATGGCCAAGAATATGTCAAAAGTAATTACAACGCTAATCAACGCTAATAGATTTTGCAGCTTTGATTGTCATTAAGTTAACTCAAAGAAGACAATGTATTATGTGTGTTATGTATAAAAAGAGATGTTTAAACGATTATTTATACTTACAACATGCCGTTAGGTCCGAACTTTCCGAGATACCAAAGCACACCGGAGATACAGACAGGAACTCCAAATATGAAGGAAAGGAGACGCCAATCACATCGCCCAAAGTTTGGTTTCTTTTTAAAGAACATCAGTACAAAAACATGTACCGATATTATTGCCACCAACAGATTTTGTGCAGTGATAAACGTAAAATTCACTAATCCATAAAATTGGCATAACTCCTTTGGAAACACGTGATTCTTGGTTATTAGAACGTGAGTATGGTCTGAGACATGAGCTAAATTAAATAATCCGTCGCAGAGGGCCAGGTAGACAACAAACCGATCGTAATTCCTCCAGGAAAAGAAGCTTTGAGCTTGTCGATGTCTTCTGAATACAAGAACTATAGATGAAGTGGCACATGTTAAACTAAGGCAGATACAAACAATTGCAGAAATATGGAGAACATAGAATTCCCCGTTGTCTAGACCAAACACCGGAAGATCGTAACCATCTCTGAGAATTGATGAGTGTGCGGATATGTCAGTCTCATTTGTATCATTACTGTAGGTGGTGGTAACATTATTGTCATCATACGAACAGTTTGTTGTTGAGGTCAATTCCATCATGAATTCATTTCATCAATGGCGTAACCTTAATTGCAGTAGAAACATAGCTCAACAGTTGCTGGAGGAGAATTACGTACTACAATAGTAAAACTAAAATGTGTTATTGATATTTCACTGATATTTTATTGATTCAGATTTGCAAATATAAATGTTTAATAATTATAATGTTTATTGCTGCCACTAGCCTTTGCAAATATAAATGTTTAATGTTTATTGCTGCCACTAGCAAAACCACCATGAAAACATGTCCGTGCAATATATACCCCCTTAAACCCCACTTTTATATGGAAAAACAAGGGTATGCAGGGGTATACCTATTTTTCTTTTATTTGCTCCAATACATAGATTGTGGTGACTGGTTAGAACCGTCTCGGCGAGGCGGTTCTAACGTGTACCCACAATCCATTTTTGAGCAAAATAAGAAAGAATATAAAATGAAAAAAAAATAAACAACAAAAAACATCTGCTGAAAATTTTTAATTTTTAAAACTAAGAAAAATCTATATATTGCATGGGCATGTTTTCGTAAAGTAATGCGTTGTCTGTCGAATTATCTAAGGAAAGTATCGTCAATGCCCAGCGGGCACATGACGTCAGAATGACGTCAGATCAACGTCGATGCGACGCACACGAATATACATGTACATGCATGCACATGTTTTCCCCAAAGACAGAAAACACTCGAAAATAAATAGTGTATCGGACAGCTCCTTTCTAAATTTTTAATGTGAATTGTCGGAACGTAAATTCACCAATAAGAGTAGATTTCAATACTTTTACCTATTTTATGAAGATTCCTCCGTAAACAATCAATACTTCCGGTTACAGCATTTATGGTAAGATCGAATACTATAGTTACTGTTATGTTTGAAGGACATGCCAGTCATCTAACTTGGTCTCTTTGATGTTTGAATTTTTCTTGACGTGTAGGGCTGCTTTTGTTTTCTGGTCACCACTTATGCTTCTGGTAATAAATAGTGTGTCCGACAGACCCTTTCTTAAATTGCAGCTTAATTTAGTGAGTTGTCGGTGAATAAGGGTACATGTAGTTCTATTGAAATTGATACTTGGCATCTTACTATTTCTTTTGAGTTAAAGGCCACGATGGGACCAACCTGTCAACAACTCTGTGAGCTCTCCAGTACCAGAAAATAGTAATGCGTTGTGCATTAACCCATATTTGACGAATGGATTCTCCCATCATTATCATTTGGGTCAGTCCACTATCAGTTTTAGGGGTGTTAGGGGTGATTTTTATTTTTTATCTAATTTTTCGATGAAATTTCTCTCAGCAAACAGAATAGCCCCAGATGGGACGCCGCGTTCTGCGGCGTCACATCTGGGGCTATTCTGTTTGCCTATGCCCCATAAAAGGGACGCCAGGCTTAAATGAGTTAACGGCATGCGTTCAATTAAATGCCTGCTGATTTGTAGGAAACCCTGATGACATGCTTTCTTTGCCTAGTTATTGTTAGAAGCGCTGATTGCGACCATTTTATATGCTGGGTAATGTATTAGGAACCCTGCCGTTGCATATCTTCAATGCCTTATAGTTTGGTGTACGCTCAATGCCGAAACCCTGATAGATAAGTTCAATGTCTGGTAATTCGTAAGAAACCCCGAGAAACCAAAGCATCTTTGCATTATTTCATTTTCACAAATACGCATCTATACAGTATCTCATAAACTAACGTTTTACCACTATATTTCGTCTTGGAAATTGGGTATACGTAGATTTAAAAGAAACAAAACTCGATCAATCGTATGAAAGGGTATGGTGTAGTATCGACACTGTTTGAAATTGATGGATCCAGGCAAATCTAATTTCTGACTAACATACCATCTCATTACTGGTTCACCGCCTAGAAGGTCTGAGTTAATAATACATCCATTATAATGAGCTTTTAAATTAAAATACCCTATTTTTCTTTTATACATTTGATTAGAAAATGTATTAAGGTTGTTTTTCAGCTACGGTGTGAATTCCCATGTGCCAACGTTCCTTACAATTTTGCCCAGAAAGTTGTAAGCTTGCACTTCATAAGAATAATAAAAAGAAAACAATCTGAGCCGCATCGTGAGAAAACCGGATATTTGCCTATGCGAAAACAAAGGCGCAGATCAGCTTCGCGGTAACCGCGAAGCTGATCAGCGCCTTTGTTTTCGCTACACGGATAGTAAAATTTCTCTTCTTCTTAAATCCGAAATTTCAAGCTTCTAGCCTGCTTCTGTGACTGTACAGGTTGGTTTGTGTCAGACCTGGTCGAAAACCCCCAAGACCGGTTTTCTCGCGTCGCGGCTCAATTATTCTAAAAGCGGATAAAAACCTCATACAAAAGTTATAATTAGGTCCAAAGATCATTAGAGCCTCGACGCGAGAAAACCGGTCTTCGGGATTTCCGACCTGGTCCGACACAAACCGGCCTGTACAAGCTCAGAAAAGAGCTAGAAGCTTGAAATTTCGGATTTAAGTAGAAGAGGAATTGTACTATCCGAGTAGCGAAAACAAAGGCGCTGATCAGCTTCGCGGTTACCGCGAAGCTGATCTGCGCCTTTGTTTTCGCCTAGGCAAAAATCCGGTTTTCTCACGATGCGGCTCATTATGTATCTACTGTGTCGGGAAACAAAGTCTGTGTTTTGTACCATTTGTGTATACGTCATACGATAGATAGAGCGTTCGGACTGCACATAATTTCGGAAATCACGCAATGCTATTTCGATATTAAAGAAAAATGTTTTACACATATGTCTTCTATCATATGCGGTATATAGTAATGCGTATTTAGCAATATTTTTTTTTTTTTATCTCTGAAACATTTGTCAACATTTAGATCACTGCGGAACTTTAAAGTTTCCGAAGTGTTCTCAGCGACCAGGTAAAAGCATGTGAAAGTCTTTACAGTTAATCAATCAATAATGTATGTTGCACATGACAGGATATGTAAACATTTCATAAATAACTTAAGTAAACAGCACCACAAATTTTCCGAACTTAAGTTCAGTCCGAACTGTTAAATTTACCTGTGACGTCACAAACGTGTACACAAATGATAGCTTACACGGAGTTTGTTTCCCGACAGTGAAGTATGGTTGAATTGAAGCTTACTAGAAATATTCGATCAGTCGCGTATTCACAATTCTCGCTTACATTGAAAAATACCTTCTTTTTAAATACTAATTTTAATTATTGAGTACTTTCTCGAGATTTCAAGTACGCGTAAATAAATAAGAAAGAAAAATTGAATTGCAAAATAAAGGTAAAATAATCATGTAAATGACTTCAGTCGCCGCATGTACAAATGCACGTATATTAGGAATTTGAAGGACCATCCTAATCAACTAAATAAAGCATTCAATTAATTCCACCTCCATGCCTATTTTCCCTTGTGTCAAAAACTATTAAACTATAGCATATATAGTTTCGGTCACGCATTAAGCGAGTTTATTTAATTTGCATGTTTGGTGATGATTCTATTCGGTTCACTCAGTTCAGAATCAAGCAACATTCGTCACATGCTACGGATCGTACATTTGTGTGGCTAAACTCTGTTAATGACATATATATTATGCCGGAAAATTTCGATTTTGAATTTTGAACTGTTAAAGACGCAACGATGGTTTATGAACATATCTAAGAAGTAAACACACAATGAAATGTTTCTAAGATGGATGCTAATATTTACAATAATACAACAGTAATCACGTGTACAACTGTTGACGAAGCGTCACTTGAAACTGTTACACTTTATGAAACGGACTTAACCACAAGTGTGTCAGTTCTAAGAAATGGCTACGATCTCCCTGTATACGGTCTTGACAACGGATTATTCTACGCTCTGCACATTCCCGCAATTGTTTGTATCTTTCTCAGTCTAATATGCGCAAGTTCAACTATTATTCTTGCGTTTAGAAGACATTATGGAGTCCGTAGTTTCTTTTCCTGGACGAAATGCGACCGCTTCGTTGTGTATCTAGCAATCTGTGACGGATTGTTCAATCTAGCGCACGGCTCAGATCATGCTGACGTGCTCATTACCAAGAACCACGTGCACCCAGAGACATTGTGCCATTTCTATGGGTTTGTGACGAACACATTTGTGTCAGCACAAAATTTATTAGTTGCAATAATAGCAGTCAACGTCTTTGTGCTAATGTTCTTTCAAAAGAAACCAAACTTTGGGCGATGTGATTGGCGTCTCCTTTCCTTTATATTTGGAGTTCCTGTCTGTATCTCCGGTGTGCTTTGGTATCTCGGAAAGTTCGGACCTAACGGCATGTTGTAAGTATATAAGTATATCGATCTTATTGTGAAAGTGAGTGAACTTTGACGGAAGGGCTCATACAGTAGCAGATTGGCTAAAATGGCTTTGGAAACTGCAAATTTATACAAACTAGGGACATTCCGTAATCCAGACACTTCTTCGTGTTTAAGTATATATATATTTTTTCACGTTTTGTTAATTTGTTTTTGCGAGAGAGAGAGAAAAAGAGAGATAGAAAGAGAAGAGAAAGGAGAAAAAATCGGGAATCAAATCGCAAAAAAAAAAAAAAAAAAAAAAAGAAGCCCGTGCGCATCGATTTTTCAACGGTGACCCCTGCGCCGTGACCTTTCAGTAGCAAAACCAAAACAGCTTACACTATGTTAAAGAGCGGTCTTTCTACTTTCAATACAGGCATAAGGCGTGTTTCTAAGACTCACAGAAATGGTTTTATGGACGATTTACCAACCCTACCCCCTTTTTATGTGCATTTTGTAAAATGCCTGGTGGTCCTAAGGATATACGATATCAAGAAGGTTTCCGGTCGATTCGTACTCAAGTCAATTCGTACTCAAGTCAATTCATACTCAAGTACGAATTGACCAAAATGAGTACGAATTGACTTGAGTACGAATTGTCATGAGTACGAATTGACTCCGGACCATCAAGAAGATGTAGCTAGCAAAGGAGCTTTTTGGTGATCGCGAAGTCTTGTGCTGCTCCCCATCTAGCATTCCTATTAGGTCTTATACTCCTTGCCAACTACAAAGCAAAATTTCTTTTTAGAGGAAAGCAAAACATTCTAGATAATTAGAGCAATTAATGAGAAGGGGGTGGGGCATACCGCGGTTTCGGCTACTTAGTGACCCTTTAGATTTGGCAAAATGGAGAATTAATGTAATTTTGCATCTTTCAGCAGGGTAGTCGATACAAAGACTAGTATAATCCAAATAGGGCCAAATATATTAAACGTTGGTTAGAAAACGGATCTAAACCGATATTTTTCTGATTTCTCAGAATACCCTCGCTGATCTCAAAGGACCAAAATGAAAATATAGCCAGCACTATGGATGATGTACGGGGAGACCTTTTAGTGCAGCAACACTGCACAACACTAGCTGCAGTAGCAAATTAAAGTAAAACTGAAACCTGTTAAGCAGTGGACATATTAATGAGAAGGGGTATGGACCATATCGCGGTTTCTGCTACTTTAGCCTCTTCGGTGACCTAACACATAGATTTGGCAACATGGAGCCAAAGAAAATTACTGAAATTTTGCATCTGTCAGCAGGGTAGCCGATACAAAGACTAATATAATCCAAATGAGACCAAATAAACGTTGGCTAGAAAATGAATATAAACCGATAATAATTTTCTAATACTCTCGCTGAGAAATAAAATATAAAGGTTTGATCCTTTGGATGCAATAGAATCATTCAAAGGGAGATAGTATGGACTATATTGCGCAATTTCGGGTAATGAACCCTCATCAGTAGTCCTTTGTAAACCGGCAACGAACACCAGACTATTGTACTGCAATTTCGAAAATTTTCACGAGAAGTCTAAATCGAAGACACATTCTTAAACGGGTTCAAATAATTTAAACATTGCATAGAAGTCGTTTCTACACGTGAGTGTTTTAAACACTCTGAATATCTTTACTGATCTCAAAGGACCTAAATAAAATATAATCTGCACTATGGATGATGTACGGGGAGACTTTTTAGGGCTGCCACAAGGCACAACACCAGCTGCAGTAATAACAAATAAAATATAAAGGTTTGATCCTTTGGAAGCAATAGAAACATTCAAAGAGAAATAGTATGGACTATATTGCGCAATTTCGGGTAATGAACCCTCGTCAGTAGTCCTTTGTAAACCGGCAACGAACACCAGAAAGCTTGGAAGCCATAGTTTCAATGAATGAAATAGTTGTTTTGCTATGGCAGTTTGCATGCTTAGTTTTTAACCCGATCATATTCGGGAATACGTATTCATAAGACAATGCGCTAGATTTAAAAGAAACAAAAATTGATCAATCGTATGAAAGGGTATGGTGTAGTATCGTCACTGTTTGAAATTGATGGATCCAGGCAAATCTAATTTCTGACTGACATACATGTACTATGTACATGTACTATCTCATTACTGGTTCACCGCCTAGAAGGTCTGAGTTAATAAAACATCCATTATAATGAGCTTTTGAATTAAAATACCCTATTTTTCTTTTATACATTTGATTAGAAAATGTATTAAGGTTGTCTTTCAGCTACGGTGTGAATTCCCATGTGCCAACGATCCTTACAATTTTGCCCAGAAAGCTGTAAGATGATTATGCACCAGTTATTTGCATCCCCGGCTCCCCCGGGGCCGGGGAATAGCGGGGCTTTTAACTTTTCAATTTTTAAAGCCCGGCTAAAAGCCCGGCACTGCCGGGCAAGAGTTTTGGTAAAACCCCTGCTAAAAGCCCCGGCTCCCCAGAGGCTGACAATAACGTGGAACAACAGCTGGGAGTTGTTCTGATGAAACTGAAACATGGGAGAAGGGCCTCATTTTATGCATGTAAATGTTTAGGTGCATTTGGAAATTAAATAAGTACCATAAAGATAATTAAATGTTAAAAATATCATTAAAATCTAATTTGAATTAATGTGACAATGTATTGGCGGGAAATCATAACCCCGGCAAATCCCCGGCACTGCCGGGACACATCAGAGGTTAAAGCCAGGCACTTTAGCCCCGCTATGTCCCCGCTATCCCCGGCCCCGGGGGAGCCGGGAATACAAATATCTGGTGCATTAAAGAAACCGTCTTGCACTTCATAAGAAGAAAACAATCTAAAAGCGGATAAAAACCTCATACAAAAATTATAATTAGGTCCAAAGATCATTAGAGCCTCGACGCGAGAAAACCGGTCTTCGGGGTTTCCGACCTGGTCCGACACAAACCGGCCTGTACAAGCTCAGAAAAGAGCTAGAAGCTTGAAATTTCGGATTTAAGTAGAAGAGGAATTGTACTATCCGAGTAGCGAAAACAAAGGCGCTGATCAGCTTCGCGGTTACCGCGAAGCTGATCTGCGCCTTTGTTTTCGCCTAGGCAAAAATCCGGTTTTCTCACGATGCGGCTCATTATGTATCTACAGTGTCGGGAAACAAAGTCTGTGTTTTGTACCATTTGTGTATACGTCATACGCTAGATAGAGCGTTCGGACTGCACATAATTTCGGAAATTACGCAATGCTATTTCGATATTAAAGAAAAATGTTTTACACATATGTCTTCTATCATATGCGGTATATAATAATGCGTATTTAGCAATATTTTTTTTTTTATCTCTGAAACATTTGTCAACATTTAGATCACTACGGAACTTTAAAGTTTCCGAAGTGTTCTCAGCGACCAGGTAAAAGCATGTGAAAGTTTTTACAGTTAATCAATCAATAATGTATGTTGCACATGATAGGATATGTAAATATTTCAATAATAACTTAAGCAAACTGCACCACAAATTTTCCGAGCTTAGGTTCAGTCCGAACTGTTAATCAGTGGCGTCAAAATCTCGAGTACACAAATGATAGCTTACACGGAGTTTGTTTCCCGACAGTGAAGCATTATTCGATAAGTCGCGTATTCACAATTCTCGCTTACATTGAAAAATACCTTCTTTTTAAATACTAATTCTAATTATTGAGTACTTTCTCGAGATTTCAAGTACACGTGAATAAATCAGAAACAAAAATTGAATCGCAAAATAAAGGTAAAAATAATAATGTAAATGACTGCAGTCGCCGCAAATGCACGTATATCAGACATTTTTCACTTTTGAACGTAAATGCTGCTGGCGCTTGCGGTTATGACTTTCCGTGTGATGGGGGACGACTCGTGAGGGCATATTTGAGACGAAGACGAGGGACGATATGAAGAATTACTTAGTCAAAACTACCAATAGCCCGACGAAGACGAATTAAATAAGAGAGTCAAAAAAGTGAAATAGTCAGGACGTGTAGCTGTGTAGCTCAGTAGGTAGCCTTCTTGGAGTTGAAAGCGAAAGGTCCTGGGTTCGAGTCCCGGACCGATCACTTTTTTTCTTTTCTTTATTTGTCTCTCTTGTGACAAAAAAGCTTTGCAAATAAAACATATATTAAAGAATAAAAGTGATCGGTCCGGAGTATCAGCTGATTATATTTTTGGCAAAATTAATACAAGAATCATGAAATGCCCTACTACATTAAATTCTTAAATCGTAAAGGAATTGAAGTTTGAGACGGCAGCCTACATGTATGTTTTCTCTTGTATTGGGAGCTTAATTGACCGTATTTTTGGTATAAGAGCTGATCTATCTGATCGTCAATATTTCTTTCTGGGTGACATGAAAAAATATGAATATACTGAAGGCTTGTACAGTCATAATGTGGCTAGGATAAGTTAGCCACCCTGAACGACTTAAACTGAATGTTTTCCGCGGACGTAGGCACTAACTCAAATAGTACACTGTATAGATAGTACACTGTATAGTGTACATGTAAAGATATATGTATATTTATTAGGTGTAAGACCTACAGTTCCACGTGCTGTCTCGTGAGAGAACATAATTTATTTTGGCATGTTTATACATGTATTTCAAACAGATACTCGAAATCTTGATGTTATTTATTTGGTTGATGTTTCGTTTTGAGTCCATTAGACGATAAGTGCGATATCCTAGCTACATTTTGCATAGCCATACAAATAAGTTGAGGTTTTGTAGACCTTCCACAGTATTTCAGCATTTTGAATGCGATAATTACGATTTTGGGGATTTTTTTTTCCAAGTCAACGGCTTTCTTTCTGATCCTCATTTATTCTCTTGAATTATGCGTGATGTTTATCTGGTTGAATTCAAATAAATATAATTAAACTTCAAACTAAAACAATATCATTTTCAAGAAAATGAATGCTTATAGACTAAGAAACATACAGTTCGTTTTTTCATAACGTGCCGCGTACCTTGCTTAACCCTAACACAGGATGACACCATTCTTTACGCGAGCACACACACACACACACACACACGCACGCACGCACGCACGCACGCACGCACGCACGTTCCGTAGATTACTTCATGTCGCAGTGGTTCAGTCAGTCGCTTCGTAAAATCACATGTCGAGAATAAATACGTACATGTAGTTGATATAAGACTGGTACAAAATTATTTTTAGGGAGCACGGTGGCGTAGTGGTAGGGCGTCTGACTCCGAATCGTGAGGTCCTGGGTTCGATCCCCATAGGCGCCACCGTGTTGTGTCCTTGAGCAAGACACATTCACTCCTTACTAACTGGTTAAACCCAGGAAGCGTTGGCTCCGTCCCGTCATGACTGAAAAAAATGTTGACTGGGACATAAAGCCTTAATAAAAAATGATTTTGATAAGAGCATCTGACTCGTTAGCTCAGGAGGTTGAGCGCGAGTAGGAAACGCCTATTTTTATTGGAATTATTATTTTTATTTTTTTTTTTTCGCAGAAAAAAAAAATAAAAACTTAAAACCTATATGCATTGGTAAAATGCAAAAATAAAGAAATCCAGACAGCAATTAAACACATAAATCGTGAACAATGTTATCATATGCAATGGTAACAATGATTATTGTTGTCTTCCCGTTTAACTGTCTGATTTAATGGAACAATGAACCAGAAGTGGCCTTTGACACGACATGTTTACAAAATCGCATCATCAACCGTCTTGTTTGCCATTAAAGATACATTACGCGTTCAATGTGAGTCGGCCTTATAAATGCTTGGCGCGAATAAAACAGCTTCCAGTGCAGAATATTATTTTTTTTAGACACTCGTGTGTATAACTAGGGATTGCTAGTTCAATTCTGAGCTGCCCATGGCTTTATGGTTACACTATAAGCCGAGATCCCGTCTGCAAATGACGATAACTGTTGGTGGGAAAACAACTATCAACTATTTGTTATCTCCATGTGACTTTTAACATACTGGTGCATGTATATACGTACATTGGTTCTGTTAAGCTACATTTCACGTGTTTTTCGTGAACACACAGAAACTTTTTACATGTAAACATGGCAAGATTTACGATTTGAAACATTTAGTTGATCTTTAATTTTATGTGTAGTTCTTTTTATTCTACGCCTTACAACGTTTTGACACATTTCAAGTAATATCGAGCATGGTCTGTTATCCTCATCAGGATAACATGTCCGTGACATGTTTACCCTATTGAACAACGCTTTTATAAAGCAAAACTTGAGTATGCAGGGGTATACCTAGTTTTAGCTCACATGAGCCCTTCGGCTCAAAAGGTGAGCTTATAGGATGGCCATGACCCTGTCAACAATTTCCATGATCTTCTTCTCTGAAACAGCTTGGCCAATCAAAGTTAAAACTGTTTGCGGAGCATTCTTAGGAAGGGGAAACGAAATTTGCATAAATGGACCAGGTCACATGACCAAGATGTCCGCCTTGGCTATAAATAGCAAAACCGTTAAAATTTTTCTTCTCCAGAACTAGAAGGCCTATGATTTTGTAACTTGGCATGAAGCATCAAACAATATTAAACGCACTACAAAGATCGGTAAGATCAACTTACATGTATGTCGCCCATGCATTTAAATGGGGAAATAAGTTAAATGTAATTAAATGGGTGGAAACTTGCTATGATAATACAAATGGACAGATTTATTTTTATGAAAACATTAAGACCCAGGTGGTTGTCTGCTCCTGCCTGGGGGATATATACATGTATATGACTATAATATTTAAACATCTTCTCTGCAACCGCATGGCCGATCAAAGCCAAACTTCGTGGAAGGGGAACGAAAGTTTGTATTAATGGTCAAGGTAACTTGACCAAAATGGCCGCCATGGCTATGAATTGAAAAACCTTTAAAGTAAGTGTTCTTCTTCAGAACCAGTAGGCCTATGATTTTGAAACTTGGCATGAAGCATCTACAAAGTCTATATATGACCCAGGGATGACATTAACCTATTATAGGACAAGGTCAACTTAGGTTGCCTATGCTTCTGAAAACATAGATTGTGAGTATTCGTTCTATCATATGTCCACAATCTATGTTTTGAACAAATAAGAAAATATCAAAACTGTTGAACTGAAAATTTTCATTTTTTTTTTCAACTTAAAAAACACACTGTATTTTGCTTAAGGTTTTGTAATGATATCGTCATGATACAGGGTACCGTTTAGTGCACGTGTATTACACATGCTGACGACAGATCTACAACATTTGATCATTCTTAACCTTACTCATTAGGGCCCATCTTTGCGTCCGGAATCGGGCAAGCATATAAGCACATAAGCTTCTTACTCAATCGGAATTTAAATAAATAATAAATTGAATCGGTTTGTTGATTTGGGCGTTAATCAAACAGCAAAGGTCATATGGAAACGAGACCTCAGTTTATAGTCTCATCCGACAGACGCAAGAAGAACCGGATCAAACCTGCGATCGCTGGTTTATAAGGCACGTGAAATAACCACTGCACCATGGAGGCTTGCTTAATAGGTTCAGTATAAACTTTATCATGATAGAAATCGTACTTTTAAATGTTAATAAAAAAGGACAAAAGAACGCATGCCCTTAACATCAACTGCGTTCGGCTTGCCAAGCAGCAATGTGGTTTGATAACGGATCCGGCTTGATATGATCTTTGTTTTGTCGATGGGCCCTAGGACAAAATGTTGCCCTGTTACATGTATATATATTAGAATCATGAATGGCGGTTCGTTTGTTTACATATAAAAGGTCGGTAAATGGACACGTGAAATGTCTGCGTGGTATATTGTACATGTATATGAATACGTGTATTCGGGTATTGTCTATCAGTGTCAGCACCATCGTGTATGCTTGCGATACAATCAAAGCCCTTACAACAAAGATTGATGCAACACCTCACAACATGTGATAAAATGGATTAAAACAACCTTCAGCGCAGCAATATCGCTTTGGCAACTACCAACACCAAGACAATGAACTCTTCGCCGTAGCCTTGCTGCCCAATTGATCAGTCTTACAATCACGGGTGACACAAACCAAGTTCTGCTTGTGGGTGTGCAAGTTCGTTTTCTCAGGGTTCTCCCCTTTCCCCCCTGTTACTGATTTACCCGTCTCATATGAACTAAAATAATTTTGAACGGGCCGAAACTTGTATAAAAAAAACCCCGCATCATTATGATCAGAAATGAGCACAATCAGACCCTTATCTGTAATCAAGTAACAATAGAATGACCAAGAATCAATACAATTAAATTTCCCATCCTAACATAGACAACAGGCGGGAGAGACATGGCGGTCCCACACATCACAAGCAATTTAACAACACGCATAAAAAACAAAATTACTAGCTCTTTTCAAACAAGACCAGCGTCTAGTCTGTTAAAAGGGACAATAGGCGGCCCCCGTGGCCGAGTGGTTAAGGTCGCTGACTTCAGTGCTCTTGATCATTCGATCATCTCACCGCTGTTGGTTCGCGCCTCGCACGGGGCAGAATTCACATGTGGGACGAGCCAAATTCTGCTTGCGGGTGTGTCAGGTGGTTTTTCCCCGGGTACTCCGGTTTTCGCCCCACTTTCTGTTTAATTCGTCTCGATTTGAGTGAAAAAGCTTGAAAGGGACGTAAAACTGAATAAAAAAAAAAAAAAAAAAAAAAAAAAAAAAAAAAAAAAAAAAAAAAAAAGACAATACACGAGGCAATAATCTTAAGAAAACACATGTGAAGACAGTATACACCATTATTTGTGAAACAAATTAATAATTTGTGCACTTTGACAGAATATGTAGTGTCCAAAATTGCTTCTACGTGTATGTGAAAATGGCAAACATCAAAAGTAAACTGCGGCGAAGTGACGCGCGACCCGCTTTACGGGGCGACTGAAACACTATGCGTCCTCTTCGGAAACACTTTAGAAACTCATGAAAATAATATAATTGTGTTAGTTTGATTTTAATTTATTTATTTGAATTCAACCAGGTGAAACAGCACGCAAACTATCACACAGAATAAATGAGGATCAGAACGAAAGCTTATGTCTTGCCAAATTAATTTTGTACATCGTAACCATCGCACTCGATATGGCAGAAATACTGTTGAAAGTCTACAATAAACAAAAACAGTTGTGTGGCTAGACATATTGTAGCTACATGTAGGGTATTGCCCCCATCGCTCTTCCTACTGTCGAATGGACTCAAAACGACACATCGAAAAAAAATAAACATTGTTCGCTCATGAGATAGCACGTGAAACCGTAGTTTTACATCTATACACATATATATGAACATGTACACTATACTGTTTGATTTGGTGTCTTGTGTATTTGTTAAAATTCAGTTTTACGTCCCTTTCAAGATTATTTCAGCTCATATGAAAAGCACCAAACAGTAGGTGGGCGAAAACGGGAGTACCCCGAGAAAAACCGCCTGGCACACCCGCAAGCAGAACTTGGCCTGTCTCAAATGTGGCCATTGTGGGTCTCGAACTCACACCAGACACAACGGTGAGATGATTAAGTGATTATGAAACAGCGCTCTTAAATGCTCGGCCACGGGGGACGCTTGCGTAATTTTTTTAGTCATTAGAGGCGGTCAGCTTATCCTATCCACATTATCTGTACCAGCCAGTCAGGAAATAAATGTTGACGTTAGGATCGGTCGCTGATCCGTTCTTCTGCCGAAAATGACGATCGAGTTCTCGGCTTCAATGGGTGAAAAATCAAGACCTATAAAAACCTATACATGCGGTCTGCCTTCTCACTAGACAGTTTAGTCCAGAAACTTACGATTTAGTATAAATGCAGCAGTGAATTTTGTGATTCTTGCATTTGCCAATAGATAAAATATTATTTTCTTTTTTCCTTTTTTTTTTCATTTCTTTTTAATTTTCTAAGCTTTATTGTCACAGGTGCGAAAAAAGGAAGAAACAAAGAAAAGGAAAAATAATTTTTGTCTTACCCGGACTCGAACCCAGGACCTTTCGATTCAATGTCTTACACTCTACCTACTGAACTATTCAGCTAGGCGTCCTGGACAATTCGTTTTTAGCGTGTCTCATTTAATACACCTCCGGTGGGCTGTTGGTAGTTTTGACTAAGTAATTCTTCATATCGCCCCTCGCCTTCGTCCCAAATATGCCCTCACGAGTCGTCGCCCATCACACACAAAGTTGTAACCGCAAGCGCCAGCAAACTTTACGTTCAAAAGTGAAAAATGTCTATCAGGAATTTGAAGGACCATCCTAATCAACTAAATAAAGCATTCAATTAATTTCTCCTTTATGAACATTTTCCCTTGTGTCAAAAACTATTAAAGTATAGCATATATAGTTTCGGTCACGCATTAAGCGCGTTTGTTTAATTTGCATGTTTGGTGATGATTCTATTTGGTTTACTCAGTTCAGAATCAAGCTACATTCGTCACATGCTATATGTATCGTACATTTGTGTGGCTAAACTCTGTTAATGGCATATATATTATGCCGGAAAATTTTGATTTTGAATTTTGAACTGTTACTGACGCAACGTTTATGAATAGACAAGAAAATATCTGAGAAGTAAACACACAATGAAATGCTTCTAAGATGGATGCTTATATTTACAATAATACAACAATAATCACGTATACAACTGTTGACGAAGCGTTACTTGAAACTGTTTCACTACATGAAACGGACTTAACCACAAGTGTGTCAGTTCTAAGAAATGGCTACGACCTCCCTGTGTACGGTCTTGACAATGGATTATTCTACGCTCTGCATATTCCCGCAATTGCTTGTATCTTTCTCAGTCTAATATGCGCAAGTTCAACTATTATTCTTGCGTTTAGAAGACATTATGGAACCCGTAGTTTCTTTTCCTGGACGAAATGCGACCGCTTCGTTGTATATCTAGCCATATGTGACGGATTGTTCAATCTAGCGCACGGATCAGATCATGCTGACGTGCTCATAACCAAGAACCATGTGTACCCAGAGACATTGTGCCATTTCTATGGGTTTGTGACGAACACATTTGTGTCAGCACAAAATTTATTAGTTGCAATTATAGCAGTCAACGTCTTTGTGCTAATGTTCTTTCAAAAGAAACCAAACTTTGGGCGATGTGATTGGCGTCTCCTTTCCTTTATATTTGGAGTTCCTGTCTGTATCTCCAGTGTGCTTTGGTATCTCGGAAAGTTTGGACCTAACGGCATGTTGTAAGTATATAAGTATATCGATCTTATTGTGAAAGTAAGTGAACTTTGCAGTAGCAGATTGGCTAAAGAGCTTTGGGAACTGTTTAAGAGACCGCAAATTTATACAAACTTGGGGCATTACGTAATCCAGACACTTCTTCGGGTTTAAGTATTTATCTCTTTTTCACGTTTTGTTAATTTGTCTTTGCGTCTAGGGCACTTCATTGAGACATTATAGTTAATAAACGATATCAATAACAAGTAACTAGCAATGTAGCTTTTTGGTAATCGCGAAGTTTTGTGCTGCTCCCCAGCTAGCATTTCTATTAGGTCTTATACTCCTTTCCAACTACAAAGCATTATTTCTTTTTTAAAAGAAAGCAAAAGTCTCTAGAATAAAAATAAAACCGAAATCCTTTAAAGGGGGATGAACCACACCACGGATTCGGCTACTTAAGCATTTTCAGTGACCCCATAGATTTGGCAACATGGAGCCAAAGAGAATTAATGTAATTTTGCATCTCTGAGGCAGGGTAGTCGATACAAAGACTAGTATAATCCAAATGAGGCCAAATATATTAAACGTTGGCTAGAAAATGAATTTTAACCGATAATAATGTTCTGCTTTCTCAGAATACCCTCGCTCAAAGGACCAAAAGGAAAATATAATCATTTACGGGGGGTGGGTGGCTTTTTAGGGCAGCCACACTGCACAACACCAGCTGCAGTAATAGCGAATAAAAGTAAAACTGAAAGCCTTTAAGGGCAATGAACATATTAATGAGAAGGGGATGGGCCATACCGCGGTTTCGGCTACTTAAGCCTTTTCAGTGACCCTATATATTTGGCAATATGGAGCCAAAGAGAATTAATGTTATTTTGCATCTTTCAGCAGGGTAGTCGATAAAAAGACTAGTTTAATCCAAATGGGGCCAAATATATTAAACGTTGGTTAGAAAATGAATCTAAACCGATAATAATTTTCTGATTTCTCAGAATACCCTCGCTGATCTCAAAGGGCCAAAAGGAAAATATAATCTGCATTATGGGTGATGTACGGGGAGACCTTTTAGGGCAGCCACACTGCACACCGCCAGCTGGAGTAATAACAAATAAAAGTTAATCCTTTAAGGGCAGTGAACATATTAATGAGAAGGGGGTGAGCCGTACCGCGGTTTCGGCTACAAATGGGGCCAAATATATAGAAAATGAATCTAAACCGATAATAATTTAAAATTTCTGATTTCTGAGAAAACTTGGAAGCCATAGGGCCAATAAATGATTTACTATGACAGTTTTCTTTACCAAGTTCAATTATCATTTTGTTGAATTAAGATTTGGAAATAGTTTGCTATATTTTAACCTACAAAATAAAATAGGCTTAAAGTTTGGCCGTGCGTATATTAGTTTTCTTTAATTGACAACACTTTTCTTGAAATTTAGAAATGCGCACAAAGCTACGCAAATGTCAAAGAACAATTTGACAAAGAAAAAAAGATGACCTCAAAACCAAAACAATTTGTGTTTCTTTTTTTCTCCTACAGTTGCCTCACAGACGGGGTTCGGAGCTGGTCAATATACGTATTCCTCATCTCGATACCGCTTCTGATCATTTTGGTTCTGAACAGTACATTGTATCTCCTCTCATGGTGGAAGATACGGTCTCAACTAAAGGAAATTAACACTACCTTGGGTAAAGCCAAACAGGGTCATGATACAACATCCATCAATGTCGCACAGAACATGTCGCTGTTTGTTGCTGCCTTCTTCATACAATGGGCTGCTGCCGGAATATACGGCGTTTGGTCGATGATTGGAAACACACCGATAGTTATTTTTCACATCACTACCACGTTTACAAATCTCGGCGGAGTTTTGAATCTAGGAGTGTATTTCATTGTCAACAGAAGGAGGCATGACCGAAAGTCAGTGAGATCGTTTCGAGAAACCGTGTCAGGACATAGTGGTAGAATGAGCCTGAGTGTTACAAGTGACACAAACTTGAGTGAGTCGACAGCGCCTAAGACAGGCTCGCTCTCTACAATAACGCATTGAACTCAATATACTAAAAAACTGATGCTAATGGTCAGATAATAGTATGCCTCTGTTGGATCATATTTGTAACAAATCATATATGTAACACATTTGTTACGTACATGATCACATTCGTAACAGATAAAGTGTGTTACAAATGTGTGTGTCCGAAATGGGCGTTGACATGAGAAGCATATATGTAACGGTTTAGTTGTCTATTTGTATTCAAACAATTAACAGCACTAGCAACATCATTATATTCTTTACACTTTTGATTTTATTCTCGATTGCAAAACAATAGTTAGCACATTAAGCTAATCGCTCTCGAGACTCACTCCAACTTGAATCAACCTCAGAGAGAGAGAGAGAGGACGTGTGGAATAATGATTTTTTGCCCAAGGTACCAGTGCATCTCGAGCGCGCACGTGAGTGTGTCCAGCAACATCCAAATAGCAAGAAAATTGATCTGCAGATTGGAACTCAAGGCAAAACACACATCATACAGTTTAACTTCCAACAATCTGCGTCTCGTACTGACTGTCGATCAATTGTTGAATAAAAGATAACAAGACAGATTTCTTATCTCAGTCGGCATCTGCAGTAGTAGGAGATCAGTGAAAATTGATCATGTCCCGTCTTGATAATGTTTGCGAAGTTGCCAGTTTAGTGGCGTGAAGGTGACAGCCTAGTGGCTTTAAGTTGGCAGACTAGCAGGCATGTGTGGCAGTCTAGCGGCGTGGACTTTGCAGTCCAGCAACCTAGCAGCCTAGTGGCGTGGCGGCCTAGCGACTTGTTGGCCTAGACTGCCACACATGCCTGCTAGTCTGCCAACTTAATGCCACTAGGCTGTCACCTTCACGGCACTAAACTGCCAACTTCGCAAACATTATCAAGACAGGCCATGATCAAGTTTCAGTACCATAGCGAGATTTTTCAACATTATGTCAGTCATATTACGGCGGTCAGTTAACCTACCTACTCACAGTTCCTGGGTAGACTTAGGCCTCCGGCCTAAGCGGTTGACCAGTACAAAGTGCATATTTCGCCAGTTTCTGACAGCTGTCCAACGTGAATCATCGGTAGGGGAAGAATGCGGTAGATATCTCATGACCAAACTTCACGAAGGTTATGCTGCAAGTGAAGCTCAGTTTTTCTTAGCGCTATCCTCTAAATGCTGAGCAACAAGCAAGGGCTGCTTGTGTCATTTTTAACGTCTTCGGTAAGGCTCGACCGGGGATTGAATCTCCCGCACTCGGAACGGATGCTGTACCACTGGGTTATTAAATTCGTAACAAACATGACAAAAAACGCAAAAAAGAACATACACATGTACATGTATCAGACTACTTTCGTTGCATATTCCCTTTGTAACTTGTTATGTGATCATATATGTAACATGTGTTACATATATGATCACAAATGTAACGTGTTACATATATGATCACATATGTAACACGTGTGTAATCACACACACACACACACACACACACACACACACACACACACACAAACGCATGAACCTCAACGTGACAAAATGTACCTTCGGACATTCTGTCATCACTAGTAGAAAGCTGCAAAAAGAGGAAAAATCATGTAATATAAATGATTTAAAAATATCACTGTAATGGTAATCTTTCAACTGAATGAATTTTAAAACATATTTATTTCAATACTTGGAGTTATCTGCCCTTGTCTAAGCCCATTTTATATATTGTTCCTATACATGTATCTATCGTTAAAAGGTAACCATAGCAACCACATCGCAATAAAATACACAAAATAATTTCAACATATTGCCGTAACAATACGGTGTTTGATCAGTGCTTAAACAGTTTTAAGCAAATGCATCGGGTTTTGTAGGTTCTACTAACACGCAGAAATGCATTACGCAACTTTTGTTTGTTTGTTTGTTTGTTTGAGGCTGTACGTCCCTGTCAACAATTTTTCAGTCATGTCGGGACGGAGCCAACGCTTCCTGGGTTTAACCAGTACTGTTAGGAGTTAATGTGTCTTGCTCAAAGACACAACACGATGACGCCTGTGGGGATCGAACCCAGGACCTCTAGATTCGGAGTTCGACGCTCTACCACTACGCCACCGCGCTCCCATTACGCAACTTTGACTTCATTTTTCAGGTAAATGACGTTTGTAGGGTTCATATAGTAAATTGGTCATAACTCACAAAATAACCTGAATAATCTGTTCAAATTAAAGACCAACGTACTCCTGAAATATTATACATTCAAAATAACGTTGTTTATCAAATACTCACCGATTGTTCGAAGGTACATTTTCTCACGTTGTGGCCCATATATATGTTTATATATATAAACAGAGAGCAGCCACGATACCGGACATTAAATTCATGAATATCCTTTAAAGAGTTGAGGAAATATGGAGCGGACGCGATAGAGTGACGTCGACGTCACCGCCGATGACGACGATGGACAAAGTGCCACAACAAATCAGTATCAAGATATTGGCCCATCTGGTGAATAAAAACCTGCTACAAATGTGTTTCAGATGTAAATATGCATTTTTTGTACTGTTTTTAAATCAAAATTGACCTGTGACATATGTGATTTCATGTCACATCAAAAACCGGCATCGATCATATTCGTCACAAAATATGTTACATTTATGCTTGATTTCCGAGTCATATATGTAACACATGTTACATATGTGATCATATATGTAACAGGTGTTACATATATGATTTGTTACAAATATGATCCAACATGCCTCTCCAATCTCTCTTTTCTTTTCTCGTCAGCTGTATCGACGATCACACTCCCCTTTATCGGGAGTTCATGCATTTGTCGGGATTACAATCACGGATTTGTTCGAATTCATAGAGCTTAATTTAGGTTAAGCCAGACTACATATCGGTGGAGTTCTGAATCTAGGAGTGTATTTCATTGTCAACAGAAGAAGGCAAGATCGAAAGTCAGTGAGATCGTTTCGAGAAACCATATCAGGACAAAGTGGTAGAATGAGCCTGAGTGTTACATTAGAGACACACTTGAGTGAGTCGACAGCGCCTAAGACAGGGTCGCTATCTACAATCACGCAATGAACTTTATTATTTATTGCGTTTCAATTTACTTGGAAACTGATGCCAATGGTCAGAGTACGACTCTCCAACTTCTCTTTTCTTTTCTCGCCAGCTGTATCGACATGGATGATCATTTCTTTATCGGGAGTTTATGTATGTTTCTGGATTACAATCACGGATTTGTTCGAATTCATAGAGATTAATTTGGGTTAACCCAGACTACATATCAGCGTTCTGAATCTAGGAGTGCATTTCACTGTCAACAGGAAGAGGTATATGTAATCGAGAGTCAGCGCGATCATTGCGGAAAACCGTGTCAGGACATCGGGATAGAATGAGCCCGAGTGTTACAACTCAGTGATACAAACTTGAGTGAGTCGACAACGCCTAAGACAGGCTCGCTATCTACAATTACACAATAAGCCTTTAGATTGTACTTAAAGACAACACATTATGAAAACGTGTCCATACAATATACAGAAATGTTTTCAGTTGTAAAAAGTAAAAATGTCATCAGAAAATTTGTGATTTTTTTCTTATTTTTGACTGTTATTATAGCTCAAGAGAATATGTATATTGCATGGGCGTATTTTCATAATGTAGTTTATTTCCACTGCCTTTGTTTCATTGTTATTGAATGATATCCAGTCAAAGGCTATGTATGTAACAACAACAATGCAAGAAAACGTCGTCAATGGTCCAGAATCCACACATACGCTACCAAGAAATACATTTGAGCGCTATTTCACTGTTCAAGGGTCGAGTACTAAATTATGTTTCATTGTTTTGGATCACAGGTGTACACGTAATAATTTTTCGGGGAGTTCGTAACGTCATTTGACGACCGACGAAACAACTATGTGAATTTTTATAACATGTCCATTTTGAATGTGATGCAATCCCGTTTAAAGGCCAACATGGAAAACAAAAGCGACCCTTACATTTGTGATCATTTCATGTACATGTAGCATATTCGACAAGGCTCAGGACAACACGCCCGTGACATGTATACCCCCTTGAACCCCACTTTTATATAGCAAAACCGGGGTGTGCAGGTGTATACCTATTTTTATTATTTTTGCTCCAAAACATAGATTGTGGATACTCGTTAGAACCGCCTAACCACAGCCTCGCTAACGTGTACCCACAATATCTGTTTTGAGCAAAAATAAGAAAAATATCAAAACATTTCTGCTGAAAACTTTCAATTCTAAAAGCTAAAAATATCTCTGATTATTACATGGGCAAGTTTTCGTAATAATGAACACTCGTGTATGATCCTCCGTCTACATATTAACAACAGTCATGCACAAGAATGTCCTCAACGATACAGAACTCACAGAATTCTATCCAATCATACAGTGTAATGTTGCTCCACTTCAGTGAAGTTCTTAAGCGCTAGATATGTTTTCTTGTTTTAAGTGTGAGAATCCAATGATTAAAATGAAATTTCTCTCTCCTCAGCACCGTCGAAATGACAATCTCTGACGCCAGTTATATTGTTGTGGCTCATAATCATACATTGTAGTGTTGTTCCACTGTTTAAGACGCTAGTCATCGGGATAACATTTCCGTGTAATATATACTCCCTTACACCCAACTTTTATATAGCAAAACTGGGGTTTGCAAGGGTCTACCTATTTTTGTTATCTTTGCTCCACAACATACATTAAATTGTAGGTACTCTCCGAGGTGGTTCTAACTTGTACCCACAAGCATTGTTTTGAGCAAAACTAAAAAAATTATTAATTTTTTTTTTCTGATGAAAATTTTCATTCTTTTTGAACTTTAAAAATCTCTATATATTATTACATGGACGTGTTAAAATCGCAACGATACGTTATTATACAAGGACGAGATATGTTTTCTTGTTTTAAGTGGGAAGATCCAATGATTAAAATGTTTGAAATTTCTCTCTCCTCAACACCGTCGAAATGGCAATCTCTGACACTAGTATCACGAGTAACACCGTTGCGGCGCTCCAGTACGTAACGTCATTTACGCACGTCTCCGTAGCCGTCTGCGTCTTCTCCGTTACTGGAAAACAAAACAAAGCAATAGGTTAACTTGCGTACAACCAGAATAATCCTGGTCCCGAGGTTATATTTTTTCATGCTCAACTCACCTGAGAATAAAATTTAAAATGCTCATAAATGCCAAAAATGCCCAAATATATTGAAGTTGAAGGTTTAGAACCCCAAAACCTATAATTAATCCTGCTTATTAATGCTAAAATGCCAACAATTGTTGGTATTTTAACATTTATGAGCAGGATAAATGTTTGTCTCAGCTGAGCTGAGCATGAAAACAAGTTATATAACCTTGGGGGCCTGTGGTCCTCTTTGCGGTTACCGTACATAGACAAACAGATGTGACACCGCAACCCGTACATGTAGCTACTAGTAGTATGATTAGAAGAAGTGATGGCATGGAAATTTCAAATCTCTGTTGACGTCCCTTAAATATAAGTGCACTCATTGATCACGTGATAACGACGGGGGTAAGTCCATTCGTCACTAATGTGATATTATACAATTGTTGCCCTTGAGTGAGGGTCACATGACGATTTGTTCACCTTCGACAAGTAAAATAGCCCTTGGGCTACCTGTCGAAGGTGAACAAATCGTCAGGTCACCCTCACTTAACAACAATTGTTTATTATATCGAACCCTTTTTGAAACAAATTAGCGACATATCACAGGAAAAAGCATGTGTGACTGCAAGTGCAACTGCGCATTCGAGCGAATATGACGTCAGAGGGTAATATTATCATGAATATGACAGAATAGCACCTCCGCGTGACCTGCTCTTGACCAATCAAAATCCACACTCAGCCAATGAATATTAATGAGGTATAAATGAGCGTATATGGAGTGAGTTAATAAGCCATCATGATTGACTATAAATCAAACACAACCCTTCAGGCTGCCACGGGCGTTATTTTCATGGCGTAAACGTCCCAAAAAATTTGTTGAATATGTTATGAGACGACTTCAAGATGTACACTCACAACCAAATTGATTTTTGAGTACTAGTATTCGGACAGAATCAGTAGGAAAATCGGCCATAGTTTTCTTACAACTGAATGGAATTTCATGTGGTGAAGTACACATACTGCGGAAAGCTGTAATCAAAACGGTTATACAACAAATCGTTTAATGCTCTCTATTTGAGCCGCCCCATGGGAAAACCAACAATCTGCATATGCAAAAACAAAGGCGCAGATCAGCTTCGCAGTACATGTAACTGCGAAGCTGATCAGCGCCTTTGTTTTCAGAACACGGATAGAACAATTCCTCTACTTTCTAAATCCAAAATTTCCAGCCTCTAGCCATCTTCTGTGACTGTACAGTCCGGTTTGTGTCGGGCCTGTTCGGAAACCACATTGTTGGTTTTCCCACGAGACGGCTCTTTTTTTTTTATTACACCGAGCAACATCATTGTCAATATATAAATCCAGTTGCTCGGGGTTATCAATTTAATCACAGCTCGCATTAAATTGCATGTTGTATATCATTTCAGGGCATACCGGAATATGGGAACTTACCTACGTGGAATTTCATTCAATATTTAGAAAACTATAGCTAATTTACGTACTGGTTCTGTCCGTATACTAGTACACAATAACTGAATTCAGTCCACAGTGGACGTACACAGTACGGTCCGCCGAGGGTCAAAAGTAATTCAACCATTACGAAAACACACCCATGCGATATACGATTTTTTCAGCTGTAAAAATGAAAATTTCACGGGAAAATTTCGATATTGTTTTTTATATTTTTGTTATAACGGTTATAGCGTGTACCAAAAATCTTTGTTTAGAGCCAAAATAAGAAAGAGAAAACATTTTTTTTTTCAACTGAAATTTTCGATTTTTACATGTAGCTGAAAAAACACTATTTATTGCATGGGCAAGTTTTCCTACATTACGAAAACTTGCCCAGGCAATGTATAGAGATTTTTCTACGGCCTTAGTGTATTATTGAAACAAGAATCTCTTTCTAGTTATTCTTGAGTTAATACCTTTATAGGCCTATACTTAAAACCAGTTTTGAAATGGACTATTCCGAAGTGGGTGTGCTCACTTCTGAATTATTGCAAAAAAGTGTATTTATTGAACTTTGACGAGTTTCAAAAGCTGATGTTTTGATACTATGTGGTCTCTGTAAAAATTAAAAGGTACTCATTTGTCTATACAGTGAGTTTTTGCTTTTCGAAATTTGGTTAAGAAGTACCTGAATCACCCTTGGACTACCAACTTCGAAATACGTCATAAGTCAGGAAGCAGTTCCATTAATTTAATAATGGCGTCCTTTCATGAAGCAGTTTCATTCATAGATTTATATTTAGTGATCATATTTCAGGAGTAATTCATGCTGTATCCTAATAATCATTGTATTAGGATGAAACGTATTCTGTTATCAAAGCATTGCTACATAGAATATAGTGTCAAAGCAACTAGTTTTATTATTTTGGTTGACATTAAATCAATATGGGCTGGTCCATGTGAGACCGTTACAACATTGCCTTCAATCGAAACGGGGTGTAAAGAAAAGAATGAACAAGATTCACTGCTTTCTGTTTCATAACTGTGTATAATAAATTTTACAAGGAAGGTCCAAATTGGTCATTTTGAAATTATAATGAACAAAATCTAGTACTTAGAATGTAGAAATTGAATGATTAATTGTTTTATTCACTTGACATACCTGTAAAACGTGTTATTCACTATAATAGACTATTCCAAACTTCCAGCACACTTACTACCAATTATCAATGAAGGGTTGTTCCATTTGCTGCACAGGGGTGTAAACAAATGCTTCCGCATGCTTCCGTTGCTTTCTATTTTATAACTCATGTTCATTAATCTCCAATCACGAGAAAATGTCTTTTCAAAGACAACTTGTGACAAAAATCTAGCATTTAGTATGTAGAACTATATGTAATTTAGTTTGTTTTCTTATTATACCTGTAAGTCAATAGAATGGGCAAATCCAATATTCCAAAAATAGATTGTCTTCCTAGCAATTTAGGTAAAATACATCACCAAGTATGGTGTACTGGAAGGGTCAAAATGACCGAAGTGGTAAACCGAACTGTCCATGCCTATTTCGAAATAGACATGCACCCGCAAATATAGGGGTCTCCCACATATTTAGAGGTTCACCCCTATTTTAAGATAAAGGTTAACCCCTAGAATGCCGGTACACCGTCATAGATTGTGATTTTGTCTGGTAGTCCGTTTGATTGTGACTGCTTGGTGGCACTGTTGAGTGTGACTCTTCCAGGTAGTCGTGTCTGTATTGTTGTACGTTGGTATAATAAATATATTATGTATGTATCATATTAAATACTATGTTATGCTCAGTTACATGCACTGTGTATGTGACATGTTATTTCACACATGTGGCGTTATGTTATGTTGCATATATAATGTTAGGTTTCATATGTAATATTATGTTACATCTGTTCATTATGCCATTTTGACCCTTCCAGAACACCATAACTAAGATTTTGAGTGCGTCGTCTTAAATATGGTAAAATACATCAATTAGTATGAGTCACTTCGTCCTAAGGTTAAGATTTCCGAATAAAAAAAGTTGAATCAAATAAAAATCATAATGAATAAATCATGAATCGCCAAACGTTGACCGAAATATGCGGCATCGCCCATGGATCCGCAAATGGGGTCTTTTTAGCTATAATTAAATAAATATTACATCTTCATTGACCATAAGGTCGTAAGAAAAAGACGAGCTTCTTGACGCCTAAACACGTATATTGCGGGCATTTTGTTGTTGTAATTGAGAAATGATGACCCAGTCCCGACATAACCAAAGCTGTTGCGTTTGGTATCAAATCAAATAAATGCACAAGTGTGTATTATTGTACTCCATATAGCTACGTTCATACAGTTACATGTGAGTGACTAAATAAACAGACATGCACTGAACAAACAAAAAGCTCTTAACACTTTTTAACGGTTGCCTTACTCCGTGTTTGAGAAATGGTGTGACAGTTGATAGAGGCCAAATCCAAAATAACAAATCACGCCCAGTTTCGAATAATGTCTCTAAAGTCATTGATTGTTGAAAATGTTAGAACGCATGAAAATTAAAGTTGACCGCTATTAACCGCTGACCTACATGCGTCATGGTACTAATAGGGTTATATCTCGGCGCTGTAGCTTATGTCACTTTAATTTGAATGCGTCGACGATGTCTCCGCTTTTTTTTTTTTTTTGTACCCAAGAGTTTATGGTTATTTTTTGACAACAATGAAACAACTCTACAGTCCGTGTTGCATGCGTTTCTGTCGTGCTGACGATTAACTTGCCCACTACTATTTATTGCGCTCAACCTGACATTAATGTGGAATTGGCACTGTAAATTCAGAAACTTCATTTTCGATGTGCAGACTGGGCGTTTAGATATTCACATAACCAACTCGTAAACTTATAATTCATATAGTACAGTTTAGCCTTATTTCTGTGATGAGCATTTACGACAGATCAATTATCATTTTTCTTTTGATTATTAACCAACTGTTATACGTACAAAGAGTCAATACATGCTACTATTGAACCATTCTGTGTCTATTCAACATAAACTTATTGAAAATGAAGGGTAAACACACTGTCACAGAAAAAAATACAATGTATAAAACACACACTTAAACTGCTATCAACGTTAACGCTCTCCCTTGTAGTCATTTTGATTGTGACTTTGTCTGGTAGTCCGTTTGATTGTGACTGCTTGGTGGCACTGTTGAGTGTGACTTCCAGGTAGCCGTGTCTGTATTGTTGTACGTTGGTATAAGAAATACATTATGTATGTATCATATTAAATGCTATGTTATGTTCAGTTACATGCACTGTGTTCTGTGACATGTTATTTCACATATGTGGCGTTATGTTATGTTGCATATATTATGTTACATATGTAATTTTATGTTACATCTGTAACGTTATGGTACATGCGTTATATAAGATGCATTATGTTACGTGTTTTGCTACAAACATAACGCTATGTTGCATAACGGGTGCTGATTCATTCATTTTGTTACATATGTTGCGTTTTGATATATTATGTTACATACATTACATAACTTATGTCACACACGTTATGTCACAATACGTTACTTCCGTTTATAATGTATTCAATACTGAGATTTATCAAGATATCATAGATTTGACTATAACAACACTGTCTGTTTTGTGTGTATCTTTGATGAGCTACGCTATTTCAGAATGTATGAAAATTCTTAAGATGCAACGACACCACATATGTGAATGAGAGCATGAGAGAGTGTATATATATACGTGAAACATGTATTGTTTTAATATTGAATTAATTGTTTACACCATTATGCCATAAATAGCTAGTTATGTTAATTTATTTGGGGGAAGGCTATCTAATGTTTATTTTTGCAAAATTATGTTTACTCCTAAAGATCTTACACGCACAAATATGTTACATACATTGCGTTATGTTACATATTTTACACTATGTAACATATGATAAACTTTGTTACATGCTATGTTATATATGTTTTGTAATGTTGCATATGTTACACATGTTAAGTTATATATGTTACGTATGTAACATACGTAACATACGTACATATGTAACATATGTTGCATGATATTTACATTGATTAACTATGCACAATGTCGAGAATATATCATACGATTCGTCGACAACGATAAAAATAACTAGTATAGATAATGAAAATAAATTGTAAAAATCGTGAGGTCATTTCAAAATCAATGGAAACCTGATATTAAAGACGTCTTTTCTTCAAACACTTCAGAAAGTATGTTTACTCTTTAAATCTTACACGCACAAATATGTTACATACACTGCGTTATGTTACAACTTTTACAGTATGTAACATATGATTAACTTTGTAACATGCTATGTTACATATGTTTTGTAATGTTGCATATATTACATATAATACGTTATATGTTACGTTTGTAACATACGTACATATATATATATATATATATATATATATATATATATATATATATATATATATATATATATATATATATATATATATATATATATATATATATATATATATATATATATATATATTACATATGTTGCATGGCGTGCATATTATGTTATGTAGTACAATGTTATATATGTTGTATTATGTCACATACGTTATATTATGTTTCATATGTTTTGTTACAAATGTTACGAGGGGGATTCAAAAAGTTCGAGGAAAAGTGCTGCCAAATTTGTAATTGTCATGGAAAATTTACGTTCTCTGTGCATGTTGTAAATTAACATATAGTTAACATATGCACAAAATTTGAATAAAATCGGATGAAAATTAGGCGTTAAATCACGTGCGTTTCTAAGGTAGCAACAGTAAAACCGGCCCAACGTCATAACAACGTCATGCTGTACGCATTCATGCCGCTGTTGGCTACCTCTTAAGCATTTTTGGAATCTATCTGGCATACGGGCGTCTAATTGTCAGTTCTGTGTGTATAATGCGATGAATTATGCCGAAACTACAATTCGATATGTTGTGTATTTTACGAATTCTACTCTTTTCTATCACGCCGATCATTTTCGACAGTATAACGTTATTTGACGTTACGCTGTGCGTGTCGACATGGACGCTTTTCTGGCCGTGTAGAAATCATGCATACTACTTGCTGATTGCCGTTTTCTTAATTTCCTTGTTGCCATATGCACTTTCTGCTCTTAGCAGTGTTTCTTTCTTTTTTAGTCCCTTCCAAACACACAATTTATCGAATACCGTTGTTCCCTTCGCATTTTAGGCATACCCACTAAACAATATGGCCGCTGTACGCCCAAATGACGTCACACACTTATATGACGCCATGTTCTCACCGCAAACATATTGAACTTTGCTCATATAAAGTTTGGTGAAACGATCAAATGCAACGTCATCATTAAACATCGACTTTTTGCAAAAATGAACAAAAGTGGGCCGGTAATCGTGATGTACGGTTTCCATAGCAACCACTGTTAACATTGTATTCATGCCAGAGCAGCAAAATTTGCTGTATACGTACAAATAATGTTTGTCCATATAACTGCGATAGTTTAATTCAGCTGATTTACAAAATAAGAATATGGTGGCATTTTTCTGCGAACTTTTTGAACGCCCTTCGTACATTGCTACAACATGTCGAGATTATGTCGAGAGTATATCGTAAATGCGTGAAAAGGCATGTTTGATCGGCCACTCAATATTAGCATTAACTAAAATGAAACAAGGCCGTATATAACATGTAGCACATGTTATAGTTTTTCTTGTTAAGTTGTAAAAATTGAAAATTTTCAGTAGAAAATTTTTCATATTTTTCTTATTATTGCTCAAAACATAGACTGTGTTTACACGTTAGAACCGCCTCGCCGAGACGGTTTTAATGAGTACCCACAATCTATGTTTTGGAGCAAAAATAAGAAAAATATTTATACCCCTGCATACCCCAGTTTTGCTATATATAAGTGGTTATACATTTCACGGACTTTTTTCCTGGGCCCATTCTCACATTTTTTTTCAACAAAAAATAAGTGTATTTGTAATATTCATGTTTGAAATTTCAGTAACGAATCGTTAACTAACGACATCGTTAATTTTGAACAACTGGGCCCTGATGTTTATGAAACGTACCTGTGTCGTTGTCTGGTATGTCCACAATGTTGAGATTCAGGTAAACAGTCTCCTGTCTGGTGCGGCCGCCAACGTCACGACGTTTTCTTTTGACGGGGACACACGACTGTTTTGTATAAAAAAGTAAAATTAACTATAGATGTAAATACACATATGTCACATGATGTATTTAACAACATTTTACAGCCTCTCATTTGAACAAAAAGTAATTTAAGTGATAGTCAAAAACGCAAATGAGGTGGAATTATACGATTTTTAAAATGCCATTCTAGACTTTACAACAGTGTGCATCAGGAAAACATGTCCGTGTAAATTATACCCCCTCAAACCCCACTTTTATATAGTGAAACTGTGATTTACAGGGTTATACCTACACATATGTCACATGATGTATTTAACAACATTTTACAGCCTCTCATTTGAACAAAAAGTAATTTAAGTGATAGTCAAAAACGCAAATGAGGTGGAATTATACGATTTTTAAAATGCCATTCTAGACTTTACAACAGTGTGCATCAGGAAAACATGTCCGTGTAAATTATACCCCCTCAAACCCCACTTTTATATAGTGAAACTGTGATTTACAGGGTTATACCTACTTTTCGTATTTTGATACAAAACATACATAGGCGGTTCTTATGTGTACCCACCTACTGAAAATTTTCATGTTTTTACAACTTTAAAACAACTTTAAAGATCGCTGTATATTGCATGGACATGCTTTGGTAATGGAAAATATTGTTGTCTTCCTTTTTTAAGCTGAAACTTTTAATCGAGGTCCCCTGTCCGTATGACGTAACATCAGGAAAACATGTCCGTGAAATGTATACCCCTTTATACCCCACTTTTATATAGTTAAACTGGGGTTTCCAGGGGTTAACCTATTTTTCTTATTTTTGCTCCAAAACATAGATTGTGGGTACTCGTTAGAACGTGTATCCACACTCTATGTTTTGAGCAAAAATAAGAAACATATAAAAAATTTTCTGCTGAAAATTTTCATTTTAATTCTATTTCATGGGCATGTTTTCGTAATGGCCGTTTTTTGACGATTTTTAGTCAACTACAAAGCACAAAACAACAACAAAACTGAAACAATGTCACTCTGCCCTCTTGGAGAAATGCAAATAATGTGATTGAACGCCTTAGTCCTATATAAAAAAGCTTGATGGCATCGTACTCGGGAAAGAGCTGGCCATATTTTCATTCACGTGCATACATATAGAATTACTACATGTAAAAGCTAATGCTGTCTGATTTTACCACTCTGGTGTCTGCATTGCTTTTCTTTTCATACTTGTGTTCCTTTGTTCTCACTTTTAACAAAAGGGCTCCCGTCTATTGAGACCCTAAGAAAGCTTCCAGGTATATATACTATTGGTTTACCATCTGACTACGGGTTAACCGCTCAAAGGGTCCGAGCCTGACCAGGAAATGTGGCACAAGTCAAACCATCCATACATGTAAGCCTTTTTGGTTTACTTGGCTGGCTGTTTTTTTAGCACATTTGAGCCTGTGCGTGAGAAAATCAACAACTTTGGTTCCGACCAGGTCCGACACAAACCGGGCTGTACATCCACAGAAGATGGTTAGAGGCTGGAAATTTTAGCGAAGCTGATCTGCGCTTTTGTTTTCGCCTATGCAGATTGTTGGTTTTCCCATGCGGCGGCTCATTTTGGATGTCATGACATCCTAATGTTGAGTAGTCCCATAAAATGGAAGCAACATCCCGACATGACCATGGATGTTGACTGGGACGCTAAGCCACAACTCAAAGAAAGAAAGAAAGAAAGAAAGAAAGAAAGAAAGAAAGAAAGAAAGAAAGAAAGAAAGAAAGAAAGAAAGAAAAAAACAAACAAACAAACAAACGAACAAACAAACAAACAAACAAACAAACACACTTTTAACAAATTTAGAATGAACAATAATAGCATCAACATAATCTTACATCAGCTGCTAGACCAGTTGTGTCGTCATGGAGGTTTACCGTCGCTTTTGCCCAGAGAGCAGGTTCGTTTGTAAACCTAAATGCCATGAAATCTGACGTCCGAATGGTGTAATAATCCGGGTAGTTTGTATTGTCAGTGGCTGATGCGGTAAAATGGCCGACGGAAGCTATAACATCCTTCGTTACGTCACTTCCGGCATGGGCATTACAACTGAAACAAACAAATACATATTCAGCCTATAGATCAAGTGCCAAACGGCCATTGCAACTCATTTGACATTTCATATCATGAAACTATAAAAATTCTTCAACAGCAGGACGATAATGCTATTAGGTTATATACCCATGCATAGAAAAGTTCCAAGAAATCAAATGGTTTATAACATGAAGCATACAAGCTGCTTTTGACAATACATTATTCTTCTGAATACAAAACCGAAATGCATAAAATTATAGGGACAGTCTAGTTAAGGGTTGCTTACTATCCTGTTATACCAAAGTAACACCAGAGGGCCAATGGTCTAGAAACGCTCACCTGAGATATGTTGTATATATCAATAAACATGTTTGAATATTATGGAAATAGCTCCAGTAAATGACCAGACGAAGCCCTGGGGCCATTTTTCCCATAATAATCAATATCCTGTCCATTTGCCAATTTCCTGCAAGTCTTTCCCTTCAACTGACATTTTTACAGTTTTACCCATTCAAAGGCATAGGTGACCTATGCTGACCTTGTCGTAAAATAGATCAAGGTCATCACAGGGTCATGATTTATATACACATTGTAGTACTTTAGCCATCAATGCTTTATGCCAAGTTTCTTTGAAATCGGTCCACCGGTTCCGGAGAGGAAGATTTTTGAAAGGTTTTTACCATATATGGGCATGGCGGCCATCTTAGTCATGTGGCCTAGATTATTTTTATATATACATTGGTTACTCTATCCTATAGATGTTTCACATAAAATTTGGCTTTGATTTGCCAAGTGGTTTCAAAGGAGAAGAATATTATGGAAATATACATACATGTATACTGCCCCGGGGTGGGTGCATATGAGCTCCTGGGGACCAATTATTTTCAGAATCATTAATATTCAGTCCTACTGTGCATTTCCTGCAAAACTTTTACTTTAAATGACATTTTAAAAGTTTTCCCCATTCAAATGCATTGGCGACCTATGTTGACCTTGCAGTTAAATAGGTCAAGGTCATCGCAGGTTTATGATTTATATGTACATTGTAGTACTCGAGTCATCAATACTTTATGCCAAGTTTCGTTGAAATCGGTCCACCGGTTCCGGAGAAGAAGATTTTTGATGGGTTTTTACCATATATGGGCATGGTGGCCATCTTGGTCATGTGACCTCAATTATTTATATATACATTGATCCCCCCTTCCTATAGAAGCTCCTAATATAATTTGGCTTTGATTGGCGGAGCAGTTTCAGAGAAGATGTTTGAATATTGTGGTAACATACATGTATATTGTCCCGGAGTGGGGGCAAATGAGGCCCTTGGGTCATTTTTTTTTCAGAATCATTAATATTCAGTCCTGTTGCTCAATTCCTGCAAGTTTTTTCCTTTAAATGACATTTTAACAGTTTTTCTCCATTCAAATACATAGGCGACCTATGTTGACCTTGCCGTAAAATAGGTCAAGGTCATCACAGGGTCATGATTTATATACATGTTGTAGTAAATGAGTCAACAATGCTTCATACCAAGTTTCGTTGAAATCGGCTATCCAGTTCCGGAGGAGAAAATTTTTTTTCTATATATGGGCATGGCGGCCATCTTGGTCATGTGACCTAGATTATTTACATACCCATTGGTTACCCCATCCTATAGATGCTTCATTTTAAATTTGGCTTTGATTGGCCAAGCGGTTTCAGAGGAGAAGATCTTTGAAATTGTGGACGGACGACGACGGACGGACGCTGGAGCATGGCCATCCTATAAGCTCACCTAGTGAGCCTTCGGCTCACGTGGGCTAAAAACATCCGGTTTTCTCACGATGCGGGTCAATTGACATAGTAAACTGAATTATCACAAAAAGGTAAAAGTAAGCAATGATCAGGAAATGACACGATCAAAAAGAAATTCAAAAACCAAGGTGGGTCGGGAAAAAACTTAATTCGGTGATTCTAACTTCTTTTTTATTTATTTATTTTTTCACTTTTTTTTTTTTAAATCCAATTTATATCAAACCACACACAGCAATGACGAGTACTCTTTGTAAAAGGAAAATAACTTTAAAACGAATTTACTCATTGAAGTCTGTCGTCCTTTTATGGGGCAAAGGCAAACGCCACAGAGCATGGCGTCCCATCTGGGGCTATTCTGCTTATAGGAATTTCACCGAAAAATGGAATAAAATTTTAAAATCTCTTCTGAAGTCCCTAAGATTTAAAGTGGACTCATCCAAAAATGTGGTTTCCGAACAGGTCTGACACAAACTGAGCTGTACAAGCACAGAAGCAGGCTATAAGGTTGAAATTTCGGATTTAGGAAGAAGAGGAAGTGTACTATCCGTGTAGCGAAAACAAAGGCGCTGATCAGCTTCGCAGTTACTGCGAAGCTGATCTGCGTCTTTGTTTTCGCATATGCAGATTTCTTGGTTTCCTCATGAGGAGGCTCAAAAATATTGAGACTATAGCTCAAGTGCCAAAACCACAAAAAAAGTTAAAAAGGGGTTTACATGGTTTCCCTTTAAACACTTGGGATAATAAGCAGCGCTTGATAAGCCCTTAATAAGGATAATAAGCAGCCCTTAACTAGACTGTCCCCACAATTTTATCCATTTTGTTTTTGTATTCGTCATTAGTGTGTAAACAGTAACTTACCCGGTTGCTAAGATGACATCAACGGGAGCCACACTAGCCGGCAAGGTACCAGCGGCGTCGGCAGCTAGAGACAGGCCGGTGTTTGATATGCCAACGAAATCTCCACCTACCATCAAGATAAAATGTCCATAAGTTAATATATTCCCTTAAATCCCACATTTGATAAAGTTAAAACGGGGTTTACAGTGTATATACGTTTTCTTATTATACAACTGTACAAGTACTTGTCCAAAAATGTTTTAGATAACTTTTTTTTTGTTTTCAAAAGTATTTTTTTTAATTTCGAAATTCTTTATTTATTAATTTGGTGCTTCTGGATCTCAAATCAGTGTTCACGTTTGAGGCTTTTTCGAAGGGTATACGCATACATTAGTAAAATAACAAAGAGTAACCGAGTTCGAAATGATAAGTATAGTGACTTTTCATAAAACTTAAAGTTAACCAAAATGACAAAAAATTGCAAGTTGATAAAGCATGCATATCACAGTTTTGGGGAAATTTCCTTACAAACAATTGAAAATTAAAGTTGTGTTGAAAATTTTTCAGTTCAGTTCAGAATTTTATATTTTTGCTCAAAACATAGATTGTGGGTACTTAGCCAAAAGTACAGTTTCAAAAGAATCGAAATAAACTGTAGGAGGAGTTTTGTACACAAGGTATCCTACATCCATTCACTTTCATTGTAAAAATGCCCGAAAAACGACTGAGTTCAAATTGCGAATAAAGTGTAAAATTAATCCGAGGATTATATACAGACCACATGCATATTGTCAAAGTATGGTCAAGGCATTATGTATAGTTTCAAAAGAATCGGAATAAAGCTGTAGACGGAGTTGCGCACACAAGGTACCCACTGTCCATTCACTTTCATAATCAAAATACCTGAAAAACAACTAAGTTCAAATTGCAAAAATGTGTGATAAACATTAATCTGAGGATTATATCCAAACCACATGCACATTTTCAAAGTATTGTTAAGACATTTATATAGTTTTAAAAGAATCAGAATAAAACTGTAGGAGTTGCGCACACAAGGTACCCACTGTCCATTCACTTTCATTGTAAAATGCTCGAAAAACAACTGAGTTCAAATTGCAAAAAAAGTGTGTCAAACATTAATTTGAGGATTATATCCAAACCACATGCACATCCTCAAAGCATGGTGGAGACACCATCTGTAAAGTTTCAAAACTGAGAATCTGAATAAAACTGTAGGAGAAGTTGCATACCCAAGGTACCCACAGTCCATTCACTGTCATTGTCAAAATGTCTGAACAATGACAAGTTCAAATTGCACAAAAAGTGTTAAAAATTCATCTGAGGATTATATGCAAACCACATGCATATCTTCAAAGCATGGTCAAGGCATATGTTAAGTTTCAAAACTGAGGATTTGAATAAAACTGTAGGAGTTGTTTACTCAAGGTACCCACTGTCCTTTCACTTTCATTGTCGAAATGCCCGAAAAATGACTAAGTTCAAATTGCACAAAAAGTGTCAAAATAAATCTTAGGATTATACCCAAACCACATACACATCTTCTAAGCATGGTCAGGACATGTGTATTGTTTCAAAAAGAATAAAACTGTAGGAGCTGTTCAGCAAATTTTCTGTTAACTTGACCGAGCTGAAAATTGCATGGGCAAGTTTTTGCAATCCCTCCACTTTTCTTCGAACAGGCGTAGGGCAATTAAAACTATAAGTTAACAATTAAAGCTATAAGTTACCCATGGTCGCGGTTGTAGAGGTGTCTTCGTCAATTTTACCATCCCCATCATCATCTGTAAAATAATGTGACAGACCGTGGAAAGTAGGTTAAAAAAAAAACAACAAAAAAAACGCCCATGTAATAATACAAAGATGTTTTAGAGATGCAAACTTGAAGAAAATTTTCCGTACATAAATTTTAATATTTTTTCTTATATTTGCTGCGGCAAAATATACATTCTGGGTACACGTACTTGCGGGGGTGGTTCTAACGAATACCCACAATGTATGATTTGGATCAAAAGTAAGAATAAAGTATACGCCTGTACACTCGTTTTAGTTGTTAAATGTCGGGGGCAAGTGTGTATATTACATGGCCATGGCATTCTGATGGTCTTTTTACGACTTTCAGATGGTTGAAAGGAAGGCACTAAGTAAGCTTAGTCTGTGTACGATTTTTACATATTTGAAAGGGAGACACGAAGTAGGCTAAGTCGTTATACGATTTGTAGAAACAAGAAAGACATGCTTCAAGTAAGCTTAGTCTATTTACGATGTTTAAGAAATTTGAAAGCCATGCGTAAAGAAGGCTTATGTTGGGGGACTTAAAATTTAATTGCATTGATTCCTGGTCCCTCTGTTTTTACTTTAGGCTACGTATTTATACATGATTGGAAGGCAAAAGATGAGTTTTGAAGGGCAGACAAGAAGTAGGCTTAGTTGATACAATGTTAGACGTTTGAAAGGCAGGTGTAATGTTAACTTAGTTTTTACCATTTTTAGATATTTGAAAGACATGAGTAAAGAAAGCTTGGTCTGTTTACGTTTTATAGAAGCAAATCATCAAAATATGAGGACCAGAAATCAGTGGCTATGCCATGTAATCCACTTTCCATCGGCTATAACATAACTTACATTACGAAAACATGCCCATGCAATGTACAGAGACTTTAAAAAGTTGTTAATATGAAAGTCTTCAGTAGCAAAAATTTGATATTTTTCTTATTTTTGCTCAAAACAAAGATTGTGGGTACTCGTTAGAACCGCCTCCGCGAGGCGGTTCTAACGAGTACCCACAATCTGTTTTAGAGCAAAAATAAGAAAAATAGGTATACCCATGCATACCCCAGTTTTACTATATAAAAGTGGGGTATAAGGGGTTATTCTATTCACGGACATGCTTTCCTGATGCATATGGACTGAAGGCGAAGCACACACATGCAGAGAGAGAGAGAGAGAGAGAGAGAGAGAGAGAGAGAGAGAGAGAGACAGAGAGAGAGAGAGAGAGACCAACTGAGACTCACCTATTCCGTTTGGCAGTTCTTCGTCCACTGCGCCATCACAATCATCATCCTGTCCATTGCCCATGCGCACTCCGTGATAAACACCGCCAAACGCTACGGCCGGTATGCACTGAAATTCGGAAACAAAAACATATATTCCTGTATATTGAGTGACATTAGCTGATCAATGATAAGAGACAAAACACTAGAAAACCTGGTGGCCAGAAAATGACACTGAACACGGGAAGGGGCCTAAAAGGGGAAAAATCATTGCACAGGGGACAGTTAAACTGCACAGAATAGTTGTCCACAGATATAATCCTTTTACCCCTACAGAGATGAGATAATAGCCTCATTATGGCAGTCCTTTGATCTCTGGACCATACTGCACCAGGAGGGGTTATAAATGAGCCAATCCATGGGAAAACCAACAATCTGCTAGGCGAAAACAAAGGCGCAGATCAGCTTCGCAGTGACTGCGAAGCTGATCAGCGCCTTTGTTTTCGCTACTCGGATAGTATAATTCCTCTTTTATCTAAAATTTTATCCAAAATTTCCAGCCTCTAACCATCTTCTGTGACTGTATAGCCCAGTTTGTGTCGGACCTAGTCGGAACCCAAATTGTTGGTTTCCTCACGCACAGCATCAAATGGTATAATTAGTGGTACCACATCAGCATCTTCAGAAAGTCTCCCTTTAAGTGAACAATAATACCATTGGGCACTTACAGCCGCTATAACCCTTGCATTGTTTATTGTCACACCCACGTGACCATCTTTATCCCGTTTATCTGTCAAAAAGCCCCAAAACCGATAAATGGGCTCAGCTCCATTATTTGTAATGTACCAAGACTGACGTGTATTTTCTCCCTGAATGAACAGACTATATGTCCTATTTTAACAGGATATAAATATTCTGTGCAAAATAAGTTTATCAATTATTAATGGTTTTTGTTCCATTTGAGATATGCCTCAGTGGACTTTAAATCTAACACCACTTCAGCACCACACAACGATTGGTTTTACCCTTTTTTGGTACTTGCAAGATATTGTCAGAAGAATATCCCTGATGCATAAAACATTTGAAGTCACTGTTCAAAGTTAAAGTTGCTGACCCCTTTCCCTTTGACACCGATTTATGCTGCGGGTATTTAACATCAAGATGTTTTAGCCATGTTGTTGCATTCATCAAATGTTTTATTTTACAGAGAATGGAACAATGACACGGAAAACGCCAGAAACACTCAAACTTTGGGTGGGAAACCTATTAAGTCTTCCGAGATCCTTTGCACATATAACTGGTATAAAGGATAAAAGTCATTTATCTTTCCCGATTTATTTAATGTATTGATAATTCGTAACAGATCGTAAGCATCCGTGGCAAAAGCGTGGCTTGTCGTGTCTCATCGCATTTACTCGTATCAGGTCGTATCCTATCGAGAGTCATTCGCATCGTCTCGTAGTTCATCGGGCCAGGCAATTTTTCTAGAATCGTAACAGACCGTAACAATTCGTAGGAGATCGCAACTCATCTCAACAGGTCGCGGTGTTTTGGTCGATCCCGATCACCACGATTTAGGAACAAGATGAGATACGATTTGTTGCGATTTGTTACCATGTCATACGATCTGATGCGATGGTCACGATAGTCCCACCAATCGTGGTAATCGTGGCAAATTTTTTGGCAGACAAAAAACTTTCCACGATTAGCCCGATTATCACGATTGACATCAAGATGAGATGCGATCTGATAAGATTGGATACGATAGTCCCGATTGGTCCGAATAAAGACCACGATACCAATCGTGGTCGAATCGTGATAAGTATGAAAGCTGCATAAATAAGTTGCATTTTCACTTAATTTAAGCCCCGTTTAAGCCCCGTTTACACATTCACGATTTTCTCTACGATTCACCACGATTCACCCCGATTTCTCATGGTCAGAAAAATCGGGATGGATCGGGATGAATCGTGGCGAAAATTGGAAATATTCAGTGTCACTACGATTCCAGTAAGAATGTCCACGCTATTAGTACGGTGTCTGTAAGGTAGCGCTACGAATCAATGACGATTCATGACGGCAAAGCTACGGTCAATCAGGATTAACCACGGTGGCACAACGCATGCTCACGGTGCTTGTACGGTTCGATACGGTACTAGTACGATTCACGGCGGTAGCCGTCGTGGCCAATCACGGAGCTCCGTAGCGAAACCGTGGATGATTCGTAGGATCACCGTACACAATTGGTGGTGAATCGTGAGAGTTCGTGGTGTCAAAGATTCCACAGTTTCGCTATGGAGCTCCACAATTGGCTACGACCTATCTCACGAATAGCCGCGAATATAGATACGGTGTTTGTACGAATAAGCACGATTCCGCTTCGGTTGTGCTACGAATTAGGCCACGCCCAATAACGCCGAATCATCACGATTCATCAAGATTCACCGCGATTCACCACGGTTTCACTACGAATCACCACGGTACACCACGGTACACGACGATTTTACAAATCGTGGCGAATCGTAGGGGCACCGTAGCCAAAAATCGTGAATGTGTAAAATGGTGAATCTTGATGAATCGTGATGATTCGGGAAACTCCACGGTAGCGCTACGGAAGTTTTAAACTGTTTAAAACATTCGTGGCGGATCGTAACGAATCGTGGTGGTTATTGGGCGTGGCCTAATTCGTAGCGCAACCTTAGCGGAATCGTGCTTATTCGTACTGACACCGTAGCTATATTCGCGGCTATTCGTGAGAGATCGTAACCAATCGTGGAGCTGATCTGCGTCTTTGTTTTCGCCTATGCAGATTGTTGGTTTTCCCATGAGGCGGCTCAAATGTAAGTTTGCTATCGCCTTGATAATTTTTCAACAAGCGATAGAGAGAAATGAATGTACATGTACATGTAAATATAATCAACGAATTTAATTCTTCTGAGGTGTTCATAGAGCTATGAACCTCGGTGCTTACATGAACACCTTCGGTGGTTATTCACTTTGCACGCGACCCACTGCGGTTCAAAGCTCCATGAACATCAGAAAAATGAAATTTATATCTTAAATAAGTCTAAATAACTATGGGCGGCCCCCGTGGCCGAGTGGTTAAGAGCGCTGATATTTCATTACTGCACTTAACCATTAAATCATCTCACCGCTGTGTCCTGTGTGGGTTCGAGCCCCGCTCTGGCCACATGTGAGACAAGCCAAGTTCTGCTTGCGGGTGTGTCAGGTGGTTTTTCTCGGGGTTCTCTCATTTTCGCCCCACCTACTGATTGGCCCGTCTCATATGAGCTGAAAAAATCTTGAAAGGGACGTTAAACTGAATAAAACAAAACAAAATAAATAGCTATGAATAAAGATCACCGGCTGAGCTGTCTAACCCACACTTTATTGAGCTGCCCCATGGGAAAACCAACAATCTGCATAGGCGAAAACAAAGGCGCAGAAGCTGATCAGCGCCTTTGTTTTCGCTACTGGGATAGTACAATTCCTCCTCTACTTAACTGCAAAATTTAAAGCTTCTAGCCTGCTTCTGTAGCTGTACAGGCCGGTTAGTGTCAGACCTGATAAATAAAATAATAAAAAAGTCCAAACCATTGATCGTTGATCGTGGGAACACGTTAGAATTGTTTCACGGTGGTTCTTATGCATACCCACAGTCCATATTTTGTAGCAAAAATAAAACAGTATACCCCTTAACACCCCAGTTTTCAAAAGTGGGGGTATATGGGCGTACATGTATACATTACATGGTCATGCTATCCTGGTGACAGAGAATATCCTGTCTCTGAAATAAATGAGCCGCCTCGTGGGAAAACCAACAATGTGGTTTCCAAACAGGTCTGACACGAACCAAGCTATACAAGCACAGAAAAGAGCTAGAAGCTTGAAATTTCGGATTTAAGTAGAAGAGAAAATGTACTATCCATGTAGCGAAAACAAAGGCGCTGATCAGCTTCGCGGTTACCGCGAAGCTGATCTGCGTCTTTGTTTTCGCCTATGTAGATTGTTGGTTTTCCCATGAGGCGGCTCAAATACTGATGAATATCAAGATGCTGTATAGCCAATGCAAACATCGAGAGGTATGTCACGATCGTTTTTAAGGTTAACAGTAAGGACATAAGCAAGTGACACAATACATGCATATGTGCCTGCAAGAATAAGGGCAATTTAGTCATAAAACTGAACATTCAAACTGAATAATTACAAACCCGTTTGCATTGCATCAGGGTAACATGTCTGTGGTAAAAGTCCCATAAAATGGAAGCAACGTCCCGACATGACAATAAATGTTGACTGGGACGCTAAACCACAACTCAAGTCAAATTAAATTAACCATAACGTTTCCTATTATGCAAGACTTTACTGATTTTTCTAAGTTTTGATCTACTAGTAAAACATAGATCGTGGTCACATGTTAGAACCACAAAGGTGGGTCAAACGTGTACCCACGATCTATCTTCTGAGCAAAAATACTAAAAAATATCCCAAAATTAATTAAAAACGTTATTAGATGGAATATTTAAATTTTAATAAAGGTTTTATATTGCAGTGGCATGTTTTCGTAGTGTTGAAGTAAGATAAATCTTTGAACTGGCGTGATAACATGACGTTTTACTGAGATATGAACCTCAACGAGACAAAATGTACCTTCGGACATTCTGACATAACCAGGAGAAAGCAGCATAAAAGCGGAAAAATCATGTAATATGTGTTTTAGAAATAACACTGTATTTGTAATCTTTGAACACTGGGCGACCAAATGAATGAATTTCTAAACATATTTATTTTCAATATTTGGAGTTATCTGCCCTTGTTTTTGCCCATAATATACTTATTTTTCCTATATATATCGCAAAACGGTAACCATAGCAACTGCAGCATGATAAAAATAGACAAAATAATTTCAAAAGATTGCCTGTAAGGATGATATGCTTCTATTTTAAAAAGTAGGTTCTGACCAGTGTTTAAACAGTTTTGAGCAAATGCATCAAGTTTTTTAGGCTCTACTAACATGCAGAAATCATTACGCAACTTTGACGTCATTTTCCAGGACAATGACGTATGTAGGGTTCATATAGTAAATTGGTCATAACTCACAAAATAACTTGAATAATCTGGTCAAGTAAAGACTAACAAACTGTAGAAGGATTATACATTCAAAGTAACATTGTTTTTCTAAAATTAAAAAAATGTCCGAGGGTACATTTTCTCACGTTGTGGCCCATATATCATTACGAAAACATGACCATGCAATATACAAAGACCTATTGAAAATTTTATAGGAAAATTTTCGACATTTTTAATATTTTCGCTCAAAACATAGATTGTGGGTACACGTTCGAACCGCCTCACCGTCCGATCTATGTTTTGAATTAAAAATAAGAATAAATTAATATACCCCTGTAAACCCCAGTTTTACTTTATAAAAGTGGGTATGAGGGGGTATACATTTCACGGTTATGTTTTCCTGATGTCTTACCCCGCCGGCCGGATTTATTGTCGGTGTACGCTGTCCAAATGGGGTTAATGCTTGAATACGATCGTCGGAATGGAATTCATACCCAAGTGCCATGAACGGCGTTGCTGATTTGAATTTCACCCAGTGTTCTCCCGACGCACTTGAGAATGAATGTGCTCCTACCTCATAGTTGGCGGCTGAAATGAAATATTGTAAATTTACTCCTTTGCAAAACTATGATGGAGAACAATCTCAAGAGTTTCATTCAACAATTTCTGTACAAAACTATTACGAATACTATTTATATATAGTTTACACACATTTTTTCCGTTTGCTCATGTTCAAGTATAAAAGGTCCTTAGCGTAATTCATGACGTTGCGAGATATTGACTTCAAAAGCGACGCGTAAATTTAAGAAATAGATCAGCTCTAGCAGTGAATTGTTGAGTAATAATTCACTGTTTTGAGGTCAGTTGTAAAGAAGATCAAATCACGAGCGCGTAGCGCGAGTGATTTATCTTCTTACAACTGACCGACAAACAGTGAATTATTACTCAACAATTCACGCACTTGAGCTGATCTATTTCGATTCTAACACACAATAAACGGAATAAATGTTGCTGAAACCGTCGATATCGTTCAGCTTTCCGCCATTGCATTGCGGATATCCCGCCAAATATTTGACTGTAGTGCTGGTATTTACACACACTTATTACGTTTGTTGTGCGCTAAAACGACGTTTCACCGTCTAACGCTGCTTTGTGGGATAGCTGACGTCACAAATGGCGCAAAGTAACGTCACGCTTATTCGCCCAGTGAAATTGTTGCACAATATAACACGTTTTTTACCATTGGCTATATAGGCGAGGTGTGTTAGAATACGCGACAAATTCATTCCCAATTAACGTCCGTGTGTGCATGAATTATTTTAGCTTAGCGGCTTGTGTTTGCATAGAACATGGAAAATGTAGTGGCGTATCTTTGTTAAAAGTCACTGGTAAGTGCATATGTAGATGTGTATATGGTAAAAAGAATTGACCTTCAATAATGATCAATAATAGGACAAACAAATCATGAAAACTACATACATTATATCGCTAAAACATGGATCAAAATGTACCAACATAGCCGCGACCGTTTTAGTCTATTATCTCGACGGCTCTGTTAGGATGTCAAACGGTGTCAACGGTCAAGTATTATCAATTTGGCGTGTCAACAGTAAATCATTCAGATTTAGACGCATGCACGCCATGTATGCATAGATTTGTTTTCTGGTGAGTGTTATCACAAGATCTGAATTGAATTTAGTCTTGTTGGACCAAAATCTGGTCAAATTCTCTCTACATGTTCTGATCTTTCTTTGAAATAATAACAGAGATACCGCCTTCAAATTTTCACAAGTTGTTACGAATATGTCTCTCTTTTGAAAAATGTAAAAATTGGAATTTCGAAAAAATTTACCCTAAGGACCCTTTATGCGTGACGACGCTCATTTGGTGACTACACCTCCACCACACCTGCATCATGTTCGATATTCTTGGTCGTGTTACATTACGAAAACATGCCCATGCAATATACATAGAATTTTTGAGCTTTAAAAATTGAAAAAACTTTCAGCTGAAAATGTTTGATATTTTTTCTTATTTTTGCTCAAAACATAGATTGTGGATACACGTTAGAACCGCCTCTATGTTTTGAAGCAAAAATAGGAAAAATAGGTATACCCCTGCATACCCCAGTTTTGTTATATAAAAGTGGGGTATAAGGGGGTATACATTACACGGACATGTTTTCCTGATGGTATAGGACACACACTAGTTACCTCCTGTTATCGCTGTTACGTCGGATAAAGAAACGCCAAGGGAGGATATGGTGGCTCCGGTCATATCAGTCGTCTTACTCACGACAATATTCCCGGCTTCGCCTTTCGATGCGACAAGTACAATTTCATAGGAAAGTCCTGGAGTCAACGGAAACACTTGTTCTGTTCCCCATCCTTCCACCGGGGGGATAACAAGCATAGAAGGCCTTATGCTAAACGTTCCTACAATAAGAGTATTCATTTTATTGGAAAGGTCCTCAGACCTTTGAGGACCTTTCCACTGTGTTGAGGTTTACTGCAATAAATTTTGAACTGGTTCTATTTATTTTACATCTAAATTGGCCATCGCTGACGTCGAAAATAAGATCGACACAAGAAACCAGTCCAAATTCACTGCAAACAATGGAGACAGTTCACCAACAAGCCGCGCCACCGACCCGGTGTATACATTTCCGAGAGTGAGTTTGAAACAACAACAGTACAGTTAAACGTCTCGGTTTTTAGTCTGCTCAAATGAATTCTCGTATTTCAATAAAATATAAAAGTTTGATCCTTTTGAAGCCGTGAAAACGTTCAAATGGAGGTAGTATGGGCCATATTATAAGTTTTCTAATAACATAATCAACTTTCATTTTATTCCTTTCTGTACACTAAAAAAATTGATGCGTCTTTAAGATGCAATCCACATGCATGTTATCTTCGTGAGGAGATATTGCAGTATAAAAAACGACAATTTTTTTTTTTTTTTTTTTTTTTTTTTTTTTTTTTTTGCGCATGTGATGGATCCATTGCTGAGTCGTGTATCTATTGCAGTGATAGGTCCATGCGCAGGCTTATTATATGACATAACGATCTTCAAATGCACCAGTCCCCCCACGCCCCCACCCCCGGGGGAAGGCGATGAATAGCCGTGGAAATGATCCAGGTTTTCACCAATGTTTTTGCCATGGCAGTGCGGGGGTTTGCTTTATATAATTTATTATTCAAAACAACAGTGAAATGAAATCATAGCAGACTGCGGGGGAAAGCAGCAGTGGTTTTAATAGCAATTTGTCCCCGCAGGGCGGCTTTTAGCGGGGATTTTCTGGATCAAAACTCAAATCCCCGCTATTCCCCGGGGATGGGAGCCGTGGGTACAAATGTCTAGTTGATAACTCGTTCATAATATATTCTCGTTCAAACTTGCAACACACAATAACCATCAGACAATGCAAGTTTGATAGGAAAATAGGGACTGGAGGATCAATATTGCAAGAGTTATGTCACTTTGTAACTCTTAACGTTAGATGTTTGCTATTGTACAAACAGTGCATACTTTGTGAAAACTCCTAGTAATTCAGTATATCATTTTAATACTTTGCAGTTATCTTTCAGACGTATTGAAGATATGCATGAAGATTTTTCTTGGTGAAAAAAAATATATAATTTTAACAATTTTACAGCGTTTTAAACTTAGCCAATTTTCATTAACTTTACATATTGAACAATGGCATATAGTGCCTACTTTGTGAAATCAACTCTTTCCAACAGTTTACAGAATATCATTTAAATATTTTGCAGTTATCTTGCAGACACATTGAAGATGCGCATGAAGATTTTTCTTGGTGAAAAAATAATGTTTAACATTGTTACAGCGTTTTGAACTTGGCAAATTTTCGTTCACTTTACATATTGAACCGGCTATGGCATATCGTGTCTACTTTGTGAAATCAACTCCTCCTTGACTTTTCAGTATATACTTTTAATACTTTGCAATTAGCTTTCCGTCAGTCATATTGCAGATGTGCATGGAGATTTTTCTTGATGAAAATAATATTTTGAACATTTTTACAGTGTTTTAAACTTAGCTGATTTTCGTTCACATTATTGAATAATGGGATATAGTGCCTGCTTTGTGAAACTCCTAGAGTTTTCAGTATATACTTTTTATACTATGAGGTTATCTTTCTGACATACTGATGATGTGCATGGAGATTTTTCTTGAAGAAAAAAAAAACATTGTTAAGAAAATGGATAAACTGCAGCTCTATGAAGAAGTTTGACGCCATTAAAATACTTTGTAACTAGCAAACAGGGTTTACCAGTTATCACCATGCGGGGGCTGTTGTAAGCCTTGCTTGCAGCCATTATCTTGTTTCCTCTGAAATCTCTAAAATGTTTTTCTAGTGACCACCTCTATCAACTAGCAGCAAGCAGACCTTTCTATTGGATCCTTTTTAAAGAAGCCAACTTGTCATTTATTGTACTGACGGCTGCTCAATTAAATAGTGTTGTGTTAATAAATCTTGTGTTCTCGACTCCTTCAGGATTTTTTGTTTATCGAAAACTGTTTTAGAGTGTTATTTGGCAATATATTTTATATTACATGTACACAGGACAGGCTATAGAAATTATTAATAAATCGAACTTAATTTCTGCAACCTTTTTTAAAATTTAGTTGACGGTAGGGTTCATTGATTAAATTGAATTTTACATTTTCACATTAAGTTCTCTGTTGTCACTGGGTGCTTCCTTCAATGGTCTCGATATAAAAAGGTTTTGTTTGAGTTTTTGGTACCGGATTTTGTTCTACTTCTTTAACACAGTAAATCTCAACAAAACAGATTCGATAATAACTTAAATTGTTTAATTTACTTCACTTTTTAACGAATCAAAAGGAATCTTACCATAAAATTGCATTCAAAGCACCATATTATGATTTGAAATTCTTTCAATGACGTCATAAATAAGAATCAAATCAAATCTTTGACCAAATTCTAGGAATTATTGTAGAAAAAAATCTTATACCGGAATCAAACAAAACCAAATCCTATAAGAACCTATAGTATCTTTATATCGGGACGAAGGAAGCACCCAGTGGTTGTAATGCTTACTGAAGCAGGAGTAGAGATATGCGGATAGTGCCTACTACCAGGAAAACGTATAATGTATACCTCCTTATACCCCACTTTTACGTAGAGAAACTTGGGTATGCAGGGGTATACCTATATTTCTTATTTTTGGTCGAAAACATACATTGTGGGTACTCGTTAGAACCGCCTCGATGAGACGCTTCTAACGTGTACCCACAATCAATGTTTTGAGCTAATATATTACAAATATCAAAATTTTTCTAATGAAATTTTCAATTTTTACAGCTGAAAAAACCTACATATATTGCACGTAACGGGCAAGTTTTTGTTATGAAGGTCGAAGTGACTCAGGCCGCAACAGCCCATGTCACAGTCACAACTTGCTATCCCGATATTTGCACATTGCGTTATTCGTTATGATCTTAAGTAGGTGGCCAATTAACTCAGAACTGTAAGTTCTGCGAAATTATAAAGCTCTATCCCACGTCTAGATTGCAATTAACAGAAACAGCACTATTCATTTATACTAAAACTCACCAAAAATGAACTGTGCGAGTGATGCCACCGTGTTTTCTGTCGGGTCAATTTGTAACTCCTCAGCAGCATAAGCGGCGCCACCGGGCAGAATAAATGGAGGGTCATCATCTTTTATCCCCTCAGGACCACTAGGGCGGAGCCAATTAACCGGTGTCGCAATGTTTGGAGTTTCCAGTAGTGGTTTATAGGCGGCGAAGTCAGCTGTGATGGCTGAGGGAATGTTGACAATAACAAACTTGCTGCCGAACTTCGTTGTTGGCAGAGCCTAGATGTAGACGACAGAAAAAGTATACCATACATGTATGGTCATGTCGGTGTCATAGGCTGCATTTGATACGATTTATTTGAAGCTAGGTCTGTCGTAGGCCGTACCGGTGCGTGGCCCTTCAATCGTAAACCGTACCATTTAGCTAGTTCCTACCGTCGTCATCCTTAACGTATAATGCGCTTTTCACGAAACCCGTTATTTCGGCTCGTCTCGACGAGCCGAATATACGATAGGATTTTTGCTGGGAACCTATGAAAAATACCGAACACTCCGCATGACTACACAGGTTGGTTTCCGATCTACACTAATTAGTCATCCGGTAAGCCGAAAACGTGTGATGTTTTAAACGTTAGCAGTGATTGGTTTAATGAAATCCAGCCAATCATCATTTTTCTTTTAAGCAAAGTTCGGATGTAGACCATTTTGCGTATGCTGATATCGGGGCCGTTAGGGTCGACTAATTACCGAACAGGAAATCCAGGAAGCAGGTCATCTCTGCCTTTTTTACTTTTCGGTCTTACCAAGTCCACTCGGCTTTTTTTCTTTTTTAATTCAATTTTATGTCCCTTTTAAGATAATTTCAGCTCATATAAGTGGGTGGTACGAAAACGGGAGGTCCACAAGAAAAAACATCTGGCAAACCGCAAGCAGAAGGTCTCGCACCGTGATCAAAGGGACCCCACTTTCACTGACACAATTCACACCAAGTAAACCATGTACACGACTTCCATACATTGGACCGTGTCTGTTCGCCTCCAAAACACCTCTAATTTCTATAGCTATTTCATTGCAAGCAGTACTGTGGCTTATGCCTACCTAATGACTGATTTGTGTGGGTCGGAAATCAACATACTTTTATCCCACTTGTCCATTATGTTTATGCACACAGAGCCGTTTCTAGCCTATAAAAGTGTAACGGAATCTCTCTCTCTCTCTCTCTCTCTCTCTCTCTCTCTCTCTCTCTCTCTCTCTCTCTCTCTGTCTCTCTCTCTCTCTCACACACACACACACACACACACACACACACACACACACCAAGGAGTTTCAAGACATAGGTATAGAAACTCCTTGCACACACACACACACACACACACACATTTACTTTACGACTAATTCTCATGAGATCAGTGTGAGAGTAATCTTGAGCTCATGTACATCAAAATAAGAAATTTGTTTTCTCAGAAACCACTAGCATACAAGTTTATTTGTTTAAAAAAATGAATAGATTTCCAAAATGGAGTGGTCATAATACAAAATGCTAAACGAGCCGCTTCTAGCTTTTTTAAAAGCTATCCTTGTCGCATTATTACCTTACCCCTAAGATCCGACCTTTTCCAATACATACCTTCTTTCTTAACATAACAATGCATGAGCCGTTATATGGTGTTCACTTTTGCTACCTGCGCTACCTGTATCCATGCCTCGGTGCACTTACGCCATAGCAAGTTCATAATTTCTCTTTTCCATGCCATTGCTATTGTAGAAATATATTTATATATATTTCAGGTATGTTGTTTTACCTATTTTGTCGGATATATCACTTTTGTACATAGTTTCGGATTTTGCCAATTTAATGATGAGATTAGGCAGTACTTGAATTATAGCTGTGTGATGAAGTTGCAAGATAAACATTTTGCTTTAGATCGAAATCCGTACCATCATTCGTTCTTTCATAGTTCATGATGCATTGTTTATTACACTGCATTTGCTGTCTAATTAGTTATGCATTGTTTCATTATTATGCATTTGGCACTTACGCCATAGCTACTGAAGAGACAAGTTCATACTTTCTCTTTGCCATGCCATTGCTATTGTAGAAATATATTTATATATATTTCAGTGGACCAGATATGATTCAGATTATCAATTGCCATTATCATCTTTGTATGTCATCATTATGGAACATCATCATCATTTGTTGTCTTGGTCCCATGGATTAAATTCATTTGGCCAGAAAACTACAGTTCACTTGTGTGTTAAATCCAATGAAGAACCCTCGGACGTTGACATCGGGATATTCAGATATTGCCTCCATTTTATCATACCAAGGACATCCGAGATGTGTTGAGTAAATCCATCTGAGCAAACAACAAGGCTTACATATACTTAAGCAAATCCCCAACGCACTTAGTAATATTTTGTTAAATATTTAAAAAACGAAACGGCTGTAAGTCTTCAAATTCATACAGAATGCTGAAATTTTATTGCAATCGGTGATTTCTGTCGAAAATAATCGAACTTTTGGAAACCGTACCCTTCATTCGAAAAATCAAAAGCTGCTAAAATAAAAACAACAGAATCGATAAACCGGTGAAAATCGCAAATTAAGTCCAAAATCATGATCTGTTTAATAATGTCATTGAATTTGAGTTAAAAGAACAGCACCCATTGACATGAAAGTCAGTTTTGTATCGAAAAAAGCGTCTCAAAAAGTCTTGTAATTGACCGTATTTGATTTCTTAAAGTTCCAGATCGTTTTATCTTACACAGTCAGCACCTGGTGGATACTCGAACACCATTTGCTCTTACATGTACTAGCACTAAAAGCGGCTTCGCATTGACAGAATCTGGCCCAGTCACAATTTTAATACTGTAAGCCCACTGAGCAATGCAGATTTGAAGTCAAACGTTTGGCCACTTGCATGTGAATTACTGTGAAGTGCGACAACGTCTTGGAACGACAGACAGAGGCGAAAGTGACTGAAAATGTCAACATAAGAAGAAACGGTCGACGCCCAAACTAGAGGTACCATGATATCATACGACTTGTTAGAGTAAAAAGGCGAACATAAAACGCCATTGTTCCATTGATTGTAAACGTATTTTAAACGTATCTACGCTAAACGAGCTATCCTCTTACATTACGAAAACATGTCCGTGTTTTGTATACCCCCTTATACCCCACTTTTATATAGCAAAACTTGGGTTCGCAGGGTATACCTATTTTTCTTATTTTTGCTCTAAAACATAGATTGTGGGTACTCGTTAGAACCGCCTCGGCGAGGCGGTTCTAACGTGTACCCACAATCTATGTTTTGAGCAAAAATAAGAAAAATATCAATTTTTTTTCTACAGAAATTTTCATTTTTTACAATTTTAAAAATCTCTATATATTGTATGGGCATGTTTTCATAATGAACTAAGCCGGCCGCTCTAGCGATCTTTTCGACAGAAAGGCGAAATCTTTTTTCGTGACTTCCATTCGACGAATATCAAGCTGCCTAATTTCATCAAACATCACCCCAAAAGACAGTCACCACGATCAGCAAGTGCAGAAAACTATTTTTGCATGATCCTCTTATGACGTGGTCACGTTATGAAAATTATCTAAATTTATCTAGTTATTATGCGCAAATGCTCGTCAAGGAATATTATGCAAAATTTGAAAGCAAAATCTTTAATGAAACGAAAAATATTCAATTTTTAAAACTGATGCGTTAGCATTTTTGCCAAGTGTATGTGGATGGGTTGACTAAACCACTTCTTACTGGCGGGCAATGGCCTTTGAATATTGCATGTACGTGGTTTGGGATTTAAGTTCATAGACTTTCTTAATAAAAGTCAGTCAGATGTCTGTCACACAGAAATAAAAATGATATCACCTGAAAACACATTCTTTTACTTGTTGTATAAGATATTAAACATAGTTCTATTAAGAATTTATCAATGTTGACATGAGTGGGTGGGGTACTTTAAACAGATATCTACTGTTTTTTTAATCTGTCAATCAAATGATGATGTGCATTTATTGCTAATAGATGTCACAGATACTGGGAATGACTCAATATAGTTCTTTTAAAATTTTAAATAGCTTGGCTTATAATTGGAAATGTAACTGGTTTTCGTGGGACCCATTTCCTGGAAAATAGAATGCATTTGAATAAAAATTACGCAAAGCCCACATGTCTAGGATACATAATCTGAAAAATTAAGGATTATTTTGGGGTCATGGAAATGCATTTCTCTAAGAAAAATTAGTGTAAACATGTTTTTCAAAGTGGGTAACTTGGGGCGGCTCGTGTTCGCTTATTGTTTGCTAAAAGATAACATGCCTTTTCTTTCAGGTTCTTATATGATTGAAGTCAATGACTACATCGAAAAATCTGGCTTATTTTTATTCAAAAAAAGCTAAGAAAAACGGGTCCGACGATTTCAACCCGGAAGTAACTGAAAATGACTCACTTGCTCTGAGCTGACCACTCATTTCACAATCATGTATACACACATCCATGTATTTGCAACATATGCAACAGCCCCATGATAAAGCATGCTAAAGAATGTAGCATTGTTGACAAAAATAAACAATGCTTTTTATACAGGTACATCTTCAAACATAATGTATATACATTGACCACACATAAGTCCTTAAATCGTAATTATTATAGTTCATCACAACAATGAATTAAACACAATGACCTTTCAACAACCGGGGCACATCGTCACGGAAATTTTGACGTTAAAACTACGTCAAATTTCAATAAATGTCAGCATTAAAATGCTTTGTTTAGAACAACACATCGCGCCATACCTTTACTTGTTTGCAAGATTTTCTTCAGGGGTTTGTTGATTATTATTGTCAACCAGATATTTTCACCAGACATAACAAATTTTAGGTGTATCATGCACTTCCGAGATTTAACTTAAGAATGCTGACTGTAGCATTTGTAGACTAATTATAGGTGTGTGCATTTATCATCGTGTAAAAAAATCAAGTACGTCAATCTGGACTCTCGCAAACCATTTAAATACCACTGCGCCATCTGCTCTACAACCGTACTAGAAAATTTTGAATGTTTCTTTGGGCATTTATCATTGCTACTCAAACAAAATATATGATCATAGCTCGTGTTTCGACGTTGATTGTTAACGCCATTTTTCTTTCCCAAGAAACGCGACTGGCTTTACATTTTCTCCAATAACAAAATCAGTCTTCGACATAGTGCTTAAAATTTTATATGGAGATAACAACATGATACTAGAATGCCTCAAATTGATTTAGCTCAAGTTTTGGCCTATAATATGGTTACTAATGATATGTTCTTCAACGCCATATTTAAAATACGACGTATCCCAGGTAGTGAGACCTCTGTTGCTATGGAGCTTTAAGTGCACTGAGCAAGATTTCATGAAAAAATATTGTTAACAAAAAACAAAGAGACTTTGTTTAAGAAATAGATCAGCGCTAGCAGTGAATTGTTGAGTAATAATTCACTGTTTGGAGGTCAGTTGTAAAGAAGATCAAATCACGAGCGCGTAGCGCGAGTGATTTATCTTCTTACAACTGACCGACAAACAGTGAATTATTACTCAACAATTCACGCACTTGAGCTGATCTATTTCGATTCTAAAAACACAATAAACGGAATAAATGTTGCTGAAACCGTCGATATCGTTCAGCTTTCCGCCATTGCATTGCAGATATCCCGCCAAATATTTGACTGTAATGCTGATATTTACACACACTTATTACGTTTGTTTAAGAAATAGATCAGCTCTAGCAGTGAATTGTTGAGTAATAATTCACTGTTTGTCGGTCAGTTGTAAAGAAGATCAAATCACGAGCGCGTAGCGCGAGTGATTTATCTTCTTACAGCTGACCGACAAACAGTGAATTATTACTCAACAGTTCACGCACTTGAGCTGATCTATTTCGATTCTAACACACAATTAACGGAATAAATGTTGCTGAAACCGTCGATATCGTTCAGCTTTCCACCATTGCATTGCAGATATCCCGCCAAATATTTGACTGTAATGCTGGTATTTACACACACTTATTACGTTTGTTGTGCGCTAAAACGACGTTTCACCGTCTAACGCTGCTTTGTGGGATAGCTGACGTCACAAATGCCGCAAAGTAACGTCACGCTTATTCGCCCAGTGAAATTGTTGCACAATATAACACGTTTTTTTACCATTGGCTATATAGGCGAGGTGTGTTAGAATGTGCGCTAAAACGACGTTTCACCGTCTAACGATGCTTTGTGTGATAGCTGACGTCACAAATGCCGCAAAGTAACGTCACGCTTATTCGCCCAGTGAAATTGTTGCACAATATAGCACGTTTTTTTTATCATTGGCTATACAGGCGAGGTGTGTTAGAATTCTTTATAATAATGCATCAAATATTGGATAAATGCTGTAACAGAAAATCAGTGGCCAAAGTCTACAAACTTAAAACCCAACCCTCGTATAAATATAATATAATACATAAATAAAAAGCAGTTATGTTCTCGCTTACTCGACCATCTGGTTTTTCTGCGCCGACCCTGCATTTGTACTGACATTAAAATAAAATTAAAAGATTTTCATGCCGACCTATCTTAAGGGGATAGTAGACAATGGCTTAAAAATTATAACTGCAAAACGATACTTCTCTCATGTTCTTTAGGTTCCTAATTCCTTATAACTTTTTTGCATTTCTGTGTCTAGTACTTACATGTATTATATGATTAATTTAAGTGCACTTTTGCCTTTTTCAAAATATAAATTTTCCAACCTACCAACCCTATCCCGTTTTAGGCATGTCAGTGGAAACACAACTATGTTTATTGTACGCCTCGATAACATGAACCCTATATCAGTAGAAAGGAAAATGAATTATTAGGCTTAATATTCTTATTATTTCCGACTGTATTCATTTTAAGTTCTCTTAAACATTTAGGGTTGCCATAATAATCAAGCATTTTATGATAGTCCAGTTTTCGTGGTACTTATAATTCAAAGGCAACTCCAGTGTGATAGCAACAGGTCAGATCTTAAATAAATATTGAATAATGCATAATAATCCTTGGTTTTTAATGTCCAGTTTGTTTACATTTTGATTCTAATTCTATTTATTGCTTTCACAGTGACGTATTGATCTTTGACGTCATCAAAAGAAAGGCACCAAAATCAGACTGTCAATTTCAACGCTTCAAAAATTCTTTGACATATTTTAATGTTTCATTGTATTATTACACCTTAATGGCTTATATTTACATTTTTATTGCAATCGCCCCAGATGAAAGTATCTTTATTGATGTTCTTCATTTCCAAATGAAAAACATTAAGTCACGTGACCTAGATGCCACGCCTATGGGCGGGGCGACATCAAAACCATCCAGTGGCGTTGATTGTTTACTCTTGTTGGCGTGACGTCGGTCGCGTATCGTCATGGCGTAAGCGCGAAAATTTGACGTTTTGGCTGTTCCAAAATTACGTTATGTCAGAGTTAAAGTCAAATAACATGAAAATGAGCGATGATATGTGCATTAAAAATCTTATACTTGATTGTGATAATATAAACTGTGAATATAAGTATTGAAATTCAGATTATAGCTTTCACTGGATGATGAAAACCATTAGTTGTTTTAATGTCTCCGAGAAGCCACAGACATTAAACAGCCTAATGTTTTTCATCATCCAGTGAAAGCTAAAATCTGAATTTCAATCCTTAAGTGAATTGAAATAAGTAACTCTGAAAATATTTCACTGTCAGGTGTGATACTGAAAACATTTGAAAGACATCTACCCATTTTGAATAAAGCATAAGTCCCATATTCAGATTCAAATCAATGAAAAATATTGAACAGCCCTCATAAAAACAATCTTTGTTATTTTTCTTGCACAATGTGGATGGTAGACGCCAGTAAACGTGACATCTTGTGAGAAAATACAGTTTCAGCTGAAATTCATGTATTATAGCACGATACCTGGAACCCCGTGAAAATTGGGTTAATTACCATATATAGTTATTTTTCTTCTTTAAGGGCCATTTTATTTCACAGGAATCTAAGTGAACAATGTGGCAACCTTGAAAAACAGTCCAGGATTGCTCAAGGTTACTCATGAAATCCCCTGGGGGTCACAGTATTTCCATTGTTTTTCATTGTTTCTTCGACATTTTCATATATTCATGAATATGCAAATCAAAGTATTTGCATATTTTTCCATTGAGTAAATGGGTGTACATCAGTGCTTTAATTTGATATCACATGCAATGACCTTAGATATTTAGAAGCTGAGACATTATCTATTTGTACATATACCCGCATTCTGCCACAATTTTGTAAATGGGTCATTTAGAGGGCAGATATTCGCCTATTTCCAAGCAATGTACTGATATACGTTTGTATGACTTTTGAATTCAGCATACTATTTTGCTTCAGAACATGCTGTTAAACCTTATGGCGTCAACAACATGATTACTGCTGTCTCTTAGGCTATTATCATTCATACTAATCATACACTACCGATGTAAAAATGAAGTGACTTTATCCCTAGGTTACTTTTGACCTACTATTAGCTTGCGATGATCGTACGATGCCAATTTTTGCATTTTCGTCACTGCGGTCTCCGCAGGGTGACCCTACGGTATCCTTACGATTATACAGCTTCCTACTCTACGATTTTGTAATAGTCTGCACTTTTACAAATGTTTAAAAATCGTAAGACTGTAGCCCAAGCACACGTCGTAGGTAGCATCGTACGGGCGCCGTACGGAAACCCTGCGATAATCGTGCGGTCATTGCACGGTTTATGATAATGTTGGGAATAAAATCATAAGATAATTGTAGACCTTTAAGGGTGATCGTACGGCATCCGTACGGCTATCGCAAGGTTATCAAAATCGTACGGATATCGTGCAGTCATCATACAAACCTATCACGGCGTCCGCACGTTTATCGTGCGGCCACCCTGTGATTACTCTGCATTTTTGATGGGATATGGCTATATTTCACCATAAGGTTTCAATAGATGCCAGGCCAGTGTGGACGCTTTGTCATCGATCATGTCTCATTGTAAACGATTGTCTGCATGTTTTCTATGTAAGTTCAAAACTATGCCCCGTTAAACGGAATGACCATCAGCAACAATGTTTAGTAATCTGAGTGTGTCTTTTTGTGCCAATTGCCTTTTCCTTTCCGGGGAGCAATGATACAGACAGTCAGGTTGTACACGTTTGGTAGTACACGAAATATGGACGGACACCTAACATCTTACGGCTATCGTAAGCAGGCCGTTTTGGAGTACTGCTCAAAATAAGTCAGAAATCGTATGGACTCCTCACGAACACCGCACGGGTTCCATACGAGTGCGGAGACCCTATGATTTCCCTACGATTTCACTACGCTCTCCGTACGGATCTGTCTTAGAACATCGAAGAAGCCAGAGAAAGAAATCGCACGAGTTCGTATGAATTGTAAACAGTTCATTAATACACAACACCAACACGAATAACTGTCCAGATTTATTAAATCCAACGTTTCGCCATCTTGGCTTCTTCAGGGATATAAATAAACAAGTATATGACGTCGCGCACCGTAAAACGCGCAATGTGTGACAGCGCGCCACGTCAGATACGTTGTGAGAAACTAGCGGAAAAAATACAATGTGACAGGGGCATAAAAAAGCCCTGTAAATGTGAACGTAGCAATTAAGCGAAGTAGTATAGTGAAAAAACTATTGGATCGAAAATGATACAATTATTCCTATAAAAAGTAATAATAGGAACAAACAATAGCTGCTTAACTGCTACTCAACATTGTACAACAATTTGGAATTCATGCCTTTTGGGTGCATTGTTTCGAGTTTATGTATCCAATAAGTTTCCTTACACAGGCGAGTCATTTCATCATTAACAGCATCAATAGGAAGGAAACTGAAATCTGCAATGGAATGTGAATCTGAATTGAAATGTAAAGCAACGTTTGTTGCACGATGTCCATACGAGTGCGGAGATATATATATGGGTCATTATCAAAAAATGGAGCAATCCAGAAAGGCAAAACGAAAAAAAGATAATTGTCCATTTTTTCTTTTTTAATGGGTTAGTTTTATTAACAGGGGCATATAGAATATAGAAATAAAATATGCCAAGTTTAACTGAACAAATAGTGCACCAGCGTTAATTAATTGTATGGTACCCTTGAAAAAATAACAGTGCTGTCACGAACAAACTTTCTTGCGTAAAACGCCCATTTGATAAGACTTCCCCAATCTGTAAGTGGGGGTATATATAACTTGTCACGAACAAAAATTCACACAAGCTTTAAATACTTTCAATGAATTCACGAAGGAGAGAGCTCCAATGAAAATGCACATATTGTGATTTGTTCTGTTTCTGAAGCGCTTTATTTTTATAGACATAATCTTGTACGATTAATCCAAAAAATAATTTCAGTTAAACGTTTACTATTTCAGTATAGTATCATTATATACCAAAAGCAATTATGTTCATATGCTGCGTTTCTAGTATTTTATGACCGTGACAGCACTGATATCGTGACAGCACTGATGCTGTCGTGACAGCACTGATAATTATCCGATCTCGCCTTTTTCATTCCAATGTGTGCGGAGTTGATGAATTTCTGACCATTACCTGATGAGCTTAGGGGCAGTGACTGACTTAAGGTAGCAACCAATGAAGCCTCGGCTGATGCTCGAACCAGGGACACCTTTGCGTAGATCCAATGCTCTAACACAACACGTTCAAACGCAGTGTAACACGTAAAGCGCAGTAGAAGACTATCCCGCTTATAACTTTAAGCTGCAGCATGAGAAAATGTGTCTTTGGGCCTTTCGACCATGTCTGAAAGACCATGTCTGAAACAACCAGGATTGTTCACGACAAAAGACCGCAGGAAAATTTGGACCCTGTCACAGGTTTTAGGGAGCTGGGTGGCAGGGCCATTTGTTTTCAGGGAGCTTGGGAGAACTGGAAAACATTTGAAGAGAGTTGGCGCTTAAGAGAACATTTTGGGTTTTAGGAAGCTGGGAGCAAGGAAAACATTTAAGGGAGCTGGGGGAGAAAGGTCGTTTTCTTTTAGTGACCTTGGAGCTAATACCCCCTTGGATGGGCCTCAAATTTAGGTTACCTTGCAGCTGAGCTGCTCTTTTGCCTTCACATATGCGAAATCATGTCTTCTCATCACGCGTCAAGTATATTTTTGTTTGTTTAATGTATCCGAGTCAATAACGTTCAGTCATGTCAGGACGGAAGTACCAGTTTTTTTCTTGGTAGGCACCAGCCTCGTACATGTACGGGTACTTGATTTCAAACCGGCATTAGTGAAATGAACAGAACAAACGGAATGAAAAAGAGCCATGACGGTCGACGTGGATGTACCGTTTGCACGACTTGGGCAAATTTTGCTGTCTTTTGAAAGTTCCTCTTTACGTTTTGTCCACAACATTTCATTTTTATGTGAACATGTAAACGTAAAGCATATGTGGTGGTGCTCTTTGATTCGTTTATCTGGGTGATTCCAAAAAAATGCCTCCTTTTTTAAAACTGATCTACAGCAAATGTAAAAATACTTTCAAATGATTGTTTAATGCCAGAATATGTGTTTTGTTGATGTTAAGATGTTTGCAAGATTTGAGGCCAATATCTGCTTTCGTTTTTATTTTATAGCATTTTTAGTGTCAAAAAGTGTCCCAAGTGTAACGTAAAAAGTGTGACATTTTTTGCAAGTTTGTTTTTCAAAGTTGCATTTCTTTTAATGTCTTATTTTAAAGTTTGTTGTAAGTTTTTTAACACAAAATATATACCACTGAACAATAAAAATATAATGATTTTAGCTGAATCTGTTGCCTATTGGAATTTGTGGCACTCAAAGTAATGTTGGGGTTGCAAAACGCTGTCCCAAGTGTAACAACACTTAATTATTTTATAAAAGAATAACTGCATTCTTTAGGACAGTATGCGTTACTTTTTTGAATACCTTCTAAAGATGGTCATCTAAAAGAGCAACTCTTTTTGAATTACCACTTAGCATGTACAATATCTGGGCAATTAAAACCCCAATTTTTGGGCGTTACACTTGGGACAGAAAAAAATACCCCTTTTTCTTACATTTTTTGGTCATTTCTCAGAAAATACTGTGCAGAATTGAATGAAGTAAAGTTTTTTTGATACATAAATCTCTTGTCTATGTCTTCAAAATAACCTCATCCTTTCATGTAATGATTTACAGATGTTATAAGTAGAATTGTTAACATGGTCATAATGTCACATAATGTCACACTTTGGATGCATTTTTTTTAAATCACCCATCTCTAATGCATTCAAAATTATGTCGAGTTTTTCTTAGTTACGACGTAAAAGCTTTATGCCGATTGGCTATTTTGGGGACATTTAAATACCCTCATCATGTTCACCGGAGGCAATATTGCCTATTTTTGTGGAATTATGTTCTAAAAAATCTTGCATTACTTGAGCATTTAATACGTCTTCATGGTTTGTCTAGATTCTTCTTTAGCGTACACGGTAAACAGTTAAGTTTATGTAATTATTCTTACCACACTTTTTCTGGACATGTTTAACCTGAGCGGTTATCAAGAACTAGCCGTGTTCATCTGCAACATTTGAACCTTGGTGTATTTTGCATTTCGGGTGCAAATCTGCACTCTGTGTGTATTTTATACCATGTGAACGGTGTTTTCAAAAGAATACACCCGGCTGTTTTTTTTTTTTTTTTTTTTTTTTTTTTTTTTTTTTTTTTTTTTTTTTTTTTTTTGATAACCGTTACAACCGCCTCCTCGAGGTACATGTATATGAATCTGGTAGGTTTTACGGCACATCCGTGCCAGAAGTACCCCTCAAGGAAAAGGATGGCATTTTAAAGGCAATATTTCTGAATAAAGCGGGGGCTTAAAATTTCTTTTATACTGAAAAGGGGTAATCTTATTTGGAATGGACGACGCAAAAAGGGCATTTATCGAAGCTACATACACTGTCTCAATATCATTATGGGAGCACCGCCCCCGGGGATAATTGGATATACCCTGGTCGACGAAGAATTTTGTTTTTGGAGTTTTGTATCACCCCCACACACCTCAAATGGTTTTCAAGCGGATATAAATTGGCCACTTCTGGCCGCGGCTGGTGTTAGTAGCTGAGACCCTCTCATGAAAGGCGACCTACCTCCTTTCAGTCTAGGAAATTGCTTGAATCTACACCGGCTGACAGAAGTCGACTCAGTGCTGTCACAAATGCATCAGTACTGTCACGACCGTGACAGCACTGAACGTGACAGTACTGAGTTTCACACAGAAATTTAATTCTAATGACTAACAACAGAATGCAGGATGAAAACTTTGCATGTCTATTCTTACTGCTCCTAAGTTGAAATTCAGTCATGGTTTTAAAATGTATGTGATATTTACAATAAGCGGCAAAATGCGCGTGATAGGACTGATGCTTGTAAAATTCCCACTCCAATTCTGACATGTCTTTATGGTATAGCAACGGAGTAATGCGATTTGTTCAAAAGTTTTTTACCGTAACTTCTTCAGCTTGGTGTCGTCTACAAAACGCGATTGTTTTGATCCGAGAAAATGATTTGTAACTCTGGTCAAAATCGATTTTCAATAACTGTGACAGCACTGATACGTTTTCCAGGGACAACACTATATATGTGCCCCCACCCTTAAATAGCACTTTATATATCATAAGATTTTTGAATTTGACTTCAATAACATTCTATGCAATAGATGGTCACAGAAAATGTGATTTCTGTCAAGCTTCTTTTGCAATGGAAACAAATAAAACTACTTGCCCTGACCCTGGGACACGGTAAAAATCGATAAAATAGCACTTCTAGCATCTCTTTTTTGCAAATAACGTACTCGGAAACATGAAATTGCGTGTGGTTCTAGTAAAGCACCGCGGAAACTAATATTATACATGGAAAAAGCAAACCTCGGACATCGCGCTTGCGAGAAAACAATCAAGGACATGGATTGCTCCATTTTTTGATAATGACCCATATATATATATATATTTTTTTTTTTTTTTTTTTTTTTATGAATTGTAAATACATACGTCGTAGCCCATAGGGAAAAGCGCAGACCGAAAACTCTTACAATGATTATCGATAATCGCAGGATCTCTGTACGGCGTCCGTACAATGTCCTACGACGTGTCTTAGGGCTACGGTTTTACGATTTTTAAAACTTTGTATAAGTGCAAACTATTACAAAATCGTAGACGCTACGGAGATCATAGGAAGTCGTAGAATCGTAGGGACATCGTAGTGTCATCGTACGATCATCGCAAGCTAATCGTATGCCAAATGTAACCGAGGCATCAAACACATACGTCGAAGCCTACGATCACCTACGATATCTAAAAATCGTAGGGAAAATCGCAGACCGAAAAATCGTACATGTACGATTTTCGGGGCAAATGTAACCCATGCATTAGGCTTGTAATAAGCTTAGCGAATTTTTAACGACTCCCTGCATTTTCCTATCAAACTCTTTATACTGATATTACTTACCGGTGTAACCGTGGTAGCAGTTGTAAAGGTGGTGGCTTTTCCGCCTGTAAAACAAAAATGAACAACACATCAGGATAACATTTCTGTGCAATATATACCCCCTTATTCCCCACTTTTATATAGCAAAAATGGGGTATGCAGGGGTATATGCAGGGGTATACCTAGTTTTCTTACTTTTGCTCCAAAACATAGATTGTAGGTACTCGTTAGAACCGCCTTGCCGAAAAATAAGAAAAATATAAAAAAAATTCTACTGAAAATCAGTATATTACATGTGCATGTTTTCGTAATGATAAAAAGCCAGCGCGACGAATATCGTCTTGATCAATACATGTAGCGGCGGCCCCCGTGGCCGAGCGGTTAAGAGCGCTGTCTCTTAATCACTGGTGTAGGTTCGACCCCCGCACTAGCCACATGTGAGACAAGCCGTTCTGCTTGCGGGTGTGCCAGGTGTTTTTTCTCGGGGTACTCCCGTTTTCGCCCCACCTACTGATTGGCCCATCTCATATGAGCTGAAATAATCTTGAAAGGGACGTTAAACTGAACTAAAAAAATTTTTTTTAAAGCATCCCGCATGATTACAAATCCAGAGACCATAGGTCAAAGGGGACAGGTCAAATGCGAAGAGATCTACATGTCGGCGACAATGCTCTTGATGCGCCTTACCTGCTATAATTGCTACAGGTTTGTCGGTGGTCACCGTGAGTCCCTCACATGATGTACCACAGATGTGAGTGTATGTGTCTTGACTGTTGGTGATTGTAACGGAAGACTGAAATGTAGAATTTCGACATTTTAACACTATTCAAGCATCTTTTACATTCTCCTGGTGTATCTGCCCCATTTTCAGACGCTTCACAAATGCTTCCTAGGCTAAAACTGAGATAGTTTTAGAAGGTAAATTTGATGTATAAAGACTAAATTTAGATAATAATTAAGCACACGGACCCTTCTAATAGAACAGGGCATCATGTCAAAGGGGATAGGGGCTATGAAATTTGAATTTTCAAAAAGGTTGAATAATGCCTGAATTTCATTTGCAATTGTGTTATCATAGCATAACTTAATCAAAATAGCACCAACAAGCAATTTTAAGTATAAAACAAAGGAATAAAAGTGCTGATTATTTTTTTTTTCATCCATATATTTTGAACAGTCACTGTAATAAACCTACCAGGTATTTCCACACTGATGACAATGCATCTACCTGTTCAATAGTACTGATGTACATGCAGTCATGGCTGACAAATGTATATTTTGCAACTGTAATACGAAAAAACCCAAAGCTAGTTATAATGAGAGAAGGGTGCTGGGCGGAGATGTGTACAGTTGGCAGAGGGCTTACCTGGCCAATGCATGTGAGATACAAAATGTATCTGAAACAAGTGTCCTCTGTGGAAAATGCAGAAGAACGTTATTTGAAGCTAAAGCAGCAAGGCATATCTGCAACTGCTAAGGCTGATGAAAACATCGTTGTTGAAAAGAATGGTATAGGCAGCCATCCATTCTAACATTTGAGGCTTATTTTCACTTTAAATGGCAAAATTGAGTAGAAGCAATTTGATGTTGTAAATATATTCTTTGATGCACGCCTGAAGCCATAGGGGTGGATGCCATGTCTAGATTTGCATATTAAGGTCAGAAACTAGGTCAAAGTTCAACGAGTGCAAAAATCAAGAAAACTTACGCCAGCTGAAAATACAAGTAAAACCAAGGCCGAAGAAAGTGGTTTGAATGCTAAAATTTTGTATATTAACTGTTAGATAGTACATTAAGGGTTTGTATATGTCAGATAACCAAGCATGATTGTCTGAACCAAAGTACCGGAGGTCAAAAGGTCAGTAAGTGCAATTTAGGATTTTTTTCAGAGAAATATGCTAGTTTTTTATTAGAATGTTCAAAAATCTTGGTCTAAAAGCATTTCGTGGTTGAATTGCTTTCAATTTATTGAAACAAACACATAAGAGGCATCATTGAATAGATATTTCAGTCTCAAGACATGTATTTGCAAATTGCATATACCAATTACGTATTTACACATTTATGAAAAAGTGAATTTCTTTAATATAGTTCGACAGGAAACGTAGATGACCATGTAATATCATCTACAGAATATATTTCCACATATATTTCTACATATGAATATCCAGATATAAAATCTTTGAGCAATTCAAGATAGCCACCAAAATTCAAGATGGCTACCAAAATACAAGATGGACGACAAAAATAGGCTTTGATAGAAATTCTTACATATTAATATGTGTGATGAAATGTTAAGGATCACATTTAAAGTATATAATATATAAAGCTTGGATAATTTACCAATATGAATCAAGATGAAATAAAAAAGTCAATATGGCTGCCAAAATCCAAGATGGCTATCGAAAATCAGGTTGTGTATTTGAGTAAACAGTTGATGGTCGTTTACATTTGGATAGGAGAAATTATGTTTGATTTAGAATTTTACATCCATTATTAACATGTTATAACATGTTAATATATCAATTTTGCATTTAAGTATTGTCTATACTCACAATGCTGGAAATTCATATAAATGTTCCTACATTTTTATGCCTGACTGTTTCAACACTGCAGAAGCTGAGGGTGAGGTTAGGATCCTGTAAAACCGGTTTAAGCCCGCCAGTAACGTTGTGTTACTGATCGTTCCAAGGCGATACTTCTGTGGTGGTTCTTTTTGTTTTATGTCTTGGTGTTTAATTTTTTTTGTGCTGTTGGCGCCTTATGTATGTTTTCATATTTTTAATTAAGTTAAGGTAACAGAGTGGCCACCTATTGGGAAAATAGCTGCTCATTCGGCTTACGATATGTTTCATGGTATAAGTGCCTGATTGTTAGTTTGTTTTTTTCCCACCTCGGTTTTTGGAGTGGGAATCTCTTTCTGATTGCGCCTTTTCCTGATCTTTGCCTACTTGTACCTTTTCAAAGCTCTAGATATAGTATGCAGGTAGACATATGATCGAATAGGTTGAGATAGGGTAGGCCAGGATTGGGCAAGGTATGGATGGTATGTGGTAAGGTAGTCACATTGTGTAACGTTTCAAAACTGTTGGGTATGTGTAGAGACTAATAGAGGTCGGTACAGTGGGATTAGATAGTGGTATAGTAGGGAGGACAAATAGTAATGAGAAAATGGTGTAGGTTTGTTTCGGTTTGGTCATGGCTTCATGTTCCAGTCAACATATTTTCAGCTACGTTGTTATAGAGCCAAACCTTTTGGAATATGAGGAACTTAAAGTGTCTTGCTTAAGAACATCACATGGAGAAGATATGCTTTAAATCCAGGATCTGTTGCTCTACTACAAGGCTAAACACCCCCTTGAGTAGGATAGGGTAGGGTAAGGAAGGGTGGGTTGGGATAGTATAATATGTTGACAATGTTACTGATTAATCACATTTTGCTCAGACGGAGGATCGAACCGCGTCCTCGTGTGTGCTAAACCAACACTCTACAACACCACACGGCAGTATAAGTGTGATTATACGTAACAAGTCTAAATAATACATTCCACGTCTATTTAGATTTGCCCACGAATCTCTATTTAAGATTCCATAAATCTGCTTTTTGACATTGATGCGCTCCCATCCATCTGCCATCCTGGTGTGGTATTGTCAGTTTGGCCTTTCACCAGTAAACTGTTCTGATTATGATCTGATCAGACGGAACATTTTATGTTCGACACCAAATATATATATATAAGGTCGAAAATGCGTATCCCCGTTACTTAAGGGTACATTTAGAGATAGGTGGGGTACAACAGAGTTGGGGTGGGGAGGTTGAAGATAGGATTTCGTGGCTTAGAAACGGATTGTAGTCGGTGGGTCACCGTGACAATTGAGTTTCGGACTTTCCTAACTTTACAAGAAAACTGAAAAAAAAAAAAAAAAAAAAAAAAAAAAAAAAAAAAAAAAAAGAAAAAAAAAAAAAAAAAAAAACACTAAAACAAATGTGGCCATAAACGGAATCAGAATAGTTGTTATACTAGTGAAATGCAAAACTGTCAGTACTATATTGTATTACAAAAGAATACCTGACAACATGTTAGTTCGTAGCACTCAAGATTGCATCATTCTTTTTCCCTTCCAATTGAAAACAAAAAACAGCGAAATCAGCATTGTTGCACATATTGGTTAAAAATAATAAGAAAAGGCTAAAAGACTCCAGAAGTTCAGGACCTTATTGTGGAACAATGATTGGATGTAACCATGAAATCTGGAATCCATCAGTACTTCAACCAATTATTTCCACTGTCTAGTACTCGAAAGCTTTAAAATCTGAAATATTCCTTTCAGTATGGAGATGTTTTTTTCTACCGATATCATCTTGTAGCAGCATCCAGTGGCTGTAGATGTGGACAGGCATTGTTGTCATGGTGCCTACACCTATAACATATTTCTATTTGACTTGCAGTCTTCTGTGTAAGAGGTTTTCAGGACTGATCTGTTTGCTTTTTCGCTTTTCACCTCAGTCAGCAGCTATTTTCATGTTGGGAAGTTGCCTCCTTTGATGGCACTTATGCACAACATGGTCGTTGAGAAATATCTATATTTCTTGATTATTAGATTGTTCATGTGTGTCGGTGAGTTCTTTAATGACTGACTAGGCCTATTTTAGCTCTAAACTATCGGTTGCAAGTAGAGCAAGTCAATGTTGAAGAAATTGGTGATGACCCATTTGCTCAGGCTTTGCGCTCTATGTGCTTTCTCTCAGCTAGTTAACAGATCCCTTTTCTGCATGATGGTATGCTCATTTACGCCGCGGCTTATATAAGGATGTCATGACATCCAAAATGTGCTCGACAGTACAACCATCCAAGTAAAGACTAAGGCTTATATGCATAGATGGTTTGACTTGACTTGAAAAACCTGAAAAACCTTTCTTACAAAGGCTCGGACCTTCTGAGCGGTTAACCAGTAATCAGATTATTAGTCTGTAGTTATAAGCTTTGCCTGTATGCACAAGCAATTCTTTTATTTCTCATTGCCCCAATGCGTTGGAGCCCATATTCCTACGCGGCCACCCTTTGCACAGCTGTCAGTCAATGCAGTACCACTGTTAGCTTGGACAGCTTCTCCATTGTTGATGTTCTTGGGTTGTGTGTAATTCCTGTACTGAAGTAGGGTATTCTTCTTGGGGCCTCACAAAAAGTTCTGATAGAATGATATTGATTTTAACATAGCCATCACACAGGGATTTAAAATTAGTATTTTTTTGTCATTTTTTAACCAATTTACTCCAGTTCTGGATTAGAAATAACAAATTCACGATTACAATATTTTTCTACTATCGGGAGGGGGGGGGGGGTGCACATTCACCCTAGCATGAATTTCTGTACTTCGACTAAAACGTTAACCAGAAGGTTAAACAACAAACAATGCCGAACAAACCCAAATAGAAGGCGATGAACATACTGATCGCTGAACAAAAACTCATTTGTAAATTTGTCCATCCTATGCACTTAGACCTTCAAAGCTTGGAAAATATCACATTACAATACTTCTCAACCATTTATGAGCATGTTTTAATGTTTTTACACCGTTTGGTAGCTCTTATATTATCAGAAATTCAGCACTGGTTTTACTAACATTTTCTTGAGAAATTTGCACTTATATGACCTTTAACATCACAAGGTCACATGCTCAGTGCTCTTTTCAGTTATAATGTAAATGCCACATGTATAATAAATGTATGCTGGGTAGTTATAGCAAACTTAAATGGAAAATATAGGCAAGTTATTACACCGAATTTTCAGTTTTTGTACTTTTTATTGCTATTTTGCACCCAGTTGACCTTTGGCATAATTCCAAGACCCAGGGTCATTTACAGACTTGGCATCCACCCCTATCTTTTATAGAATGTATGTAGGAACATATTTAGCATGGATGCCAGCTTCTACCCCATTTTGCCATTTGAAGATTTTTTTCATGGATTGGATAGCTGACTAGTAGAGAAGATGGTAAAACTGAGCGTGTACAGCTGTGTAAGCAGTGAAGACACATGCTAGATGTATCATTTGTAAAGCTGACGTGAAGGCAGGGTTGTCTAAAGTCATTCAAACAGAGGCCCGGTTTGAGTTATTGATCAAGTTCAATGTTTATGCTGACTCTTCCAGCAGAATCTGCCATTGTCATTTATTGGGGAATCGCCTATCAGGCGCTGTTCAGTGTTCCACAAATAATGATGAAGAGGTTGAAATGGACCTTACTGCAGAAAAAGCATCAGAGATCATTGCTGGCTTCCTAGCAGTTACACGTGAAAGAGAACAATCTTTCACCTTGGATATCAATAATCCAAATTTTACAGATGAGGTTTGTTTGGTGTGGACTGGCTGGACAAGGTCCCAGTTTCAGTCCATGCTAGACTGTCTTCACACAACTCTGGACAGTTGTCAGAGGGACAAAAGCACTGTCCTACTGATTTTTTGGTCGAACTAAAAACAGGCCTTTCTTCTCAGCAGATCGCTTCCCTTCTTAACAAGAATACTGACGGTGGGTTGAAAATGGTTTCACGGGCTTTTAGGACAATTACGTCAGATCATTACGAAACTTGCCCATGCAATATACAGAGAATTTTTTCAGCTTAAAAAAGTGAAAATTTCATTGGAAAAATTTTGATATTTTTCTTATTTTTGCTCCAAAACATAGATTGTGGGTACTCGTTAGAACCGCCTCGGCGAGGCGGTTCTAACGAGTACCCACAATCTATGTTTTGGAGCAAAAATAAGAAAAATAGGTATACCCCTACAAACCCCAGTTTTGCTATATAAAAGTGGGGTTAAAGGGGGTAAACATTACACTGACATGTTTTCCTGATGTCTTGATGCTCACTTTGTTCCTAGTCTCCTTACTTGTTATCATATGAGCCGCCTCATGGGAAAACCAACAATCTGCATAGGCGAAAACAAAGACGCAGATCAGCTTCGCGGTAACCGCGAAGCTGATCAGCGCCTTTGTTTTCGCTACTCGGATAGTACAATTCCTCCTCTACTTAACTCCAAAATTTCAAGCTTCTAGCCTGCTTCTGTAGCTGTACAGGCCGGTTTGTGTCAGACCTTTTCGGAAACCACATTGTTGGTTTTTCCACGAGGCGGCTCATATGTCAAGGGACAAAGCATTTTCAGAACATGTGACAGCTTATTCCTCTGTGTTATATGGAGGCAAAATGTACATTGTATGGGACGGAACCTACTATTATATTGAAAAAAGTAGCAACTATACTTTGAGCAGGCACACTTATTCTGGGCAAAAGCATATAGCATTAGTTAAGTTCATGTCTCTGGTTTTTCCAGATGGCTATGTGCTAGACAGCATTGGCCCATATCTTACCGATGGCAAGAACAATGATGCTGGGATAACAGAAAATATCTTAAGCTTGCATGCGGACCTAACAGAGTGGCTGTCTGAGGGTGATGTCTGTGTAGTAGACAGGGGCTTTGGTGATGTCCTAGATGTGTTTGAGGACCTAGGACTTGAAACAAAGATGCCTGCATATCTTAAGAAGGGCATTTCTTGCACACCAGACAGAAATTGCCACACTTTTTGCCTGGGTGATAAAATTGCATCTCACCCAGGTGTTCTCACCCAGGCTAAAAAAACACGCAAAACCTTGAAATAAACCAGATTTTGGGGGTTGTTGTGCAAGAAAAAGAATCTAATATGGTGTTCTGTTCTAGATGGAAGTCTCCAACCCTCGGGATGACCGTGCTGAGCGGAACCTCGGCGGAGCCTCGGTTCCGCTCAGCACGGTCATCCCTTGGGTTGGAAACTTCCATCTAGAACAGAACCCCATATAAGATTCTTATAATCCCAGCATTCTACTAAAGAGGCCAATGAATCTCGTTTGGTTACTAAGTTTTTTTTTTTTTTTTTTTTTTTTTTAAATTCAGTTTTACGTCAAGATTATTTCAGCTCATATGAGACGGGCCAATCAGTAGGTGGGCGAAGGATAACGGGCTAAAACTCATGTGTCTGGTCGGGTCCACCGGGATATAATCATAAGCTTTCTTTTGCTCCAGTATTCCAGTGTCTATATTACTGTTGAGTCCTCGTTTTTGGTGTATCTCGGCGCTTGCGCTTGTATTTTTGCTATTAATCAATGTCCGATTCATCACCGTATTTCTCATACGATAGGGTCCATATTAAAGAAACTGCTTTGTAAATACAACGTTCGCAAAGTGCCGTCACATAAACGAGATATGGAAGCTTTTTGATTAAGTCAAACAATTGTTTTTGTTTTAAATATAAAAAGACACATAAGGGCGAGGGTTAGAGGGTTAGAGCTCTGTACAACCCTCCGAGTAATTCGTTACTGACCGTTCCAAGGGGGTTCTGTTGTTAGTTATATTCATGTTGCATGTTTTGTCCGTGTGTCTGTCTGTTGTGCTCGTCGGGGTGTTTTGTTTTATTTAGTATGGTCGAGTTGCTGCTTTTCTTGTTGGGCTCTTGTTTAGTTTCGTGAATGAACATCTTGATGAACCAGTGGAAATGGTCTTCTTCCCGCCTAGTATCTTTGGGTAGAGGCTTTGGCTTTATTTGCAGCAACATTTTGTAATACATGTGTTAGCCTGATAGAAATGGTAATTTTGCTGTCCTAGTAAAATGGTTTTATTAATGATAATGATATTCTCGGTATTTCTTTGATTGGGATTTTAACTTAATTACATCAAAAGTTTTTGTTACATGTGTTCGCCAGTTGAACACTATGTTTGTTTTTATTTAATTTTCTTTCTTTATGAAATCGAGGAGGATGTCCCCAGGAAAATGGTTTTCGGCGTTGTCCCCAGTAAAACGATAAGCGGTGTCCCAGGAAAAGTGCATGGTTTATCTTCATTATACTAATGTTCATTGTGCCTGCGTCTCTGTCGTGCTCGTTGCCATTCGTTCCTGGATGGCTACCTTGTTCGGAAAGAGCTAGTCCCAGGAAATGTGTTTATCTTCATTATACTTGACCCCAGTAAAAACGATAATCGGTGTCCCAGGAAAAGTGCATGGTTTATCTTCATTATACTAATGTTTATTGTGCCTGCGTCTCTGTCGTGCTCGTTGCCATTCGTTCCTGGATGGCTACCTTGTTCGGAAAGAGCTAGTCATTCTGCTCTTCGTGTGTGTTGTCGGATTGTTTTTGTTGTGTTTTATGTATTTTCTTTCCCACCTGGTGTCTATGTTGGGACTTTAAATTTAATTGCATCGATTCGTGGTCCTCTGTTCTTACTTTATTTGGGACCACAAACACACAACAATGTACATCTTGAAGCGGTTTTTAATTTTTACGTAACATTTATCAATCCTACCCCTTAACTTGAAAACTCGGCATTTTCGCATGATGTAAAATTTTACCAGGTTGTTGGAATAAAAGAATGAAAATATTAGTGGGTAGTGTGCATATAAGAGAGACATAGCAACTTGAAAATAACGATTTTAAGCCTTTTTTTGGCTATTTTTTTCCTTCGACCCCATTTCATTTAAACATCCAAAAATTCTAACAATCACAACTAATGGAGAAAAACGAACATTGAAGACATTCTATAATGAGCCGCATCGTGAGAAAAAGGGATTATTGCCTTTGCAAAAACAAAGGCGCAGATCAGCTGTGCAGTAACGGCACAGCTGATCAGCGCCTTTGTTTTCGCTACACGGATAGTGCAATTCCTCTTCTTCCTAAATCCGAAATTTCAAGCTTCTAGCTTTTTTCGTAGGCTGTACAGGCCGGTTTGTATCGGACCTGGTCGGAACCCCGAAGTCCTGGTTTCTCGCGTCGCGGCTCTTATCTACTACTGCTATAATAAGCCTCGAATCATAGCATTTAAAATCTGGAGAGTTGTTATATTGAATTTTTATTTACCCTAACCCCTAATTTCTCTTGGCAACCAAAAAATTTAGAAAACTTGCAGAAAATATGGTGAAAAGTTCCTTATCTAGATTGATGATTTTCATAGTTTGTCCGATGTATACCATCAATATGTATTCAAATATAAAATATCAGGAAAATATCTGCAGTCGTTTAAGAGTTATTCAACAAAAAAAAAAAAAAAAAAAAAAAAAAAAAAAAAAAAAACGGAATTTCAAAAATGTCAATTGACCTTTAACATGTTAAAGTATCAAAAATGATAATAAACAAATTATAAAATCATCGATTAAATAAAGTAGATAATTAAGCTCACGGTTCCTGCAGTATTCGTTATTCCAGGATCGTCGATTGTGACGCTAGTTGAGGCTTCAATCCCCACTATTACGATTTGTGAAGATTCTACAGAAAAAGCTGCAATAGATACATGTAAAAATATGGCATAAATATTTCGGACAGACTAACAAAAAGTGGTATTCATTTCCAATCACATCGAGGGAATACATTTCGTTTTGTTTGTTTGATTTTATTGCATTATGTAGTAGGCAACGGCTATGGTCATATCTGGAGGTTGCATTCATTTCATCATGAAAACATGTCCGTGTAAAGTATACCCCCTCAAACCAAATTTTAATAATTATAGTAAAACTGGGGTATGCAGGGGCATACCTATTTTTCTTATTTTTGCTCCAAAACATAGATTGTGGGTACTCGTTAGAACCGCCTCGGTGAGGCGGGTATAACGTGTACCCAAAATCTATGTTTTGAGCAAAAATTAGAAAAATAGCAAAATTTTTCCAATTAATTTTTCACTTTTTTAAGCTGAAAAATTCTCTGTATATTGCATGGGAAAGTTTTCGTAATGTTATGCAGCATGCACCCAACACGGAGATGTAATGATGTGCGAACTCTGACACTGTACAATATATCCACTGAAGTACATAACCACAGGGCAATGACGTTCAAAATAAATAGCTGCAAATTACCTAGAAACCCCATCCCTGGAACGCCCAGCAACTCAAAAGAAGGGGTTTTAGGGCATTTAGATCTTTTATTTTGCTTGTAGACATTAAACGTCAATGCCCTGAGACACAAAGTAATTTTATAGCGACGCTTCTGCGTCGCTCTTATGGTAGAACCGTGGTAACCAGAGGACCAATGGTCCTGTAAACGCTCACCTGAGATCTGGGATGTGCGACCTTAGCTGACCTTGCCATAAAATAGGTCAAGGTCATCCGGGGGTCATCATTATACAAACTTTGTAGATGATTCAGGCAAAGTTTCAAAATCATAGGTCTTCCTGTTCTGAAGAATAAGATTTATAAAAGTTTTTGCTATTTATAGCTATGGTGGCCATCTTGGTCATGTGGCCATATAATAACTTTCATTCCCCTTTCCGAACGATGCTCCACAGAAAGTTTGGCTTTGATTGACCAAGCGGTTGTATATAGCCCAGGGGCGAGGGCAGACAACCCCCTGAGGACATTTTTTCCATAAACATAAATCTTCTGTCCATTTGCATACTCCCAGCAATGTTTCTCGCATTTAATTACATTTTACTAATTTTCCCCATTCAAATGCATGGGCAACCTATGTTTGCCTTGCCATAAAATAAGTCAAGGTCATCCCAAGGTCATGATTTATATAAACTTTGTAGAGCTTCTCTCCCTGATGCTTCATGCCAAGTTTCAAAATCATAAGCTTTCTTGTTCTGGAGGAGATTTTTTTTAAAGGTTTTTGCTATTTATAGCCATGGCGGCCACCTTGGTCATGTGACCATAACCGTTTATATAGACTTTCATTCTCCCTTCCTAAGAATGCTCCACATGACGTTTGGCTTTGATTGGCCAAACGGTTTCAGAGAAGAAGCTCTTTGAATATTATGGTAATATAAATGTATATTGCCCCGGGGTGGGGGCAGACCTGCCCCTGGGGTCCATTTTTTTCAGAATCATAAATCTTCTGTCAATTTGCCCATTTCCATAAAGTTTTTCCCTTTAAATGACATTTTGTAAATTTTCCCCATTCAAATGCATGGGTGACCTATGTTGACATTGCCGTAAAATAGGTCAAGGTCATTTCAGGGTCATGATTTATATAAACTTTGTAGAGCTCCTCCCCCTGATGCTTCATGTCAAGTTTCAAAATCATAGGCCTTCTGGATTTTAAAGGTTTTTGCTATTTATAGCCATGGTGGCCATCTTGGTCATGTGACCCTGGGCCTTTTATATATACTTTTGTTCCCCCATCCCAAGGATACTACATATGAAATTTGGCTTTGATTGGTCAAGTGGTTATTGAGAAAATTAAGTTTTACATTTAATTTGGAAATAACCTTTGGCCAAGGTCAAGAAATGACCTTGACCTTTTATACTCACAAGACTTCATTAGCTCAACATGTTGTCTGTATCTACCAACTTTCAGGTCACAGGCTACAAAACTTCCTGAAAAATTCAATGTTTTCACTTTTTTCCATTGAAAAGCCTATGTAACCAAAATTGAGCTTGACGTAGAATAGGTCAAGGTCAACCAAAGGTCATGATGATGGGCCAGAGTCCCCAATGGTACATACCAAGTTTCGTTGAAATCGGCCCACTGGTTCCAGAGAAGAAGATTTTTTATGTTTTTTTACCATATATGGACATGGCGGCCATCTTGGTCATGTGACCTGGACTATTTATATAAACTTTCGTTCCCCCTTCCTAAGGGTACTCCACATGAAGTTTGGCTTTGATTGGCCAAGTGGTTTCAGAGAAGAAGATCTTTGAAATTGTGGACGACGGACGACGACAGACGACGGACGACGGACGGACGCCTGAGCATGGCCATCCTATAAGCTCACCTTTTGAGCCTTCGGCTCAGGTGAGCTAAAAATGTTCTGTTCTTTTCTGTTCTCCTGTACACTGATAGAGAAAAAAATCTTTCTGCACAATGGGAGTAGAGCGTCGCGACAAAGGTAGTGCCTTATTTCATATTATACATGTATTATATAATTACTGTCTGTACAGCATCTTTCAGAAACTGCATTTGTCAAAATATCCATTTTCCGAAACGCCACAAGCACAATATGACCATGTCAACTTTTTGCAATCCAAACGTCGTAAAAAGTGTCGCAAAAATCTTGAAAATCGGTTCAATAAAATATTTATGCCCAAAAATATTTTGAATAGGTCTTATGCATGTGCAAGGGAGGTAATCCAAACACCTTAAAATTGAAAATCAAGCAAATCTAGAGAACAATTTTAAGGGTTTGGCGCCCAGCCTTGCATACAATACAATTTTGTTTTGTTTTGGTGCATTTTGATTGAAAAATATTCAATTTAGATTTTTTTCCGGTAAAATCGTTATTTCCCTTGCTGAAAGTTTTACAATGGACAAAGCCCTACTCAAAATTATTTTCTGGCATAAAATCTTTATTTGTCAACCGATTTTTCATTTTTTTCAGTATGACTTTGAGAAAGCAAAATGGTGACACAGTCATATTTTTCTTGAGGTCTTTTAGAATAGTGAGATTTTGAAAAATGCAGTTTCTGGAAGATAATGTATAGACAGTAAGTTTTACTCGTAATGAACCAAAACTTTATAATGCCTGCAATTACAGAGTGTGTTCATTGTACGCCCATCATTTCGGTTACTGCGTCTGCAAATGGTTTCATATATTATGAGAAACCCTGTAGCAGCCTATTTCATCTGAATTACACTATACATTGCATTAAACTTACCGAAATCGTTCGTAAACGTTTGAATTCTGTGAGTTCCCGCTTCCAATGCCTCGTCCGGAATCGCTACGTAAGACCCCGTGTTTTCAGTGTCACCAGCGTTATTAACAACTACGCCTATGACGTCATCAATGCCTTCGATCGTTATACCGACGTCATCTTGGCCAATTCCAGGTAGATAGCCAGATGGAATACAGAACTCTAATTCCTGCAAATTTGGAACCAAAGTTAAAATGAAATAGGATTATAAACTTCTAGTTTTCGCAAACACTTCAAAAATGAACATAAAGTGACACTCATTACTTCCATCAAAATAACATTGAGGTGTTTACGAAAACACAATAACCAGGATTTCTTATGTTAAGCCCCGTTTACACATGCACGATTTTTGGCTACGGTGCCGCTACGATTTGCCAAGATTTGTAAATCGTCGTGTACCGTGGTGATTCGTAGTAGAACCGTGGTTAATCGTGGTGAATCTTGATGAATCGTGATGATTCGGGAAACTTCATGCTAGCGCCACGGAAGTTTTAAACTGTTTAAAACATTCGTGGCGTAACGTGGCGAATTGTGGTGGTTATTGGGCGTGGCCTAATTCGTAGCGCAACCGTAGCGGAATCGTGCTTATTCGTACAGACACCGTAGCTATATTCGCGGCTATTCGTGAGAGATCGTAGCCAATCGTGGAGCTCCGTAGCGAAACCGTGGAATCTTTGACACCACGAACTCTCACGATTCACCACGATTTGTGTACGGTTGTCCTATGAATCATCCACGGTTTCGCTACGGAGCTCCACGATTGGCCACGACGGCTACCGCCGTGAATCGTACTATTACCATATCGAACCGTACAAGCACCGTGCGCATTCGTTGTGCCACCGTGGTTAATCCTCATTGACCGTAGCGTTGCCGTCATGAATCGTCATTGATTCGTAGCGATACCTTACAGACACCGTACTAATATCGTGGACATTCTTACTGGAATCGTAGTGGCACTGAATATTTCCACTTTTCGCCACGATTCATCCCGATCCATATCGATTTTTCTCACCATGAGAAGTCGGTGTGAATCGTGGTGAATCGTAGAGAAAATCGTGAATGTGTAAACGGGGCTTTACTTTCTTTCAATAACTTTTCAATATCTGCATTGTCTGCACCTATTTATCAGTCAAAAGAATAAAGTTTAACGCTATAAGAAAAAACTAAAAAATCTAACCTCAAATTCTGCCCCAGTTGCAATGTATGTCACCGATAATTTATCGGTTTGTATGCATACAAAATCACGTGATCCTCAGTAGTGGATATTGGAGGTAACAGTACCTATAGGACCCTGACCTTATGGGACGATTCTTTCGAGCAAAAAATGGCGGACAATCTAAAGATGTTTGGATTACCTGTCCCAAACGAAGGTAAATTTAAAGACTTTTAACCATATTTCACTGTTCCTACACAGCAATTTTGGAAGAAAATGTTCATTTTATCAGCCTGTAGTCTTAAATAGAAAAATGATGGTTAAATTGTTCAAATGTAGTTTCCAGATGCATTAGAAAGTGGTGTGCTCACCTAGTTTAGCGATGTCATACATAAGGAAAAAGACTAAAACAGAACGAAGAAAGTATCGGTCAGCTTTCTTTAAATTAGTGAATGTGATATTTAAGACAACAGATGCTCTGGATAACTTTCGGATGCGAAAACAATATTAATTTATGAGAAAAACAACATTTTATTCCACTGTACACATACCCTTTGTTCCCAGACCAGTACAGTATTTTTCGAGCAATGTTGCATTCCTCTGAACGGGTATTTTGAGTGATTTTATGCTGGGGATTCCCCTAAAATTCTGGACGGGTAGTCCGAGCGATATAATCACAGCGAATTTAACATCACACTGTGGACAAATAAACAGACCAGCATAATTTAGCAAGGTGTGATGCGCTACTTTACATAAACCGCTTCAGAAAACTAGCTATCAAAATATAAACCACCTGTTTAATCATGTCAGATATATAGATATTTGGTCACAAGTCTCTCTCTCTCTCTCTCTCTCTCTCTCTCTCTTTCTCTCTCTCTCTCCCTCTCTCTAGGATATAGGGAAGGTGCTAAAAACCTAATACGACACGTGCTAGGCATGGTTATAACTATGTCAGGTGTTAACAGACTATAACGTATTGGTGTTGGATTGTGTTTGGTAGACGTATTATATTCTGTATGACACTGTGTCATAACAAACCCTGATGGACCCTTAAATCGGACTGCTTCCTGGCAGAACTATACTTACTAGTCTACAGCATCCTAATATCAAATCCGTTGTCGTTATCGTAATTTGTGTCAGGCAGTTGTTACATGTACTCGGTTGCATAGGCTTCAGTGCAACATGAATTAACAAATCGGAGAGCACATTTATATCGTACAGGATAATGACGCTGGTAGTGAATCTTTACCATTTGTCGCACGAATGGGTAATTAGTACCGATGTAATCTGGCACCTGGGATAGCGTTGCCCATTGAATTATACAAATGAATTTAAAACTTTGTAGAAAATATACCCCACCTATAAACCATAAAATGCGGATGGTCAAGGGTCGCCTATGTGAGTATTTAACCCGAAATTGTGCAATGTGGCCCATACTATCGCCCTTTGAATGTTTTCACTGCTTCCAAAGGATCTTACATTGTTTTATCTATTTGTTTATAACGGTGTTCTTGTCAGTTTTTACGATTTATAGTAACGGGCATGTGTAGTTGTATAAGCCTTTCAACGTAATACCAAAGATTCAGGTCATATGTTGTGGTAAATGGAACACTACTATTGTGAATAATGAGTGTTTGCAATAAAAACGGAGAGGAAGTCAGAAACATATATTCTAACGACTGCTGACATGCCTGGTCGTTCGTCTCTCACTAATGAGAAAGAATAGGGAATAGGGAATGAGAAAGAATAAAGAAAAATATTTCTTGAATAGGTTTGTGTGGTTCTTTGATGGCTGACTAGGCCAATTCTAGCTCTGAACTGTCTTTTTTTTTTTTTTTTTTTTTTTTTTTTTTTTGTGTGTGTGTGCTGTTGGCGCCTTATGTATGTTTTCATATTTTTAGTTAAGTTAAGGTAACTGAGTGGCCACCTATTGGGAAAATAGCTGCTCATTCGGCTTACGATATGTTTCATGGTATAAGTACCTGATTGTTAGTTTGGTTTTTTCTCACCTCGGTTTTTGGAGTGGGAATTTTTTTTTCTGATTGCGCCTTTTCCTGATCTTTGCCTACTTGTACCTTGTTGTAAGTAGAGCAAGTCAATGTCATGAAATTGGTATTGCTTTTGCGTACTCTGTGCTTTCTTTCAGCTTCACAGATGCTCTTTTTTTCATAGAGAGCTGCTCCTTTGTTGACGAGACCTCGCCACGTTGATCGCTCCTGTGCAGTCTGTTTCCAAGACCCCATTTTATGTCGAAATCCTTCAGAGAGGCTTTGAGGGTTTCTATATAGCATTTCTTCTGGCCATCTTGAGAGCGCTTTCCCTCCTGTAATTCTCTATAGATTACTGAGAAGACTGTCTTTGGAAGTCGCCCATGTCTTTGGAAGTCGCTCATCAGGCATTCTTATAACATGGCCAGTCCACCTTAGCTGTGCTAGCTTTAAGACACTATGCATGCTTTGCACCCCTGCTTTCTTCAGGACCTCCGGGTCTGGAATCTTGCCTTGCCGCTTGATGTATAACAGCTTTCTCAAACGGTGAAGTCTCTTTGCATGACGCTGGTATACTACAGATCTCACATGCATACAAGAGGGCTGGCAGTATCACAGCCTTATAGACTTTCAGCTTGGTGTCAAGCTTGATTCCATTACGCTTCCAGACATTTGCACAGAATCTTCCGAAAGCCACACTGACATTTGTCATTCTGGCGGTGACCTCATCATCAATGTGCACTGCTCTGGAGTGAGTGCTTCCCAGGTAGGCGAATTTATCAACAACTTTCAGTTTTTGTCCATTGCTATGAATCTGGGTAGACAGCTAAACTTGGCCATGATTATCAATTGTGCATCATGACAAACTGTGTCAAAAGCTTTGGTGAGGTCGACAAACGTCATGTACAGATCTACATTCTGTTCTTGGCATTTCTTCTGAAACTGTCTTGCTGTGAAGATTATGTCTATTGTCCCTCTGTCTGTTCCGAATCCACATTGACTTTCTGGGATAAGTCCCTTCTGATCATATAGAGCATTCAGGCGATTCAACATAATTTTTGTCAGTATCTCCCCAACAATGGATAGGAGGGAGATGCCTCTGTGGTTGTCACAGACTTGATGATTTCTTTTCTGTTTGTATAGGCGGATTGTGGATGCATCCTTAATTTTTGTGGGATAGCCTCCTTCCTCCACATACAGTGAAACAACTCTTGTCAGTTTCTCTGCCAATGCCTGGATAAATCGCACACCTCACGCAATTTAAATTTGCGTTACATGTAAAGAGTCAGGACAAAGATTTTGATGAGTCAATGGTTAAAATACACTCTTTAGGTACTCGAAACACCCGTACAGAAAGTGACTCAGAATACCCGTTCAATGTAAAATATGTGCTCGAAATACCCGTTCAATACTGCCCGAAAAATACTGAACTGTTTTGCACGCGACTTGGGAACTTTATATGTCTGTACAGTGATGAAAACCAGTAGTTTTTCAGTTTAATTTTACAGTGTAGCCTTCATGTGAGTTTGTGGGTACTTAGTGTGATGGAATATTCCTATCTTGACACATAAAGTATACTTAACTGAATTTTAGGATGAGTTTTGTCTTTCGAATTTCATACATAATACATGAGCAAAGCCACCCGAACACCTTTGTGTGTCATTTATTTTCTGCATACCACTCCAGTGAACAAAAACTGCTTGCACTAACATACACTAGATACAGACCGAGCTGCACATGTGTTTCAAGTTTGCCCTGGGTGAAAATAAACTCAATTTACGTCAAGAAAAATGTCTGCATCTTCATTATTTATCCTCCTGTCCGCCATTTTGGTTTGCTCGAAAAAATCATCCCATAAGGTCAGGGTCCTATAGCGTGAGTACGGACTTGTCAATTTCTGTCTCATTTAAAGACCTCGAAGAACAAAACCAGAACTAGCAAAAACAGATGGTCTTCGACTAGCTTCATCTTACTTATTTTTTACACGTTGCCTTAACTATAAATAGACAAATAAATAAATAAATAAATAAATAAATAAATGAGCCGCATCATGGGAAAACCAACAATCTGCCTAGGCGAAAACTAAGGCGCAGATCAGCTTCGCAGTAACTGCGAAGCTGATCAGCGCCTTTGTTTTCGCTACTTGGATAGTACAATTCCTCTTCCACTTACATCCGAAATTTCAAGATTCTAGCTCTTTTCTGTGACTGTATGTACAAGTCGGTTTATGTCGGACCTGGTCGGAAACCACATTGTTGGTTTTCCCATGAGGCGGCTAAAATAGTAACTGACCGGCAAATCTCTGGTCACACTAATTGTCTCATCGATTGTTTCCCCTGCCTTGAGCCCGATGATGCGAACACGGGTACCAGGGCCTGGCGTGTGAATGGTCAGTGATAATTTAGCAGGATCATACGTGTTCTGTAGAAAGCTAACATGAAACTTCCGTCCCCAATAAGTGTTTTCTGTTAAAAAAAAAAAAACAGGTATAAATCAAATAAAATACCTACAAAGAAAATGGTATAAAAGACCAGGGGTTGGTAACTCAAAGCCATCTTAAGCTTAAGATCAACTTACGACCAACTTAAGTATCCCTTAGAGATTATGGTGAATAACTGAAAAGGACCATAAGTTTACGGTGACAACTTAACAGCATCTTAACTTTACGGCCAACTCAAGCCCACCTTAGGGTCGTCTTATCTTACGAAGTGGCACCTTTTACTGCAAAAAGTTACGATAGCTTAGAGTAACTAGAAAAGCCAGGGCGTAAGGTGGTCATCTTAAGATCATCGTAAGTATGTCGTAAGTAAGGGAACTTACGATGCCTTCGAGTTACTAACCCCAGGGCCCGAGGTTATAAAACTTTTCTCATGCTCAATTCAGCTGAGACTAAAATTTATCCTGCTCATAAATGTTAAAATGCCAACATTTATGAGCATTATAAATTACTGAGCTGAGCTTGAAAAAAGTTTTATAACCTCGAGGTCAGGAACTAGTTAAATCAGACCCCCTCCCACCCCCACCCCCGCCCGGCATAGATCAGCTGGCTAACCTGCACTCCGATACACTTCGTAACCTCGCTCCTCTCTCATGGAGAGATCTAACGGAATACCGATGGAAATATTCCGTCTACCCCCCGCACTAAAACTCTTAGATCAGCTGGCTAACCTGCACTCCGATACACTTCGTGACCTCGCTCCCCTCTCGTGACAGGTCTAACGGAATACCGATGGAAATATTCCGTCTATAAAACTCTAGGTGGGAAACGCGGATCCAAAATACATGTAGCCATTATTGGGTTCTAAAAATAGGTACTCATCACGAAAACTTGTCCGTGTAATATATACACCCTTGAACCCCACTTTTATATAGCAAAACTGGGATATGCAGGGGTATACCTATTTTTCTTATTTTTGATCCAAAACATAGATTATGGGTACTCGTTAGAACCGCCTCGCGGAGGCGGTTCTAACGTGTACCCACAATCTATGTTTTGAGCAAAAATAAGAAAAATAGCAAAAAATTTCTACTGAAAATTTTCATTTTTTACAACTTTAAAAATCTCTGTATATTGCATGGGCATGTTTTCGTAATGTGATGTAGAGAAAACCGAGTTAGTAGCTATTTTCCCAACGGTAGCTACTCATTTTCCTGAAACAAAATTTGTGAAGACGCATTTTAAAGGCACTAAAGCACCCCCCACACACACACACACACATACAAATAAAATAAAAAAAATAAAATAAAATAACAACACTAAATCAATAAAAAAAATCACAACAGTGGAAGCACCGCGTGGAAAGCTTCAGTGATATCAAACTACTTAGAAGTGGCTTTAACAAGTCTTGCAAGTACTTAACCCCAGCCTGTGCATTGTTTCAAATTGGGCATGGCATCAGGAAAACACGTCCATGAAAAGTATATGCCATTGAAAGGTACAAGTAGGCAACGATCAGGAAAAAGCGCAATCAGAAAAAGATTCCCACTTCAAAAACCGAGGTGGGAAAAAACTAAATTAACATTCAGGTACTTACACCATAAAAACATATCGTAAGCCGATTGAGCAGCTATTTTACCAATAGGTGGCCACTAAGTTACTAAACTTAACTTAAAAATAAGGCGCCAACAGCACCAAAAATGTTAAACATCAAGACATAAAGCAATAAGAACCACCACAGAAGTATCGCTTTGGAACGATCAGTAATATAAAATTACTGGCGGACATATATCGATTTTACAACTTTATAAAACTCCGGCAAGAAGGGGTATACTTTTTTTTTCCTTAGTTTTGATTCAAAACAAAAAGTGTGGGAAAATATTTTTTTTCAATGAAAATTTTAATAGTTGCTTCAATTGCTGAAAAAAACTAACTCTGTATAGTGCATGGGTAATTTTTCGAATAATGAAACGTACCGTAACTGACCGTCCCCTTGTCTAAGGTGAGACTGTAGTAGATGGATTGTCCCAGAGGCACAGCGGTCACAGGTAAATCGTTCTCAGTGTATCGGGCCAGAAAAGTCACCTTTCTTGTCCGTTCGTACATAGCATATACCGCCAGCTTACTGAAAATGACAAAGAGGATGTTATGTAAAGATTGTAGTGTGACTTTCTGTTTTTCCTTTGAAGTTTGTCATTAAATCCAATACAAGTGAATATCATAGGAGGTGGGCCTACGTATTAACACTCAGGAAGGAGGCGGAATGAAAACTGTACTGTAACTTCCTGATATTGAAGGTTATAGTACAGAACTGTTAACTGATGGTCTGTCATACTACAAGTAAATTAAAGACCTTGTAGAAAAAATAAGTAAAAACAGCTCGTCTTCGACTCGCTTTATTTTACTTATTTTTTTTTTCTACTCGGTTCTTTAACTTATCAATCACTGCATAATTATATTCAAATTCACTTGAATACAGAACTTTGTAGATCTATAGGCATTTTTCTCAAGTCAACAGTATACACTTACGATGAAATTAAACCGTGTTCAATTACTGTAATTTAAGGCCCGGTCCCACAGCCGCGACTTACGATAGCTTAATATCGCTATGAGATTGCCTTGATATTAATTAAAAATCTGCACGGCTGTCATGGCGGAAATGAGAAACGTAATTGGTCGTGATAATACGAGCTGAACGTAACACACCGTGACAGTACGTAACAGTATGTAGCGAAACCTGGAGGCGGTCCGTAGTGCAACGGGAAACTAGTGAATAGCCCGGCAAGCTACGGATCTTTCACGTTCAGCTGCGTTTGATCACGGTCGTCCCACGTCTTATCCCGTTTCCTACGGAATACTCGACACCTTTTGTTGCATAAAGTTAGCGCCGTTTACGGTCTTTGACGGTTTTGACCCCGTTCTACTAAGTATGTCACGTTATGTCACGGTTGTCACGGCGCGTGAAATTTAAAGATATAAAATGGCATATCATTGGGACAAGTTCCTTCATATTGGAGCAGTCACTATAATAGTGAACAATGCGCTGCACTATGCCATTGAAGAAGAAATAAAATCCCGAACTTTCTTAATCACTGCCGTCGGTTGTTGAGGATCGCGGTTGTTATTATTTTAAAAAGGTTATTCTTATATTAAAAGGAACAAAAACACTTTAAAGACCTATTTCATCTATTGAAGGTCATTAGATAAACGACAGGGCATTAAAAACCTAGTGCCCTGACAAATGACTCAGAATACAGGTAGGGGCCAAAACAGGAAAAATCAATATTGATTGCAGGGGGAGGCAGTTTTATTGCACAGGTTATCAGGGACCATAAAATCAATAAACAGTGGAACTACAGGTATTATCCTTTAGGGGCCTCTATATGGCCCCATGCAGAGATGTGATAATCTCCACATTATGACAGTCCTTTGATCTAAAGACCATATTGCACCATTAGGGGTCATTAACCGAATAAACAGCAGTACCAATTTTGGCTCCTTCAGAAGTAAGCCTCATTTAAGCCTGGCGTCCCTTTTATGGGACATAGGCAAACAAAATAGCCCCAGATGGGACGCCGCAGAATGCGGCGTCCCATCTGGGGCTATTCTGTTTGCTTAGAGAATTTTCATCGAAAAATTGAATAAAATTCAAAAATCACTCTTGGTGCCCCTAAAAATGAAAGTGGACTCACCCTAATGATAATAATGGGAGAATCCATTCGTCAAATATGGGTTAAGGAAGTTCGCTGCCAACATTTGACATTTCGGAACTTCCGGTTTTTATTTTGTTGAATATCTCGTAGACGGTTGCAGATATTTTCATAATATTTTATATTTGAATACATATTGATGATATGCATTGAACGAGTCATGAAAATTGTCAATCTAATGAACTTCATTTTTTCACCCCATTTTCTGCAACTTTTTTGAAAATTTTATGTGTCAACAAAATTTAGGGGGTAGGGTTGATTAAACTTGAATAGTACACAACTTCAAATTACTTGCACTGATTTGATGTTTATTTTAGTAAAAGTAGATGTATACAATGTCTTCTTTATCAGTATTTCTTGTTTTTTGGTGTGCTAGTTTTAAAAAATTTTGGGTGGTTTTATGAAATGGGGTGTTAGGAGAAAAACGGCCGAAAAAAGCGATATATATATATTTGACGAATGGATTCTCCCATTATTATCATTAGGAACCAACAACTTGAAAATCGCCATAATTATGGCATATCATGGGTACAAGTTCATTCATATTGGAGCAGTCACTATAGTGAACAATGGAGACCATACGCTGCACTATGCCAGCGAAGAAGAAATAAAATCCAGAACTTTCTTAATCAACACTGCAGTCGGTTGTTGAGGAGCGCGGTTGGTATTATTTCAAAGGACGTATTCGTATAAAAAAGGCATAAATAAAGTGCTTTAAATTGTATGGTGTCTACGGACCTTGACAGAACGAAAAAAACGTTCTACACCTTGGTCAAAACGCAACTGACCGTATAAGAACGTAACAGGCCGTAATAGAACGTGCCAATAATCGTCATAAATCGTGGATAACCGTAACGTACTTTAGCGGCTCCGTGACACACTGGCTTCTCACTACCACGGCGTGTTACGGATATCGTAATCATCGTAAGAAAACGTAACAAGACGTAATAGATCTTGAAAACAGAGAAATATATGACCAAAATTCCACGGCACGCTACGTTTCGAGCAAACGGGGCTGCCGGGGCCGCCGGGGGCATAGTGTAAACGCAGTATTAACAAGACGTTATAGATCTTGAAAACAGAGAAATATATGACCAAAATTCCACGGCACGCTACGTTTCGAGCAAACGGGGCTGCCGGGGCCGCCGGGGTCATAACGTACAGAGAAATATATGACCAAAATTCCACGGCACGCTACGTTTGAAGCAAACAGGGCTTCCGGGGCCGCCAGGAACATAGTGTAAACGCAGTATTAGTGTTTCATTTCTCTGACTGCGATATGCAAAATAAGAAAGCGGGATCACGTTTGAAAACATTTTACAGATCTTGCATACGCGGACTGATAAAAAAAAGAACTCATGATTTCACAATCTTACTATTGCTTACGATTCAGTGGGACCGGAACTTAAAAGTGCCCGTTCCACTGAATCGTAAGCAATTGTACACGTATAATCATTAGTTTTGTGACAAGACTGCGCATGTAAATTATGTAAAATGTTTTCCAACGAGTTTATGTTTTCTTAATTTGCATATCGGGTCCAAAAAGACCCCCAAATTAAAATTTAGACAATCGGATAGCGATCTTAAGCGATCTTAAGCGCAGTGGGGCCGGTACTTAGTTATACGCATTTACCCATTGACAGTGAGGGCCCCAGTAGTAACCGTATTCTCCGTTCCAGGTAGGGTACAGTAGAACTTGTATGTCTGGTCGACGGAAGGTCCCAGGACGTGGACTCGGATGTTGTACTGGTTCGGGACTAAACCATCCTGAAAATACGGCATAGTTTTTTGAGCAGTCAACAACCTGGGTTTCCGACCAGGTCCGACACAAACCAGGCTATACAGCCACAAAGAATAACTAGGAGCTTGAAATTTCAGATTTAGAAAGAATCGGGAGCGAAAGCAAAGGCCCTGATCAGCTGTTGATCTACACTTTTTTTTCGTGTGAGTGCCGGTCACACTGAATCGTAAGCAATCGTACGATTGTGTTATTATTCATTTTGTGATAAGACTGCGTGTGCAAAATCTGTAAAATATTAACCAACGTGTTTTTGCTTTCTTAATTTACATATCGGGCCCTAGAAATGACCCCCTAATCAATATTTAGACACTCTTAAAGCTTAAGTGCAGTGGGACCAGCACTGTATGCAGATTGTTCGGGTCATTTATTCTATGATACAATTAAAGTTTAAACATTATTTTACTTCAGAAGTTTGAAGCTCATGGAACGTACATGTACATACACGTTCTTGGTTTGTTTGTTTGTTTGTTCGGGTTTAACGTCGCTTTCAACATTATCTGTCATATAACGACGGTTACACGTTCTTGGAGGTGCCGGTGTTGGCGTAATGTGATCAAACGTTATACGCGAATTAAGGATGTTCGCTGCCAATGAAAAAGTATTCAAACTTTTTTTCTAACCCCTCTTTTTTGATTCCAAAATACAACACAAGACATTTGATAACAAAATAAATATAGGGTAGTGTGCATTTTTTCAAGCTACATGCCTCTGAATGAGACCTCTGAGCACCATGTCTTAAATTTAGTAAAATTAATTTATTTTTTAATTCTTTGAAACATACCTGTCTTGAACAAACATATACTTAGAATGCTTTCAAAAGTCATAGTATTTACGTATCGCAGACTATTTTGGACCAAAAGCAAAGAAAAATTTGCAACTTGAAGTGGATTACAAAATTTTACGATTCCTTTTCCAACCCTACCTCCATACTTGAAAAGTCGGAAAATAGCAATATTTTGAAATGTGCCAAACCCATATTTGTTGATTCAAACTTTTTCTTGTATTTTCACACAACATGTAACTTGGTAATATTGTTCGAATAAAAAAAAAAAGAAATTTATAGGGTAGTGTGCATATAAGAGAGAACCAACAACTTGAAAATCGCCATTTTCAGCCTTTCTTCGGCTGTTTTGTTTCTTGAAGCCCATTTCATAAAACCACCTAAAATTTTATAACCAGCACACCAAAGACCCAAAGACTGACTTAGAAGACCATGTACACATATACTGCAGTGTTACGTGCCAGGCGTAACTAGAAGATTAAGGAAACCAACAAGTTGGTTAGCCAGCAACAAGCTTTGTTTAAAATTTAACAAATCTATTTAGAAGTGATTTAACCAGTAATTACATGTGATACAATCAAAAGCATATATACAATCAAACAAAAATGAATGTACAATACCTTTCAAGATGTTAATTCCCTTAAAGAATGTCTGAATGTCCCTCAGAATTTTTAACACAAGTCTGTATCAGTTTCGGATCCCAAGAATTAAAGTTTGTTTCAAAATAGCACTATGTCCCAATCCAGAATCGAATATCACAAAGTAATCCAAGAATAAGTTTAAATTCCAGTAAGATAGATTTTGACTTCTTAATAGTAACAGTACCCAAAGATTGTCCTTATGAAAATTTGTAGCCCTTATATAGCACGAGGAGTTCTTTTTTTCGAGTAGTGAGTTTCGAGTAACAAAAGCGAGTTTCGAGTTAGAAAAGTGAGTTTCGAGTCAAAAAAGTGAGTTTCGAGTCAAAAAAGTGAGTTTCGAGTTAAAAAAGTGAGTTTCGAGTTTCGAGTTAAAAAAGCGAGTTTCGAGTTAAAAAAGCGAGTTTCGAGTTAAAAAAGTGAGTTTCGAGTTAAAAAGGTGTGTTTCGAGTTAAAAAAGCGAGTTTCTAGTTAAAAAGTGAGTTTCGAGTTAAAAAAGTGAGTTTCGAGTTAAAAAGTGGCTTATTTAAAAAAAAATCCAAAAACTGGTTTAAGTAATATTTATTCTCAAATTTCATTACGTAGCATTGAAAAAAGGTCCACTCCTCGCAACCATACACACGCACACATCTGGGGCTTTTCTGTTTGCTGAAAGAAAATGTCATTGAAAAATTAAATAAAACATAAAAATCAAAACCGATTCCCCTCAAAATGACAGTGGACTTACCCAAAAGATAACGATGGGAAAGTCCATTCACCATAAACTGGTTAATGGATTTCGCTTAATATAAGTAGCCCTTCTGTTTTGAGCAAATAATCGTTAATAAACTATCATCCTTGACCGACATCAATGTACATAATAAAGCCAATTTGAAGTATGAAAGTTTCCAAATATGCGTGAAGATTTGCATTGATTAGTTGCTATCCATCAACTTATAATATCCATAATTGTATTTATAGATACCCATAAATCAAACTGATTTAATGATATGAATAAGTCAAATTATGGATATTCATAAATCGTATTATGGATGTCCATAAGTCAAATTTTGGATTTCCAAAATTCAGGCTGATTGTTGGATATCCAAAATTCGATTTACGGATATCCTAAATTTCCGTAATTCAGCTTGATAAAGTGATTTTGAATTATGGATATCCTAAACTGATGAATAAATAGTAAAACGGCACCCTATAGAAACTGAATTTTTAAACTCGAAACTCGAAAATTTTAACTCGAAACTCGAAAATTTTAACTCGAAACTCGAAAATAGTAACTCGAAACTCGAAAATTTTGACTCGAAACTCGAAAATTTTAACTCGAAACTCGAAAATGTTGACTCGAAACTCGAAATTTGTAACTCGAAACTCGAAAATAGTAACTCGAAACTCGAAATTTTTGACTCGAAACTCGAAATTTTAACTCGAAACTCGAAAATTTTGACTCGAAACTCGAAAATTGTAACTCGAAACTCGAAAATTGTGACTCGAAACTCGAAAAATTTGACTCGAAACTCGAAAATTTTAACTTGAAACTCGAAAATTTTGACTCGAAACTCGAAAATTGTAACTCGAAACTCGAAAATTTTGACTCGAAACTCGAAAATTTTAACTTGAAAAATAGAAAAATGGCAATAGATGATCTCTTGCAGAGGAGTTTGATGATCTCTTAGCTAACCAATCGAAGAAATACTATTTAATTCGGATGACTTTCGCGGAAAACAATCATCGTGGGTTTATTGATTGACTTACATCCGGTTTTTTTGATGTTGGTACGTGACAGATATCATGTTTCTGACATGATTTGAATTCGACCTTGGGGACATAAAACTGATGTAATATTTATGCAAATCGCATGTAACCTTGAAATTTTTATGTGTGTCATTGATGTGCTGACGCAATGTTTAAAAACGCCCTTTTCAGCTGAGCCGAAGTTACAGTATACACATGCTCCGGCGTGAGTCTCAAACACATCAGGCAAACATGTCCATGCAATTTATGCCACTTTTATTATAATGCAAAACTGGCGTATGCATTGGTACATCAGGAAAACAAGTCCGTGTAAAGTATACCCCCTCAAACCCCACTTTTACATAGTAAAACTGGGGTATGCAGGGGTATACCTATTTTTCTTATTTTTGCTCCAAAACATAGATTGTGGGTACTCATTAGAACCGCCTCGCCGAGGCGGTTCTAACGTGTACCCACAATCTACGTTTTGAGCAAAAATATCAAGATTTTTCTGAAGAAATTTTCATTTTTTACAACTGAAAAAAATCTCTGTGTATTGCATGGGCAAAGTTTCGTAATGTACCTATTTTTCTTATTTTTGCTCCAAAGCATAGATTGCGGGTACTCGTTAGAACCGACTCAGCGAGGCGGTTCTATAGTGTATCCACATTCTATGTTTTGAGCAAAATTAGAAAAATATGAAATTTATTCAGCTGAAATTTTTCAATTTTTAAAGCCTATTGCATGAACACGTTTTCGTAATGATCTTCTTCTCTAAAACTGCTTGGCCAATCAAAGCCAAACTTTATTTGAAGCATCGTTAGGAAGGAGGAATGAAAGTTTGCATAAATGGTCAAGGTCGCATGGCCAAGATGACCCATCATGGCTATAAATAGCAAATTCCTTTAAAAATATTCTAAGGCCTATGATTTTGAAACTTGCATTGAAGCATCAGTGAAATGAGCTCTACAATTTTTTTTTATGAATTATGACCCTGTGGTGACCTTGACCTTTCACGGCAAGGTCAACTTAGGATGCCTATGCATTTGAATGGGTAAAAGCGGGAAAATGTCATTTAATGGCAGGAAACTTGCTTGAAATGAGCAAATGGACAGAAGATTTATGCTTATGTAAAAAATATCCCACGGTGGTTGTCTGCCAAGTTTATTGGTATATATCCCAGATCTCAGGTGAGCGTTTACAGGACAATTGGTCCTCTGGTTGGTATAATCCTTGCATTGTTTGTTGTCACCCCCCCATGACCGACTGAAACCCGTTTTAACTTTTTTTAGTTAACGGAACCAATCAGACATTGGCCACGACATCAGGGTATCAGTTTAGTTTACCCCGCCATTGTTGTTGTTGTTGTTGTTGTATAATTTCTTCCAAGAATGGAACACCTCTTCACAGAGTAGTAGAATAACTTCAAATGTTTATAATGTTTAAAAAGATGCAAATGCCACCACCCTTTTTGTACAGTCTAAACCGTCATCCACAATGTATTAACAGTAAAACGGCTAAAAGTCTTGTATATTTACAACACTGTAAAAACTTCTAAAATGTCTCTTTTAGGACAAGCCAGCTGGGTCAGTTAGTGGACAGTCTTAAAGTTTTCTTCTTTGACGATTAGTTATCAGTCCCAGCTTTTTGTAACGTTCACAATGAAGTGAGAAACATAGTCTTCTACACTGATACTCTAATGTGATGACTTTGTCTGACTTGTTATCATGCTTGATTATCGACTGAGAGTCTAGTATTATTCTCATCAGCATAGTATTGTCACTGACTGGACACAAACTGTCACAAATGTCTCTGATCTCGTTTAAGATTGGCACCCGTATATGTGAGAGCGCCACACAATCAAGGATAAAATGTTCCATTGTTTCGTCACCATTCCCACACATGAGGCAGGTCGGATCTATTCTATTCTGGTTGAATGATGCTCGATTCACTTGGAGTATGTAGGTCCCGGTTACGACTTTGAGTTTAAGCCGTATTCTTTGTACTTCCTGGATATTTCTCACATTCTGAAGTAGTAGATGTCTCCTGCCACAGATGTATGAATCCGTCGATAGGAACTGTAAACTTGGATATAACGTTGCTTCAAACTTGATCTTTTCCACCCAGTATTTATCAATCTGCTCATTTACAGTACGTTTCCACGCTGTTTTCGTCACCGGGTTGAATAACATTTCCATGGGATCCTTCAGTCCATATTTCACAAATATCTTTTTAATAGCAATGAACCAGCTGTTACTACTGTCTGTTTTGGTTGATAATTGTCGTTCCGCCAGGCGCCATTCTATGGATGATGGATCTAGTCGACACACATTTCCAAACAGCGAAAGGGCCCTCTTATGTATATACCCCTCGATTGGTATAATACCTGACAAGATATAGATGGCTGCATCTGCTGTATTTGCTGGGAGCGCGAATATGTGCTTCATAAACTTTTTATGTTGTCTTTCTAGTGTGTCTAGGGATTTCCTTCTTGGTAGTACCACCTCTAGTCCATAGTTGAGGACTGGCATGACATATATCTGGTATAATTGTATGGCTGTTTCAGGATCCATTCCTTGCAGGTTAGCTGACATAAGACTGTAGAAACTGCGACGTGACTTCTTTATATTCTCATTGATTGTTATTTCCTCCGCACCAGAGGTTCTACGGAGTCCCATATGCATAGCCTCTGTGACTACTGGTATTTCTTTCCCATATATATTCCACTTCTTATCCTTCGCAATATCGTTTGATTTTTTGGTTCCTGGTATGGGCATTACTACACTCTTTTCTGGCTGTAGCAAGTAGTGTTCCATACGGCTGAAGTCATCACTCGTTCCAACCAGTGTTTGTAGGGACTCAGGCTCGTCGCTCATGGCTGCAATGTCGTCTGCGGCGGTTGGGGCGGCACAGTTGATTTCACCAATAGTTCCACCTTTTCCACTCTCACACAGTCTATCTAGTTGGGGGTTAAGATACACCTTATACAGGTCAGTAGAGAGGATACCTCCCTGCCTGACCCCTTGATGTATAAGGAAGCTATCGGAAGTCTGTCCCATCCATCGCACTACCGTCTGGGCCTCAGAATGGAGACTGTATATAAGGTTCCACAGCACACCATCAACACCAATCTGGAAGAGCCGTCGCATCAGGCTGGCATGGTGGACGACGTCGAAAGCGGACTTCGCATCAAGACATTTTGTCCACCAGACCTGTTATCGATTACTTTCAAAGTTAATCACTAACGATTATAATTAATTTCAATCTTACGATTAACGATTACGATTAAAAATATTTTTTCCTGAATTTAATCAATTACAATAACAATTGATTTGCAAATGTAATCGAACAAGTTGGCTTCTTTAAAAAGAAACCAATGAAAAGGTCAGCAGCAGTTTGATATAAGAGCTTCCTTTTGCTCTAGATTTCAGTGTTGTTGATTATCTGGTTTGTCATTAATTTAGATTCCCATACGTTTCAGTTTCGTATAAATATCTTTTCTTGTTATGAACGCTTGACCAGTGTGTGTATCTGTCACTCAAGGCATTGACTAAAATTTCTGATGTTACTGAATCAAAGCTGATTCTAAAGAGAACACGATTACAATGTAAATGAAATATGTCGATATGTCACAGTGTAGAAAACCATTTAGCAGTGCAGTCAATTTGTGACAGAGTTCTGAATTTTGACTTGCAGCCACACTACCGGAAAGAGATGTGAAGAACTAAATGTCAGCCATATAGAGTTCCTATAGTTTCTGTACCCCTCATCAGGGTATCTACGATCTTAAATTAGATGTGCTATGATAAGAAGTCGCCACGATCGAGACTGCTTGCTAGATAGTTACCGCTTTTTGACAGGGAGTGTCAACAATGGATAAATTTAATTGTTTGCGGTGAACTGTCTAATCAACATAGACGGGTTAACTAGTTTTTATTAAGCGCTTTATGTGACAAAACGTGTAATTGAGAGAGAGCAGTCGATCATGGGTACAATTTTCTTCATATTCAAAGTAAACACTGTGGAAAAGGTACTGAGGGACCTTTTCCAATAATCAATCGATTAGTTTTGCATTTATAATCTAGCCAGTCTTGAATTAAGCAGTTATGATTTAACTGTATATGGTATTATATTGGCATATAAGAATCATCTAGGTGTATTGGGCACTTTATCTTAAGATTGATTGATCAAAATTACTGCAACACTCTAATCAATTGGCATTTTTTTTATCTAATTTGGAGTTGTTACCCAAATTATAAACACACACACACAGCATCGTGAGATCTAAAATTATGTTTTGACATCACTGAATTTGGTAATATCACTCTCTGTCATGGCCTCTCTACAGATAGGGGGAGATCGATTCCCTTAATCTTTTGTTTATTGTCACCAACTTGTTCCAGGGTGTTTTGACAACACAACCCATATGACACCTGTTTATTAGTTAATCTGTAAAGGTGTGACCAGGTAAGAATAGGTTTGAACTTTTGCAATAGGTTTCAAAGCCTATTTAGAATGAGGTCAATTCTATGTTTATAAGCATGGTCACTGAGGTCAAAGAAGAAGTGTTTGAAGATTTTTTTTTTCAGTTCAGAAAAATCATAACACGTTACAGACGTATAGGTTATAACTTGAATGTTATGCGACAGTCTGCATGCTTAGTTTTTAACCCAATCATGGTTGATAACTATGTTGCCTTCTTTAATTGCACGCCGGTGGGTCGGGCGTCAGACTCTATGATGGCCCCGACTTGAAGCTATTCATTTTAGTTGGTTGGGGCCGGAGCTTCTTGTCTGTTGCTTGGCCCACCGGGGTCCAACTGGTGTTTTTCTTTTGCTCCGGAGTTAGTAGGTTATTCGGCGCCCAGGGATCTCCATCGTTGGGCAGCTTACTCAATCTGTGAGTCCTTGTTTTTGATTCATCAGGATGTTTGTCATAATTTATTTGTTTGTTCTTGATGATTCATTGACTAGTTAGAGATTCACCACGAGGACCGAAGAACTTATTAAATGTTATGAACCACTGCAGAAGCTGAGGGTGAGGTTAGGATCCTGTAAAACCGGTTTAAGCCCGCCAGTAACTTTGTGTTACTGATCGTTCCAAGGCGATACTTCTGTGGTGGTTCTTTTTGTTTTATGTCTTGGTGTTTAAAATTTTTTGTGCTGTTGGCGCCTTATGTATGTTTTCAATTAAGTTAAGGTAACTGAGTGGCCACCTATTGGGAAAATAGCTGCTCATTTGGCTTACGATATGTTTCATGGTATAAGTGCCTGATTGTTAGTTTGGTTTTTTCCCACCTCGGTTTTTGGAGTGGGAATCTCTGATTGCGCCTTTTCCTGATCTTTGCCTACTTGTACCTCTTTGTAAGAAGGGTCCTGAAATGATTTGAAAAATGTCAGAGAGAATTTCGATAAAAATAAGAGCTGTCGCAGGACAGCGTGCTCGACTGCTTCTGATCTTTGTCAAACATAAGGTCAAACCCGACCAATAACCCAAAGCATTATGCTCATACATCTTTTTGCCTTGATGCAATAAGGCAAAATCACTGAACTATGAAAGTTAACTATAACTACCTAAGATTTAGAGGTCTCACTCATATTGTTCATATACCAACTGAGTGCCAAGACACAATGCAAAATCACTGAACCGAGAAATAAGGTCACACTGACCTATTAGGTCTAGTGATACTTACTCATAATGTGAAAGAAATATGATCATATACCCATTCAGTGTTGAGATATAAAGCAAAATCACTGAACCATGAAATTAGGTCATAGTGACCTATAAGTATGTTTGGGTTAAAGGTCTGGTCATACTCATTCATAATCAGAAAGAAGTATGAAAAAATACCAACTGAGTGTCGAGAAATAAGGCAAAATCACTGAACCATGAAATTAGGTCACAGTGACCCAGGAATACTTTACGGTCAAAGGTCTTGTCATACTCATACATATCGTGCAAGAAGTATGTCCATATAGCAATTGAGTGCCGAGATATAAAGGAAAATCACTGAACTGTGAGATTTGGTCACAGTGACCTAGGACTACTTTAGGGTCAAAGGTCTTGTCATACGCAAACATAGTGTGAAAGAAGTATGTTCATAAACCACTTGAGTGCTGAGATATAAGGCAAAGTCACTGAACCGTGAAATTAGGTCACAGTGACCTATAAGTATATTGGGGTCAAAGGTCTGGTCATACTCACTCATAATCTGAAAGAAGTAAGAAAATATACTAATTGAGTGTCAAGATATAAGGCAAAATCACTGAACCATGGAAAGTAGTTCAAACGACCCTTACCGTCATGACACACAAGTCAGTGTGACAAAGTCAAAAGATGACTGACCAACCATCTTCCTTAGTTGTTTCTATTAAGAAATAAAAAGAAAAAAAAATTCGGGGAGTTCTAGATTTTGACCTCTAGCCACGCCCCCCCCTCACTCCGACCCAGAGGTCCGATGTCATGGAACCTAAAGTGTATGAAGTATGAATGCTTTATGATAAGTTGTTGTCAAGATATGGACTCCTTGTAAAAGTTACACAGCAGTACATCTATTTTTACAGTGTTCTAGTTTTTAACCTCCAGTCCCATCCCCCAGGCAAGGACCCAGAGATCCGATGCCATGAAATGAAACTCAACCCTACAGGGTACCTATGGTCCGAGTATGAAAGCCCTCTGATAAAAATAGATAAAGATATAGACTTCTAGAATACTATATCACAGAAAAGCCATTATTATTAATGGTGTTCTAGATTTTAACCTCTAGCCCCACCCCCTGGCATGGACCCAGGGATCTGATGCCATGGAATGAAAGCCGACCCTACAGGGTGTCAATGGCCCAAGTATCAATGCTTTCTGATGAGTGGTTGTCAAGATATGGACTTCTAGAAAACTTTAACACAAGAATTGCCATTTTTGAAGGTGTTCTAGATTATAACCTCCAGCCCCATCCCCTGGCCTGGACCCAGGGGCCAGATGCCATGGAATGAAAGCTAACCCTACAGGGTATCTATGGTCCAAGTATGAATGCTTTCTGATGAGTGGTTGTCAAGATATGGACTTCTAGAAAACTTTAACACAAGAATTGCCATTTTTGAAGGTGTTCTAGATTTTAACCTCCAGCCCCACCCCCTGGCCTGGACCCAGGGGCCAGATGCCATGGAATGAAAGCTAACCCTACAGGGTATCTATGGTACAATTATGAATGCTTTCTGATGAGTGGTTGTCAAGATATGGACTTCTAGAAAACTTTAAGTGTGACGCGCACGGGAACGGGAACGCACACGGGAACGGGAACGTGGACGACCGGGGTGACTGCAATAGCTCTATGCACTTCGTGCAGTCGAGCTAAAAACCCAAAGAGGACAAGAAAATATATAATAATGTTAAATTGTTGACCAGTATGCATGAATAACTTTATTATGTGCCCATGTCATTGAAACCATAATCTGTTCCATATAACTGACGAATTTATTACATCAATAAAGAAAATGCTTTTTTGACATTTAGAGTTAGAAGCCAAAAATAATGACAAAAAATAATGACAAATGTACACAGTCTGATCTGTTACTGTATCAGAATTCCCATTTGATATATCAACAATTCTTGAAAGTCAAATAATTCCTGTTGTGAACATAATATTAGATATAAATCTATTTTGCTTTTTTCTTTTACTCTTTTTTTTTCAGAAAAAGAATTTTCAGCACATCTTGAAATATAATCAGAATTTATTCATAAAATCAATCGCGATTACAGGCATTTTTGAAAAGTATTCGAATAAGATTAATTTCAATCGTAAAATCTACGATTACAGAATAATGTTTGATTGAAAAAAAATTTCAATCGAATAAAAGTAATCATGATTAATGATTAAGATTAACCCAGGTCTGTTGTCCACCCTGTCATTGTTGTTACGGACATTGTCAATGACGCTACGGTTTCCTTCAAAAGTGTTAATATACACAAGAACTGTATTGTCTTAAGAGATGATAACCCTCTTGGGTGTGATTTTGAATATGAGAGTTACCTAAGGATGGCATGTATTGGATTAGTGAGCTGTAATCATTTGTCTACACTGCTGATAAATAAAAAGTGTGTAAAAAGACTAAAATTTGATCAAAATTTTCATTTTTATTTAGTTTTAGCAGCCATATTGGATATTTTATATTTCACAATGATATAAATCTCATTTTATATGTGTGTAACGTTTACACAATATGATACAAATATGACATAACTGGACTATATTGGGTCAGAAAACACAAGAATTTGCACTACAGGCGTTTAGTACTGTGTGGTTGAAATAGATGGCAGCCATCTTGAACTAATTTTATTGCCAAAGGGTGACAAGGTGATGTCAGTTGTGTTCATTTGTTGCATATTCATCCTCTACACCACTTATAATGTTCAAAAACATGAAAAAGAATGAAAGTTGGTTGAAAATTCAACTTTTTTTTTAATTTAGGCGGCCATCTTGGATGCCATTTTTGTTTTACACTCATAAAAGACCATTGAGAGTATGACTCTTTCACAAAATGATACATCTGTAACAATTATTGATAAAATATGCTCAGAAAAGTTTGGATTTTGCACTATACAGGTATTGTACTTTGGAGTTTTAACAGATGATAACCCTATTGGACGCCATCTTGAATTATGAGAGTTGCCCAAGGATGACAAAGTGGCATCAAGTGGATTCTTGTTTCTGAAGGTGTTGGCTGTCCTAATCAGTCAAAACATTTTCTATACACCGCAAATCCAGGTCCACCCCCGAATCTGCCAGACTATAATGGATTTTGCTTAATATAAGTAGCCATTCTGTTTTCGTTAAAAAATCGTTAATCCTTGACCGACATCAATACATAATAAAGCCAATTTGAAGTATGAAAGTTTCCAACGATGCGTGAAGATCTGCATTGATTAGTTGCTATCCATAATTCAATTTATATCCATAACTGTATTTATAGATACTCATTAATCAAGCTGATTTAATGATATGAATAAGTCAAATTATGTATAATTCATAAATCGTATTCTGGATGTCCATAAGTCCAAAATTGAGGCTGATTGTTGGATATCCAAAAATGGATTTATGGATATCCATAAATTTCCTTAATTCAGCTTGATTAAGTGATATTGAATTATGGATATCCTAAATTGGTGAATAAATAGTAAAACGGGCCCATAGAATCTGACTTTTTAACTCGAAACTCGAAAATTTTAACTCGAAAATTTTGACTCGAAAATTTAGACTCGAAAATTTTAACTCGAAAATTGTAACTCGAAACTCGAAAATTTTAACTCGAAACTAGAAAATTTTGACTCGAAACTCGAAAATTTTAACTCGAAACTAGAAAATTTTGACTCGAAACTCGAAAATTGTAACTCGAAACTCGAAAATTTTAACTCGAAAAATAGAAAAATGGCGATAGATGATCTCTTGCAGAGGAGTTAGATGATCTCTATGCTAACCAATTGAAGAAATACTCTTTAATTCGAATGACATGTACTTTCGGTTGACAATCATCGAAGATTGGGTTTATTGATTGACTAACATCCGTTTTTATGATGTTGGTACGTGACATATATCATGTTTCTGACATGATTTGAATTCGACCTTGGGGACATAAAACTGATGTAATATTTATGCAAATCACATGTAACCTTGATATTTTTATGCGTGTCATTGATGTGCTGACGCAATGTTAAAAAACGCGCTTTTTACAATCAATTTGTGTGCACCACGACGATTCATATTGCGTCAATCCAAAATATATGTATTTTGAACCAAGGTCAGTGAGCGTGTTTTCCGAAAATGATACACTTTTAAAAAAAAGGAAAGGTCATTAGTACAGAGCTGTGTCATGCGAAAAGGCGTTGATTTTCCAATAATCGTTTTTGACTGGACAGTTTATCTCATTCAGTCACAATGTTCTATAATAAATCTACCCTATAACTGATCTGTATCTAATTGATTGCCTCTAAGTTTATGATAATGATGTAAATCAAGAAAAAACATTGATAAATTCATTGATATAATTTCCTTTTCTCTGGACATGACCATTTACTGCACTTGTGTTCGGATGTTAAGAACAAACTTCAATCAGAAAGAATTTGTTTGATGTGTATTTTTGACTTCCGCATTAGTAGGGGAGACCGGGGCTAGTTGGTCCGTGGGGCAAGTTGGTCCAAGGGCAATTGCACTAAACTGACAACAGTTATGACGACATTTACTGACGCAATATAATCTTTGATTACGACACATTCACTGAACTAAGCAGTATGGCTGCCTGAGATCACATTAAAAAATTAGAGAAGAAAATCTGATTTTGCACCACATAAGTAACTTTCTAACAACTGTATGTTTTTGTTTTTGTCTTCCCTGAGTATCGAATAACACGTACATGTTATACATTTTCTGAAAGCCCATTGCTTAAGGTATTCTATAGGATGTACTTTCTTCTTCTAAATTCAATGACGCTCCGGTCATGAGTGAAGATTTACAGTGCGGTATGGTCGGGGTAAGTTGGTCCATTTGCGACGGGGCAAGTTGGTCCATTAGAAAAACAGCTATATTTGCTAGAACAGTACATTGTTTAAACTAAAAACTATATAATTAGATAGAAAAGTGATCATTTTGACTGTAAAATGCCAAACCAATAGCAGCAAGTTAATATTAAAATCAGAATTGGGAAAAATTCAATTTTGGACCCACTAGCCCCGGTCTCCCGTGATGAAGCTATGTAGCCACATACGGATTTTACGTCCACAGGGGCTAGTATCATCCTTATCAAAGGGACCCAAATATGTAAAACCTTAAAGAAGGATATCAGTGCCTGTGCTCATGCCTGGTCGATTTTATTTGAAAATGCCCAGTGAATGTATACATGGGCTAGCAGTTTACCAGAACAATATTAAAGCCCGATTGTGTTCATTTCATCGAACCAGTTTCTAAGAATTTATGCGATTGTGGTATTGAGGATAGATGCACTCTTTGAAAACAGTTTCATGATTGTTATTTATTCTTGATTTATAAATATGTTTGTTTGAGACTTACGTCCTTTTCCTTCCGGACCAACTTACCCCGCTGCTTGGACCAACTTACCCCGACATGGGGGCAAGTTGGTCCAGTTTACCAGGTCTCGAAAAACGGCTTTATTTGCTACAATATGTCATTGTTTAAACTAAAAACTATATAATTTAATAGAGAAAAGATCATTCTGAGTGTAAAATATCAAACTAATAGCAGCAAATTAATTTTAAAATCAGAATTTGGAAAAATGCAATTTTTGGACCAACTAGCCCCGGTCTCCCCTACAATTTGATCTCGTGACCTAAGATATTTCATTGACATGTCTAGTTTTCTCATGTTTGCATCACCGCTTTCGTCGTGCCTTTGTGAAATCGATTGTAGCTCACCTGAGCCGAAGTTACAGTATACCCATGCTCCGGCGTCCGTCCGTCGTCCACAATTTCAAACATCTTCTCTAAAACCGCTTGGCCAATCAAAGCCAAACTTTATTTGAAGCATCGTTTGTATGAATGGTCAAGGTCGTATGACCAAGATGACCCATCATGGCTATAAATAGCAAATTCCTTTAAAAATCTTCTAAGGCCTATGATTTTGAAACTTGCCTTGAAGCATCAGTGAATGGAGCTCTACAATTTTTTTTTTTATAAATTATGACCCTGTGGTGACCTTGACCTTTCAGGCAAGGTCAACTTAGGATGCCTACGCATTTGAATGGGTAAAACTGGGAAAATGTCATTTAATGGCAGGAAACTTGCTTGAAGTGAGCAAATGGACAGAAGATTTATGTTTATGTAAAAACATTACCCCACGGTGGTTGTCTGCCAAGTTTATTGGTATATATCCCAGATCTCAGGTGAGCATTTACAGGACCATTGGTCCTCTGGTTGGTATAATCCTTGCATTGTTTGTTGTCGCCTCCTCGTGACCGACTGAAATCCGTTTTAACTTTTTTTAGTTAACGGAACCAATCTGACATTTGTCACGACATCAGAATTAGAATAGTTTATTGGCGAAACGTCAACCTGACAATACCACACCAGGAGGATGGGGTTTGACCGGAGGGGATTAGTCCCGAGCTCTCACAAGAGAAGTAAATTTAGACACACAATCATCCGAAATTTCAGCAGAGGAGATCAGAGAATCAGGGAGTTCATTCCAATCTTTAATACATTACGTAAACTTGCCCATGCAATATGATATTTTTCAACAGCAAAAATTGAAAGTTTCATTGGAAAACTTGATATTTTTAGTATTTTTGCTCAAAACATTGATTGTGGGTACACGTTAAAACAGCCTCGCCGAGGCGGTTCTAACGAGTACCCACAATCTATGTTTTGGATCAAAAACTTAAGAAAAATAGGTATACCCCTGCATACCCCAGTTTTGCGATATAAAAGTGGGGTGTAAGGGGGTATATATTGTCTGGAGGAAAAAGCTATGCAAATAGGCATTTGTACTTGCTGAGGGTATATGAAATGCCAAGGAGTGCTGATTCCTACACAGCCTGTTTTTTGGGGATAAGGTCATCCGTGGGTACGGACTTAGAAATTTTGTGTTTAAGTTTTTGGTTAAAGTTTTTATAAGTCTATATATCTCTTGGTCCTGTTGATGGATAAAGTAGATACTTTGCATGTTGGTAGAATTGGTCCGAAGTTTTATGCAGTACCGTCATGACCAACCCTGGGTGACCTTGAGGTCAAGGTCATGGACTTAGAAATTTTGTGTAAAAGGTTTTGTTTTTTTATTCCGATAGTCCGAGGGCCCAATAGTCATAGGGCCCGTTAATCCGAGGGCCCGATAGTCCGAGGGTTGTGAAGCCAAATGATTTTCAATTAAATGTATCCCACCCTTTTCATTTTCTGTCTTACAGCTGCAATTTGGTATGTTTTACAACACGTGACCTGGCGTGGCTTCATATAAAGTATTTGATATACGTTGCAAATTTATAATCGTTTGCCTCAGATTTAAGTAACCCCAATCGCAGCAGACTTGTAAATGACCAAAATGACCTAAAATAAAAAAACAACACCATGGTATGTCCCACAAACTGGCATACATACTACCCATCTTGAAAAATCATTGTTTATGTTTAAACACGGTACACCGATAGCCAGGACCAGAAGAGCCGTAATATATAAGGCAAAAATGTATACATATATATCTGGCTCTTTGTTGTATTCCTTTAGGGAAACGCCCAAAAATAAACAGAGGTCAATTGCAGTCCTGTATTCAAAATCTTGGAACACAGTAAATCAGAAATGTCTAAATTGGCAGTTGTCTGTTTCTATTTGATACGATCAAAAATGACTACTTGGAGACTCAGCATCACAGAAACATTGTAACCAATTAATCACTCATATAGGGACACTTAATATGAAACAAATTTGGAGAATAACAACAATTAAAACTTTCAACAGTTACTAAACCTGCAAGAGCTGTCAAAACTAGCTGCCAACACTTAATTTCTTTCACGATAATATCTGATTCCACCATGTAAAAGCTGTTTTCGTGCACAAAAACAAAAATAAGCTGACTTTTGATAAAAAATAATTTGAGAATGTGATCAAGAACTTCGTCACTGTATGGGAGACATCCTGCATGTCTGGGGTCAGATCGAGGCTGCAATAAAACCAGATCTTACTTTCTTCTTAGGGCCTCAGTTTCCGTATCAGAAGGTTTATGTTTAATATTCTAAAGAATTCTGTTATTTATGAAAATGGACCTATAAAATGGTGACCATTTGACTATTTCAATTTAACAATTAGTCAAGTCAAAGAAGATGTGGCTAAATTCTTACTAAAAAGAAACAATATTAATAATAATAATAGCAGCTCTGTCATACATTCACGTATCAGCGGCTCAGCTCTGTCATACATTCATGTATCAGCGGCGCATCGCTCGCGTATCTGTGAGAATTTCGAAAAGCCGAGGTCTGAAGCGTATTTTGTTCGAAGTATATACCACGTACGTGTGACGTTCCTGCTACTCGCTTTGTTAACTCGCTTTTTAACACGAAACTCATTTTTTTTATATATTAACTAGAAACTCTCTCTCTTTTAACTCGAAACTCACTTTTTTAGCTCGAAACTCACTTTTCTAACTCGAAACTCATTTTTCTAACTCGAAACTCACTTTTCTAACTCGAAACTCGCTATTTTAACTCGAAACTCACTTTTTTAACTCGAAACTCGATTTTTTAACTCGAAACTCACTTTTCTAACTCGAAACTCACTTTTTTTAACTCGAAACTCACTTTTTTAACTCGAAACTCACTTTTCTAACTCGAAACTCACTTTTTTAACTCGAAACTCGCTTTTCTAACTCGAAACTCACTTTTTTAACTCGAAACTCGCTTTTTTAACTCGAAACTCACTTTTTTAACTCGAAACTCACTTTTCTTACCAGAAACTCGCTTTTCTTACTCGAAACTCACTCCCTTCCAATAGTGACACACATATAGCACTGAGGAACATTCAGGATTCTTCCAGCAAATTCTATGATATCATATACTAAAAATAACAAGTTGTTTACCAAAATTTAATGTTCTGGAATATTCTAGAGAGGCCATTATCCTTCCAGAAAATTCCACAATATTCTTTTGACATAAAAAAGATTTTTCTAGAAGATTCTACATCTTTCCAGGTTCTTCCAGATTTTTCCGGACTTTTCTGTCAAAGAACAATTTGAAATTTCTAGAAAATTCTGAAGTAAACAACCTGTTTATGTCCAATATCTGGGACACTAAAAGTAAATAATTGCTAAGGACAACAAGTAAACATCATATGTATAACATCATACTTTCCTGGGCATACTCCCTTGGGAAGTTTACCAGTACTGAATGCACATCTTTCAACAAGTAACTGTCATACATAACATGCAGCTAAAATAAACATCGAACTAGTGCAATAAATTGGAAGATTTGTAATATTCAAGTTTAATCTACCCTACCCCCTAAATTTTACTGACAAATAAAATTTTCTGAAATGTTGCAGAAAATGGGGTGAAAAAATAAATTTTCTTAGATTGACAATTTTTACTGCTCATTCAATGCATATCATCAATATGTATCCAAATATAAAATATTAGGAAAATATCTGCAACCGTTTACGAGATATTCAACAAAAGAAAAACCGGAAGTTCCGAAATGACAAATGTTAGCAGCGAACATCCTTAAAAACATAACAGTGCGAACTTGCACTAAAATTATGAAGGGAAGGCCTAAAAGAGAGAAAGAAAGGGATAAAAGAAAGTAAACAGATAGAAAGAAAAAAACACCATAATAATGAGGAAAATAGAACGAAAGAAAGCAAGCAAGAGAGAAAGAAAAAGAAAAAGAAAAATAGACTAGACAGAGAGAGACAGAAAAACAAAACAAAACAAAAACAACAGAACATGATTATACCAATTCTATTCCACAGGGAAGTGTGCCTGTCGTGTCAATGGTTATGGCCAGTTCAGCGATGTCCCCAGTGAATCCAGTGGTGCACGCCCCAGTCTGTGCGGTGGTCCCATCTTGGCTGTAGGCGGTGACTTCTGTAACGTCGGCGCCATTTTTGTCGACACGAAATGTGGCGATGAGTTCGGTTGCAGATGCTCCTTCCAGGCATGAGGCGATTGTAGCTGATGACATTGAAGAAATGAGCCGCATCATTAGAAAACCAACAATTTGCATAAGCGAAAACAAAGGCGCAGATCAGCTGATGAGCGCCTTTGTTTTCGCTACACGGATAGAACAATTTCTCTACTTTCCAAATCCGAAATTTCCGGCTTCTATCCGTCTTCTGTGATTATACAGCTCGGTTTGTGTCGGAGCTGTTCAGAAACCACATTGTTGGTTTTCTAAGACGCTGCTCGACTGTTAATGAGCGTGTGTATGTTGCTTAAATCATGCTGCAGGGAAGTTTGTGACAATGTATCTGGCTTATGAAGTTACTGTAGGCTTGTTGTATGATTCTAGTATCGTGGAACATGAGCTTGATTTGAAGAAGACAAATGAAAATTGGAAAAAAATCGCCGACAGACTCAGACAAAGTTGAAAGATCGTCCACTGTTTTGGGAAAAAAAAAAAAAAGGTAGACTTACCTTCCTGTGTTTGCCCTTTAACAAGTGTCCACCTTGTTGGGGTGGGGGTGGGGATGACAATTTGTATTCATTTTTGTAGAAAACTAAGGTTAACTTACATTCCTGTGTTTGCCCTTTAACAACTGTCCACCAAGGGGGACAATTTGTTTTGTAGAAAACTAAGGTAAACTTACATTCCTGTGTTTGCCCTTTAACAAGTGTCCACCAAGGGGGATAATTTGTTTTGTAGAAAACTAAGGTAAACTTACCTTCCTGTGTTTGCCCTTTAACAAGTGTCCACCAAGGGGGACAATTTGTTTTGTAGAAAACTTAGGTAAACTTACATTCCTGTGTTTGCCCTTTAACAAGTGTCCACCAAGGGGGACAATTTGTTTTGTAGAAAACTAAGGTAAACTTACATTCCTGTGTTTGCCCTTTAACAAGTGTCCACCAAGGGGGATAATTTGTTTTGTAGAAAACTAAGGTAAACTTACATTCCTGTGTTTGCCCTTTAACAAGTGTCCACCAAGGGGGACAATTAATTTTTGTAGAAAACTAAGGTAAACTTACATTCCTGTGTTTGCCCTTTAACAACTGTCCACCAAGGGGGACAATTTGTTTTGTAGAAAACTAAGGTAAACTTACATTCCTGTGTTTGCCCTTTAAGAAGTGTCCACCAAGGGGGACAATTTGTTTTGTAGAAAACTAAGGTAAACTTACATTCCTGTGTTTGCCCTTTAACAAGTGTCCACCAAGGGGGACAATTTGTTTTGTAGAAAACTAAGGTAAACTTACATTCCTATGTTTGCCCTTTAACAAGTGTCCACCAAGGGGACAATTTGTTTTGTAGAAAACTAAGGTAAACTTACATTCCTGTGTTTGCCCTTTAATAAGTGTCCACCAAGGGGGACAGTTTGTTTTGTAGAAAACTAAGGTTAACTTACATTCCTGTGTTTGTCTTTTAACAAGTGCCCACCTAGGGGGACAATTTGTTTTGTAGAAAACTAAGGTTAACTTACATTCCTGTGTTTGTCCTTTAACAAGTATCCACCAAGGGGGTGCAGTTTGTTTTGTAGAAAACTAAGGTTAACTTACATTCCTGTGTTTGTCCTTTAACAAGTGTCCACCAAGGGGGGACAGTTTGTTTTGTAGAAAACTAAGGTTAACTTACATTCCTGTGTTTGTCCTTGTCCTTTAACAAGTGTCCACCAAGGGGGGACAGTTTGTTTTGTAGAAAACTAAGGTTAACTTACATTCCTGTGTTTGTCCTTTAACAAGTGTCCACCAAGGGGGGGGGGGGGCAGTTTGTTTTGTAGAAAACTAAGGTAAACTTACCTTCCTGTGTTTGCCCTTTAACATGACATAGTGTCCATGTGAGCGTCAGCCAAAGCGAAGCTATGACAGGTAACTGGAAAATACCATCAGGGAAACATGAACATACACTTAATACCGCATTAAACACCACTTCATATGCATGTAGTAAAATGGGGGTATGCAGGGGTATACCTATTTTCTTAATTTTTTTGCCCAAAACATAGATTGTGGGTACTAGTGAAGTACCGCTCGAACGTGCGAGGCGGTTCTAACGCGTACCCACGATCTATATTTTGAGCAAACATTAAAAAAAAAAAAAAAAATGAAACTCTGATGAAATTTTAAATTTTACAGCTGAAAAAAAAAAATCTTTGTATAATATTGAATGGGCAAGTTTTCGTACATGTAATATATAACCTAAATCCTCTATAATTTGCTCAACGAGCCTTTGTTTTATGCGTATATTCATAAACATTTTTCAAATGGCATGGTAAGCTGTTGAATAATTTATAATATGAAGAAACGATTTCTTCTTGATTTTTTCTGCTTGATTTGACAACTGGCGCGTCAAAAGTCAAGCGAGTCCATGGCGTAGCACGTGATAGGAAAACCAGGGCGATATGTCCAGGAAAGAGGGTTTAGTAAAAACAAGCAGGATACATGTAAGCCTTCGTAGTTTATAGAAGTGTTATATCAGTTTAACATGTCCATGCAATGAATAACCCCCTAAACCCCACTTTTATATAGTAACACTGGGGTTTGCAGAGGTTTACCTATTTTTCTTATTTTTGATCCAAAACATACATTGTGGGTACTCGTTAGAACCGCCTCGCCTCGCCCACAATCTATGTTTTGAGCAAAAATAAGAAGAATATCAACATTTTTCGCCTGAAAATTTTTCAATTTTTAAAGCTAAAAAATTCTCTGTATATTGCATGGGCAAGTTTTCCTGATGATAGCACATTTCCGATGCCATAGCCACCGTATGTTTATTCGTATAAAAGAGACGCGACGTCCCAACATTTCTATAGTTGTTGACTGGAACGTAAAACATCAAATCAAACAAACTGTCAAATAAACAAAGAATATTTAATGAAGAAAACAAATTTAATACAAGAGAAAAAAAACTATTTTATCATATTGTTTATTTATCTATTTAATTGCATTAATAAATGAACAAAAATATAAATATTTTACCTTCCCGTCCATATTGGAGATATTTTCGCATCAAATCTTTCAATATTATGTAAAAATCAACATCCGTAACATATATGGTTGTGCATGGCTACTCATGTTTCACTTTTTCCACATCAATGGTGCACAAATCGACATTTTCTCAATTTTGATTATTTTTGTACATACTTCAATGATTTTAATTTTGCATCCACCCATGTTAAAGGTCATTGAATTAACTTTGCAATATTATTTTAGCTTATAGAAATACAAAATATAAATATACTGATCAAAATAAGTTTATTCCTACTATATTATTGTCGGTTATTTTTATTTGTGGGGATATTTTTTAATTTGTGTTATGTAGCAAATGAGAAACACATTAAAGAAAAGGTTTACGGCATAAGTTTACTTAAAAATTGGCTTGACGTCGTTTAACGTCATTTTATCCATATTTATACCATTCAAGTGCCCACGTTTTCAGTGCAATCACATTAAACCAAACTTGCTTTAAAGCATTTGTTTGGTGCCAGTGAAGCAGGAAGCCGCTCAAACTTTTGCAATTTGTTTCATTAGACACTCGTGAGAGACTACGTTATTCTTACGTTTATTTGCCTTATTTTTCAATGTGTCCCTACACGTTCAAAAACTTCTCAATTTAGGACTTTCTTTCTGAATGACTCTTCTCTGTATCAAGAGCTTCTGATTATGACAAACATTTCGTCTGTACAATTTTGGATAGTCTAATGAATAAGAAAACCGTGCATAATTTTGCGTGACTGACGTTCGTTAAAGCTGAAATGAATCAAATCCAAATCACTGCATTTTAAATGAGACATAATCGAAATTGTTAAAGAGGTGTTAAAATCACAAACTGACGTTCTCAGTAAAGAACACAGACGACTTTACGTTTAACGTCAGCTTTGACGTTTCAGTCACGTTATGCGGAAATCAGTGTTTTTTTCGCTAGCTTAATCCAATATTTAGACACTGTTTATTGATTCAAATGACCAAAGAGAAATTTCAAAATGATTTTATCGCTGACCTAAACCAAAATGATTTCCAGCCTAGGTTCTAAACCGAAATGATAACCTTTTCAGTCACTACCATTTGACGTCATTTGTAACGCGTACCCACATTTATTTGCACCAAATTTCAAGCGGAAATAAACTTTTGACATGTACTCATTTGTGTTTAATATAGAGATGAATTTTTTAAGCGTAAATGCCGATCTAATGCTTGCTGAAAAGTCTTGCTTTTTCAGCAGCTTCATGTGTGAATTTTCATAGTGACCCCTACTTGGAACAAGAGTCGATAGGTCTCATCTCAGCCTATCGTTTGCCATTATCTTTGTGTAACAGTGATCCGGAGGGTTGAAATTAACTTTCTGAGAGGGAGAATCTGCTCTAGGTGTGTAATACCTCACAATGTTTTAAAAGCATTATAGTAGGAAAAAACTTATTTTGATAAGTATACATATGAGCCGCCTCGTGGGAAAACCTACAATATGGTTTTTGACCAGGTGCGACACAAACCGGCCTGTACAAGCACAGAAAAGAGCTAGAAGCTTGAAATTTTGGATTTAAGTAGAAGAGGAACTGTACTATCCGAGTAGCGAAAACAAAGGCGCTGATCAGCTTCGCGGTTACCGCGAAGCTGATCTGCGTCTTTGTTTTCGCCTATGCAGATTGTTAGTTTTCCCATGGGGCGGCTCATATATATCTTAAAGATAAACTAGTAATATTAAAAAGAAAATAAATAAAATAAAAACTGATCAGCATCTTGGTTTTACGAATGTAGGAAAAAGTCACAGGAAAAAAGTCACGGAAAAAGTCAAAGATTTTGGTTGGAGAAAAGTCACAGAAAAAAAAAATTCACAAACATGAAATCTCTTTTTTTCCCAACTTTATCATAGAAATGGACAAACACATCTTTATTTTTACTAATATTATTAAGATACTTTTGTTCGGGTTGATGTCTTACGTCCCGATTATCAATTTTTGGTCATGTCGGGATCATGGAGATGGAGCTAATGTATCCTGAGTACTCGGTAAACCAGTTCTCTGGGAGCTTATTATTGGCTTTTTCAAGTGCACAACATGTATGTATTGCAACATTAGGCTTCCATCCCCCTTTACTGTGGCTCCATTATCTACATGTACCATCGCACCACCGTGCCTCAAATACTTAAACCACTAACTAGAACCGTCGACACGATATGCTTCTAGAGAGATTGAAGAAAACTCATCGAAAAAGTGTTTCGATTTTGTATATACTTTGTAGGTTGTCTATTTATATCATCAGGAAAACATGTCCGAGGAAAGTATACCCCTTAAACCCCACTTTTATATAGAAAAGAAAAACTGGGGTTTGCAGGGGTATACCTACTTTTCTTTTTTTTTTTTTGACCCAAAACATTCATTGAGGTTACTCGTTAGAACCGTATAAATTTTTTTTCAATGAAATTTTCAATTTTAATAGCTGAAAAAATCTCTGTATATTGCATGGGCAAGTTTTCATAATGGTTGCAATTTTACAGAGAGCCAAAACCAAAGACGCGCTCAATCTTGTATACATTAAAAAAACTTGCCCATGCAATATGCATAGACTATTTTGAGCGGTAAATATGAAAATCTAACGAGCAACCACAATCTATGTTTTGGAGCAAAAATAAGAAATATAGGTACATGTATACCCCTGCATACCACAGTTTCGCCTTATTATATATAAAAGTGGGGTATAAACGGATATATCCACACCAGACACAGCGGTGAAATGATCGAGTGATTAATAAATATCGCTCATAAACGCTCGGCCACGGAGGCCGCCTAATTGACAGTTGTGAATGGGCGGAATGTATTCAAAGATCCAAATGTGCGAGTTTGTACAACAAGTAGATCTACATGGAGCGATTATGAAAAACTCTTTACCAAAATGTAGTCGATTCAGGTGCATTGCAGAAACACGCCCAAGCAATAAACAGATATTTCTTAAGTTTTAAAAATTGAAAATTTTCAATTGAAAAAAATCGTTATTTTTAATATTTTTGCTCAAAGCATAGATTGTGGGTACACACAATCTATGTTTTGGAGCAAAAATACATGTAAGTAAAACAGCCCCTGCATACCACAGTTTTATTATATAAAAGTGGGGCTCGAGGGGGTATACTTTTTGTGGACATGTTTTCCTGAGGACTGACCCTTGCTGCAAAGTCACACAAATGGCGCAAACAGCTAAAATCACAGTGTCAGTAAGCCTAATAGGCTTAAAATACGTCATGCGTCAAGTACGTGTGTAGTTGTGTCATTATGACCACTGCCCCTACAGCATACGACGTCCTGGGTACGGATCAAATACGTATCTAGTGTGAACGTCCTGGGTAGTGACGTTGCAACTAGATGCTAATGCGACATACATAGCTTCAACGTGAGTGAAACGTTCAAATGAGCCGCAGCATGAGAAAACCAACAATTTGCTTAGGCGAAAACAAAAGTTAAACTGCGAAGCTGTCAGCACATTTGTTTTCGCTACTGCAACACAGATTATACAATTCCTTTACTTCCTAAATCCAAAATTACCAGCCTCAAGCCATCTTCTGTGCCTGTACAGCTCGGAAATCTTGACTATGTAATATTTAATATTTTATCACAAAACACAAAGTTTGTAGATATAAGTTAGAATCACCTCAGCGAGGCGGTTCAACGAGTACCTATAACTTATGTTAGAGATTCAAAATGAGAAAAATATGTATAAGCCTTCTACATAAAAGTAGGGTTAAAATCTTCAAACATGGATATGTTTGCGTGATGGAGGTTTACTTGCGACACCAGAAGCTCGATGAAACATCTAAATATACTGATAAATAAAACATATTCTTTATGAAGTTATTATTTCAACCAAAGCCGACCATGCGTACCAATTTGTCATGTGTACAATATTGATAAGTATAAATTGAGCCGCCTCATGAGAAAATCGGATTTTTGCCTATGCGAAAACAAAGGAGCAGATCAGCTGTGCAGAAACTGCACAGCTGATCAGCGCCTCCGTTTTCGCTACATGGATAGTACAATTCCTCTTCTACTTAAATCCAAAATTTCAAAATATAAGCCCTTGTCTATAACTGTGCAGACCTATTTATGTCGGACCTGCTCGGAACCACGAAGACAGGTATTCTCCAGGTCGCGACTAAATGAACATGATGAGAAAAAAAAATCAAAATATTCAACATCTTTTTTTGTTAATGTAGTGACACATAATGCTACATGTGTAACATGTACGTTCGCGTGTATGCGTTTATGAACTCTTCCAGCTGTATGAAGATGATTAAGCAAACTTAAAAAAAGGTAATTGTTTAAAAAATAACTTTAAACCCTAACTTTATTATATATGTCTTATAGCACTTTTCAAGCTGTTATGTTCACACTTTGCACTAACACTTCAAGGTCAAATACTCGTTTCGTATATCACTGGCTGTTGGTGGGACGTTCAACAGCATTTTATTTCCAACGGTTACATGAATATTGCAAAAAAAAAAAAAAAAAAAAAAAAAAAAAAAACAATCAGGTCAGCTGGATTTCTCTTCGTTGCTTTGTTTGTTTGTTTTGAGGCTTAACGTCCCTGTCAACAATTTTTCAGTCATGTCGGGACGGAGTCTGGGCCGGTTTAACCAGTACTGTAGGGAGTTAATGTGTCTTACTCAAGGGCACAACCCGATGTAGCCTGTGGGGTTCGAACCCAGGACCTCTCGATTTGGAGTCCGGCGCTCTGTCACTACGCCACCGCGCCTTAGATAACAGACAACCGGGCACAAGACGAAACAACCACGTCGGCTCACTGAAAGTGGATTTTTTTTACAGGTATCTCCCCTTTCTGTGGGCTCCTCTGCTGTTTGTGTGCTGTAGAAATATTGATCTCATCAGGTGAGAAACAATAACAAGTAGCCGCGACGTGAGAAAACCGGTCTTCGAGGCCTCCGACAAGGTCTGACATTAACCGACCTGTACTGCCACAAAACAAGGCTAGAAGCCCGAAATTTCGGCTTCACCATGAAGAATAACAGGATAATACTGCCTGCATAGCAAAAAAAGGGGTACCGATCAGTTATTCAGTTACTGCACAGCTGAACTGCGTCTTTGTTTTCGCATTTGCAAAAGCCTAATTTTTCTCATGACGCGACTCATTAATCAGGCAAGACTCATTAACAGATAGTATTTGATCATCCGATAAGGCTTAAATGTATGAAACTGGAATTGTAACGATTGAGCATATATCCTCGAATAGTTAAAAACGATGGGAGTTCTGTGAGTATTGTAGATTTTGTTTTATAAACAAAGAGATGACAACACACGTTTGTCTGTCAATTCGGGTTATGAATTGTGCAGGGTTTCGTAATTCAAACCTACAGCTTTTACATACATTACACCACATCAGGAAAACATATCCGTGAAGTGTATACCCCCGTTAACCCCACTATAAAGTAGAAAAACTGGGGTTAGCAGGAGTATACCTAATTTCCTTATTTTTGATCCAAAACATACATTGTGAGCACTCGTAAGAACCGGCTCGGCTCGGCGGTTCTAACGTGTATCCACAATGTATGTTTTGAGCAAAAATGTCAAAAGTATCCAAAGTTTTCCCATGAAATTTTATTTTTTTATGCTGAAAAAAAAATCTCTGTACATTGTATGGGCAAGTTTTCGTAAGATTTCGAAATTGCAAGAAACGGAAGCTGACATTCAAGATGGCTACCAACACCGGTTTTGTGGTTGTCTTTGTTGTGTACGACAAGTGCGGTCATTACATAAACATGTCAGAATGTTCCGAAAACATATACAATATAAAAAGGTAGAGAGCCTTTGAAAGCAGCAAAACATTTAAAGGGAGAAGGCGGGCCATATTGTACAATGCCGGGTAATGAACACTCGTCAGTGTCCTTTTACAGACTGGCAACGGAAGTCAGGCACTTGTACTGCAATTTCAAGAATTTACAACAGTGAGGTCTAAACCAAACATCAAACGACTGTTCACCTCCGGCTCATAAGCTACCGTTTTGCTATGGTTTTCTATACTTTTCTTTCCCTGAGTTTTCTTATTTTCTCTTTTCATGGCACGTTTCTCCATTTTCTTTTCAGCATGCGTCTATCGAAGGTCTACAGCGTGGTAGAAAAATGGATCGGCGACCTGTTTGCACGCTATGGTCGGTTCGTCGCCCGCCATCCCATCAAAATTATCATCTTGGCTATCGTTGTAAATGGGGGCCTTGCGATTGGAATGATTAAGCTGACTCAAATAACAGATATAGATGTCTATATGCCCACTGGTAAGTTGTTTAAGTTCAAAGTATGACAACGTCTTTTATGTGGATTTTCGGATCTCCTTCAAAATTCACATCATTATTTAGAGCACAAAATCTAATTGACAACTGTTTTACGTGCTGTTATTTGGCTGAATTTCTGAGTGCGTTGTTATGTACTTTCTGTCAGTTCTAAGTCCAAGGCAACGTAAAGCCCATTAGCATAACCAAAACGCAATCCTTTGCGTTAAGCGTTACATCTAAAATAGGTAGTTGCTTTATCGGTGGCGTTGGGAGGGGGAGGGGGCGACGGGACCTATCGCAGACTGTATATAGATGAAACATAGACAATATATAGATGAAACATTGTAAACCATTTTAATAAAATTCTACATGAATATCTGTTCATTTCCATTCAGGTGTTGAGGCTCGAACCAATCAAGCTCGAATGGACACACTTTTCCCTGAGTATGGCGGAAATAACGTCACAGGTTTTCAATACACGTCTCTTGGATTATGGGTACACGTTGTTGTTAAAAGTAAAACAGGGGACCTCCTCTCTAGAATAGTTCTTGAAGACGTTAAACGTTTGGACACCTACGTCAAATCAATAACAGCTGCTTCAGATGACGGAACTACCATTTTCTATAACGACATTTGCGCTTCTTTTTATGGACAATGTCACCTTGACGGAGACTTGTTTTTCAGCGCGGAATTTCTTATCGCGGTTGACAGTAATTCGGTTACTTACCCAGAATTCCTCAGACCTACTTTCGGTTTCGAAAATTACGAATCTAGGGTTGGCGGAAGGATACAGCTAGACTCCACCGGAGCATATTTACGCGGGGCGGAGTATCTCTGGCTTCAGTATCACTTAAACTACGATACGGCTGACATAGCCGCTCCCTGGATGAATAAGTTTTTATCATCGATGGAGGAATTTTCCTCGGACTACTTTGAAGTTGCTTATGCGCATTCGAGTTCTTTGGACGAAGAGCTGGATAAGAATTTGACTGGAGACATTTCTCTGTTTGCTGTAACGATAACATTGATGATAACGTATGCGTGCCTTGCTACGGCCTCGGCCAGGTATTGTACGATAATTTTACCGTTTGCTCATCATTGCAAAATTCAAAACGGAAACACGTGTGCACACTTCACATTTAGCCTTATAACAGTTGCGCCTGATTACATTTTTAACCAAAGGATGTTCCGCATGTTGACAGTTTACGTACATAACGTTTAAATCGTTGTTTTTCATGACGGACAGGAATGTGTAATTTAAATTGCAAACTTAAGCCAGACTTTTCAGCGTTTTATGCCAATAAACAGAACGAGGATTTCCTTATTTAAGAATAATACTTTATTTATCTGTATGGTTTACTTTGTTTTATAGGATACCATACATGGACAAACAAATAGGATGTATACATTTATTTTTTTTTCTACGCAGTTTTACGAATACATTAACTCATTTCAGATGTGACAATGTCGGCCAAAGAATGATGCTAGGTTTTGGTGGTGTATTGGCAGCAGGGTTGGCGATTGCTGCCAGTTTTGGTTTCTGTAGTGCAGTAGGCGTTGAATTTGTCAGTATTGTGGGCGTGGTCCCATTTCTTGTAATAGGTAGGTATGTAGTACATGGTATTAGGGAAGTACATTGACTTTACTGAGGAGCGCAGTAGCCTTGTGACAAAGAACCGGAGTAAGCGATCATGCGTTCGGCATGACCTTTATAGGGCTGATTAGTTATTGAACGTGGGCTTAAAGCACTGACTCAAACAAAACAAGTTTTCCTCTGAACGTTGTCTTTTTCTTGAGGCACTATATTGTACGTGCATACGTGTACGTAAACGTAATGTTATGCGTCACTTGTCTTCTCTTTGATTTAGGTATTGGCATAGACGATATGTTCATCCTTCTGTCCGGCCTTTCCGGTGCGCAGGACCGGCTGACTGTGGAGGACCGGATTGGAGAAACATTGCGCACGAGCGGCGTTGGTATCACTATTACGTCACTGACCGACTTCCTGGCGTTCATGGCGGGGGCAATCTCAAACTTTTTAGCGGTGAAAAACTTCTGTATTTATACTGGTAATTATATTTGATACTTTGTTTAATCATAGGTGGTATGAGCCTAGCCAAAGTGACACGATTTCGGAAAAAAAAAACTTGCGTACGCACGCGGAGATGAGCAAAAGATCTTATCAAAATTATTGCCGACTGCTGACTTTACATTAAATTTACTATTGTCTGTCAGTATGATATATTTGTGTACCAAGGCGACCATTGTATTGACTAAACCTCAGTAAACAGTGACCCAATAAGTATGTCTTTGCTTTCTTTTTATGAAAACCTTTTTAGAGCATTTCAAGCGCGCTAATTTTGAAGCATGCAATTCAGAGTAATTGTTATCATTATTTCTATTTCTGTAAACACATTTAAGACTGACAATGTTTGAGAAGATACATTTACACCAGTAGAATTGATTTTCAGATAAAGATATTTTATACAATTGCAGAAAAACATTGTCATTTATGCCGTAAAATGTTCATATACATTGTACAGTTTTTCCTGCAGTAGTTTTATCTGAAGAAAAATGTTGTTCCTATTCCAGGAGTTGCCGTTCTGTTTTGCTATTTCAACAACGTCACACTCTTTGCCGCCTGTATGGCCATTAACGAAAAACGAGTAAACGACAACCGCCATTTTCTGACATGCCGTAAAACAAAATCAAAGGAGGAACTTAGCGAGGAAGGAAAATCCAGGAAGCACGTGTTCTGTTGTGGTGGCAGGCCACCAACATCAAGGGAAGAATCCGAAAGTTTCCTGGATAAATTTCCAAGGTGGTTATTTCCAAAGATCGTTTTGAGAACACCCCTGAAAATATTAATTCTTGTTATTTTTGCCGGATATCTTGCCGCCGCCATCTACGGGTGTGTGAGACTGAAACAAGGTCTTGAATACAGACAACTTGTGGCTGAAGATTCGTATTATTACAAATACGCAACATGGACCCAGGACTACTTTAAAAGAGTCACTCCAGTTTCTTTTGTTATCGATTCAAGCTATACATATTCTGACCCAACCGTACAGTCGAAAATCGGGGAGCTTCTCATAAGTGCAAGAGACGATGAATATTTTAATTCAGATTTCGAGCTATCATGGCTTGCCAGTTTTAGAAGCTCTTTGTACTACGATGGATCGTCGGAGGCAAACTTCATTTCAGCGCTTAAAACTTTCCTGAGTGACCCAAATTATCTGATTTTCGAAAAAGATGTTTTAATTGACGACGTTAATAACAAAATATTCGCGTCTCGTGTGCATGTTAAATCCGAAGATATGACTGATAGTCAAGCAGAAGGACGACTGATGTTGCGGACAAGGGAAATCGCCTCGGCTGCTCCTATCGACGTCTTTCCATATTCATTTCTTTTCATTTACTATGAACAATACGTAGCTGTACTGCCACAATCGATTCAAAGTGTTGGGATCGCATTGGTCGCCATTTTTATAGTCACGTGCCTATTCATGCCACACCCTCTTTTAATATTCTACGTAACTGTTGCAGTTTTCATGATAATGATAGGAGTTTTCGGCTTCCTTTTTTACGTGGACGTCGCCCTGAGTGCCATTACAATGGTTCATCTGATTATGAGCATTGGATTCTCTGTCGATTTTGCCGCCCATATTTGTCACGGGTTTATGACAGCCAATGGTGAGACTCGCCACGAGCGTGTGAGGCAGGCGATCGATACTACGGGAGCACCTATATTCCATGGATTTGTGTCATCTTGCCTAGGAATATTAGTGTTAGCGTTCGCAAAATCTTACATTTTCAGAACATTTGCAAAGGTCATGGCTCTTGTACTTGTGTTCGGCATTACTCACGCCCTTCTATTGTTGACTGTTATTTTATCATGGCTCGGGCCTGCAAAGCTTAATATCGTCAACGATTCAAAGAAAAGTAAAACTGATAGACCAAAGTCTGCAGATAAAATAACCTCAATAGAATCAGAATATACCAATTCGATGACTGCCAACGGCCACATACCTCCAATGAAAAATGTAATCAGTGACAGAGTCGGTCCTCCGTACATGGAAAATGCGGATGGCAAACGATGGAGGCCAAGCAGTGGCACAAGTTCACCAAGACGTGTAGAAATGAAAAACGATATTTATATAGCGGGGAGAGGGCTGCTAGATTCAAGCATGGGTGGCCTAAATTTCAGTTGATAACACGATATTAAGTTTTAGAAATGAATGAGATGTTTAATTATCGTATGACGTCGCTGTTGTTCTAGTGGATAACGTCATGTAATAAAAGTGTTATGACCACACGTGTGTTATGACCACTCATGTAAGATCATATGAAATGACAACTCATGTAAGATCCTATATTTATGTTTTTGTATATAGTTGCTCTACGCATGCTGTAACAAACCTACACAAATTATCATTAGAAAAACGTTTTATTTGTGTTTGGTTTCGTACCAAATATGATAATTATTGATCTTTGAGCATTCTAGAATAAAGTTAACGTCAACCATGATGTCAGCTGTACATGTATCAAATGCTGAACTGTTCCAACCACTCAAGAAGTGGTTGTTTACATGTCAAGAGGGAAAGTAGAGGGCATCAATTTTCAATTAGTATTCCTAAAACATGAGACAAATGAAAATGCCTACAAGTCCAGGGCCAAGTTGTCCAAAATTAACGATGTCGTTAGATTTTTTGTTAATAAAATGTGAGAATCCTTTGCAATGCAAAGGATTCTCACATTTTATCATCAAAATAAACAGTGTATTTGCTTATATAGTCAGCATTAACTATGTAACGAGTCGAGGTCTTAACTATGATGTTAAGCTAACAATGTTTTGAACAACTGGCCCCAGACTTCTGATACATTTCAGTCATGTGCAATATATGTACATTTCTGAAAAGAATCTGTTCGCGAACATGTAAGTACGTGTAAGTAAGCAAAGCAAACAAATAAGTGAGTGAGCTTATATGTGTGTGAATAAGTGACTGAATAAGCGCATTCATTCAAGCGCTTGAATGAATGCGTGAGTGAATGAATGAGTATATGTTATGATAGTTACATTATGTATACATACAAACTTCAAATTATAGCAACACTGGCCAGTCACCATAATATAGATCTATAATAATCATGAAACCAATCGTCAACGGTACTTTTGTCAAGATTCGATTCTCTGCTTAAAGTGTTTAAAACATATTTTCCGAACAGTGGTTAGTGCTTTCAAATGAAAACGTCATCAACGAGTTCTTCCACATTCTCAGCCGATTGTTCAGCATATTTGCACGTGCTCCGTGAACCAAGCGATTTCAATGGTAGCTGTACCAGCGCATGCGCCGTCTCCGACTGTGTTGAATAAAGGGTTGTTCTGTTACTCATTATCCGGTTTCTACTCGCCAGAGAGCTTGTGCGTGACACTGATGTAGCGCCGCTTGGACACCCGGATGATCGCGAACCACGAGATAGGGAACGTAGTCTTGAAAGTCCTTGCTTCAGAGCCCCACAGGTTGCCAAGCGCTTGATGAGCTGCCGGAAATCTCGCATCACCATGCAATATATCCAGAAATTACAGTGAAAACTGACGATCAATGCAATTTCATATACGGCCAGGAAAATGTGATTGTCTTTACTGTCCAAGCTACTTCCCAAATGCTTATTGATCACAAATACGAGCCTGTAAACGCAGTATGGAAGTTCTGGAATCAAGAACACTATGACAATAAGCGTTGCAGTGATCGTGATCATTTTGTCGCGTGACATCCGTTTACCGGAAGTTCCCGACATCATGTTGCTCACGCGCTTTCCCGCTTCACGCAGGCCGTGTAATGTTTTTGTGGTAAGATAAATCAGGGCCACACAAGGTGACAGGTGCATGAACATTATGCAAATCCAGATGTAAACACAAGAAGCGACGCAGGGTGTCTCCGTGACCCATTTGCAATCCTTGTAGTCCGTTTTTTCGTCCAATAAGTGGTAGATGTGAACAACGAAGGCCGCGATAGAAACACAAACGATCGCCACAAACGTTTTCCAAAAACTGCACCACCGACTTGCAGTAAATGGATGACAGACACACATGTATCTTTGAACACCAAGAATGACTGTTTGCCAGATAGAAATAGTGTGAAACACTTGCGAAATGTACAACCGCGTGTGCATGTATGTATAGCACCACGCATGCGAAAGGTCCTCGTTCTTTTGAATGTAAACGTAAATGGAATTAGGCAGTAAAACAATTCCAGTAAGTGTATCGGTAACTGCAATACTGACAAAGAGCAGACTTGTCGCTTTTCCTCGATGTCTGCCACCAAGAAAGAATGCCACAACAAAGACGTTTGCCAGCGTTGTCGAAAGAATCAGGATAAGTCTAAGGTATCCAAGAACGATAACTTCAAAATCAAAGACTGGAAAATCATAATATTGAAATTTAGTGGACTCCATATGTGCCTGTACATGACGTTCGCATTCCTCTCGCGACATATTTCCATGCTGATGAACATAATGACAAAATGACCCATCATAGTCTTCGTATGCTTGGTTCATGTAGGTATAGTTATCCTCATTGCCGTGATAACCTAAATTGGAAAGAAAATATAGAAAATGAGTTCCGATAAATGCATTTGACGTCAGACGAAGCCTCAGATTCGTCTAAATGCATTTTAATTAAATATTCGTCATGTGCGTTTAAGGAAAAACACAAGCCATCAGGAAAACATGTCCATCAAAGGTATGTCCCCTTAAACCCCATTTTTACATAGTAAAACTGTGGTTTACATGGGGTATTCATTTTTGATCCATAACATAGGTTGTGGGTACTCGTCAGAACTGCCTCGACGAAGCGGTTCTAACGTGTATCCAAGTTGTTTTTTTTTTAAAAAGTATTGAGACTGGACAACCGTTTTGGCTGCCATTACGAAAACATGTCCATGCAATATACAGAGACTTTTCCAAAGTTGTAAAAATTGAAATTTTCCAGTAGAAAATTTTTGCTATTTTATTTTTTTTTAAAAACATACATTATGGGTACTCGTTAGAACCGCCTCGCCGAGTACCAGCAATCTATGTTTTGGAACAAAAATCATGAAAATAAGAAAAATAGGTATACGCCTGTATACCCTAAAGTGGGATTTAAAGCGGTATATATTTCACGGACATGTTTTCCTGATGACTTAGAATGTTTGTTTGATGCGTATGCTGTATACTGTGATACAAATTTGAATGTAGCTCGACATTGACAAACAAAGATTAGACAACGCAAAGATTACCATTGCTTCCATTATGAGAATCGACATAGATGTACTCTTCAGAGTAATTATAATTGTAATCATAATTATAATCAGGTTCCATAACTGTAGGTAGGCGAATCTCTATTCTTTGTTAAAGTTATTGTCCCATTCACTATTCCAATTCAATATTAAACGTCCAGCTTGGAAAAAACAGTTTTAACTTAGTTCGCTGTCACGTGCATATACAATGCACAGGTGGTAGTAATGTAGTGCATGCACTGCGCTATTAATCGTAAAGAACCGTTTCATTTCAAATTTTGATAAATTGTCCGTGGTGCCTAATCAAAAGTTGGAAGAAAACTGAAGAGAGGTGCCGATAGAAAATTGTTGATACGATGAGCTGGTATCACAAGACATGTACCTTAAATTTAGGCCAGCAGAAGCCCAAAACTGCGCGTGAATCTGAGCAGTCTGTCGATTGACGTTGTTGTATTTTTTTAATCTATTGAAAATTTTCTAAAGTTATTAGTTTAGTTATAATTTTTAAAGACTGTGCATAGTGACCAGAATTAACACTTGTTAGGATATCCTTAAATCATAAAGACAGGTTTTCGCATCGGTTTGTAAAAATCAAATGAGGAAAATTGACAAAATGTTGGACCATTTCAAGATTTATGTCAAGATTATGTCTGATGATGCACTTATTATGTTGTAGGATAAACTTTAAAATTATCCTCCATTAAAGTTCTTCCTGGTAAGCATATGATGTCCAGTAAATAAATGAATTTCTTTCAAATATTAGCTCTAAACCAAACAAAGTTTTTGAGAAGTTAAACTATTTGGAAGTTCTGAAAGTAAGATACATGTACATGTATGTATGTTCGATTACTTCCTTATGAGCCGCGTCGTGCGAAAATCAGACCTTTGCCTATGCGTAAACAAAGGCGCTGATCAATTGTGCAGTAACTGCACAGCTGATCCGCGCCTTTGTTTAATTCGCTACACGGATAGTATAATTCATTCTCTATTGATACCCAAAATTTCAAGATTTTAACTTTCTTCTGTGGCTTTACAGGTTGGTTTGTGTCATATAATATTATGGTCGGAAACCTCGAAGACCGATTTTCTCACGTTGCGGCTTCTATTATAGCGGCTTTTTCTAAACGTTTGTTGGCTTTCCAAAGAAAATGAGACATTCTCATTGAAGACAGTTGCTCATGCAGTGATTGAAGAGTACATCTGTCGGAAATACTACCGTCTAGTCCATCATGAAAGGAACTTGTTGTGAAAATATCACTAAAACCCTTAGAACAAACCCAGGCTAGTCGCATTAAGTACTGGATATTCACCGCTACTGAGAACAAAATGAGAACATTTTTCTACCATATACATGTATGGACATGATGGCCATCTTTGTCAGTGATGTATGCCAAGTTTCACTGCAATCGGTCCATCGGTTCTAAAGAAGAATAATTTTGTTAGGGTTTTACCATATATGGTGAGCATCTTGGTCAAATGGTCTTGGTCATGTAGTCTGTATTTTTAGAAGCACATTGGTTACCCTTTCCTATCTATAGATGTTTCAAATAAAATTTGGGTCTGATTGGCCGAGCGGTTTTGAAGGAAGAGATGCTTGAAAATCATGGTAATATACATGTATATTGCACCGAGGTGGGGCAGATGAACCACTGGCGTCCATTTTTTTTTTATCAGAATCATACAGTTTCAGTCCAACAGCTCATTTTCTGTAAGATTTTTCCTTTGAATGATATTTTAACAGTTTTCCGCCATTCAAATGCATCGGCGACTTATGTTGACCTTGCCGTAAAATAGGCCAAGGTCATCACAGGGCCAAGTTTCGTTGAAATCGGTCCACCGGTTTCCAGAGAAGAAGATTTTTGAAGGCTTTTTCGTGACCTGGATTATCTATAAACACATTGGTTTCCTCGCCATATGAAGATGCTTCATATTATGTGGCTTTGATTGGCCAAGAGGTTTCAGGAAGATCTTTGAAAATGCGAACGCACGGACGGACGGCGAACAGACGGATGCCGGCTCGAGTACAATCCTATAAGCTCACCTTGTGATCCGATGGGGCCGGGGGAGGGTGTTGGGATTGTATTCGGCTCAGGTGATCGCAAAACGTGATCAAACACTTAAAATTATGCAACACCGGAAATGAGCTTTAATCTGTTATTATAGATAATCAGTTTAGATTAAGAAGTAACTATCTTAATAGATTTATATCATACGTATACATGTACATTTACATCGCTGTTTGGTATTTTGAAAGTATCTACTAAGTATGGCGTTACGTGTGTCAGAGCCCCTTCTTTAAACATTTCATAGCCGTTGATTGACACTATGACTAGAGCGTTGTTGTCGTCTGACTGTTTGTTAAACAGGCCCCAAGGTTAAAAACCGAGGTTCATGCTCAACTCATCTGAGCACAATATTAAAACTTCTCATAAGTACTGAAAGCAAGAAAATTGGTTGGAATTTCAGGTTGAGTTTACCAAATTGACCCTGCTTATTAATGTTTAAATGCCAACAATTGTTTGCATTTTAACATTTAAGAGCAGAATTAAATTTAGTTTTAGTCTCAACTGAGCATGAAAAATGTATTATAACCTCGGGGTCAGGGCCAGGGCCAGGGCTCGGGGCCAGGGCTCGGGGCCAGGGCTCAGTATAATTTACTAAATGACCATTAGTTTTCAGGCAGCTCATTATATCCTTGATTTTGCTTCATCAACAAATTTTAAATTGAGTTATTTTCTAACATGTCATCAAGCTCTTTAAGCAAGCCGGATGGCCATCTGGGCCCAGTTGTTCAAAACTAACGACGTCGTTAGTTAACGTTTCGTTAAAATTTCAAACATTAATATTACAAATACACTGTTATTTTTTGTTGAAAAAATGTGAGAATCCTTTGCACTGCAAAGGATTCTCACATTTTTTTCAACAAAAAATAACAGTGTATTTGTTACTTTAGCTGATATTTGCTTAACAGATTTATGTCTTAACGATATCGTTAAGCTAACGATGCTTTGAACAACTGGGTCCTGCTTGTCACGTTGCATTTCACGCATACATTCTTGCATGCAATTTATTTGTGATGACTAGTATTGAACGTAACTTACCCGTTTGGTTTGCATACTACAGGTCTGTCATGATCAACCAAAACAAACAGTCCAGGTAGAATTCAGTTTTTACGCCCCTTTCAAGATTATTTCAGCTCATATGAGACAGCGGGCCAATCAGTAGGTGGGCGAAAACAGGAGGACCCCAAGAAAAAACACCAGGCACACCTGCAAGCAGAACTTGGCTTGTCTCAGGTGGCCAGAGCGGAGCTCGAACCCACACCAGACACAGCGGTGAGATGATCGAGTGATTAAAAAACACTCGGCCATGGGGGCCGCCATCAAAGGAATCAGTGATTATGAGATCATTTAGCTCTTCATGGATGGTGTCATATAAAGGACAACTTAGATTTCATTACTAGCATTCATTTAAATAACCGCTTCATGTGCCTCTACCATTGAGCAACTCATTTATCTACAGGGGCTTCTTGTCTCAGACTCTGCTTAGAATAATTAGAAGCAGAACAAGAAAATTATAGCATGTTCTTAGTAATATGCTATACGGAGGGGCTCATAGAAAGTTGGAAGTTTAAAATAATATGAGATTATGATAGAAATCTACACTGACAAGAAGAATGATTCCTTTAGTAACGTATAGTGCATTTTGATAAAACAGATACTGTGTTAAACCGTGACTGGTCTGCAAATATTTTGACTTGACCTTTAAAACTTAAAAGAAACAAACAAACATATATAAAATTCCATCAGCAAAGGAAGTTTTATTCAATATTTCAAACATATATTCTTACTACCCAAAGTTGTATAGCGTGCTTGTGCCTAACCTGATAAGATTCTCTGAGTCTCCAAACAAGGATTCAATGTACATGATGAAAGTTTGATTTTGCTAGAGCCAATCAGAATAATACTAAATATCACAGAATCAAGCAATAATGGAAGGACAGTGTGAATCCAGTATGGTTCGAATTTTATAACCCTGTGCTATAGATATAATTTTAATCTAAGGTTGCGTGACCTAAGCCAAAATCTGCTAGCACGTGACCCAAATGGTATAATCTTAACAGTGAGGTTAAACTGAAACCCCATAAATCTGCATCCATGAGGCTTGGTTAGGGGAAGTGTGATCCAGACTTTGCCTTGGCTGTTTGTTTTGTAAATAACACTAGCAAAATATCTCGGACATTCACCTAGATATATACTCTATTTTCCGTGACACAAATGTGAAATAATACATGTCTGTAGACATGTTACATTTCAAGTTGACGTTTTCTGTGAACATACTTTCAAAACTTAAAAAAGTCACATAGTTGAAACAGATAAGAAATGAATCAAAAGTTTCCGAATTCCCCAAAATTTTTCCTAAAATCTGATATATCTTTTGTGAACTTTTGCACTACAGCAATAAGATATTTTGTCACCACTTGAAATTACAAACGGTTGCATTTTAAGAGTTCGATCAATATCAATACATTTTGTGTGGCGTCGTGTGATACACGTGTAGTATAAATCCGTACTGTAAGAAATCCGGTTGCATGACGGATACATGTATGCAGGGTGCAATAATACTTCGGTTACGGTTTTCTTGCGTTCTAAGTATCACAATATTGTTGTGTACATAAAATTCTTCACATGCTACTATGTGGTGACCCATGATTAGCTTTGTAGCTTTGATATTATCTATGTCCGTTCCGGACAGTATCGGCTCGTTTCGGACAGTTTCGGTCCAATCCGGTAATTCGTGATACCGCATGTCGCGGACGTGAAAGAGAACACTGTATCGGAAACAACATAATTACATATGGATCGTTTTCCGATAAAAACCGATAAATAGGTCAACGAGAGATTATAATTTGAAAACATTTGAATCTAAGCAAACCTAGTTAATATCATTAAATAATACATCTCCAGTTTAATTTTATCATAAGCATCGTATATACTGGTCTTGTTAGCGTGAAGAAAATAGATTTATTTATCGAAGTGAATGTGACAAAAAAATGACCCTCGAAGTGCATGAGGCCCAAGAAATGGAATTCAATATCGTGTAAAGAAACAGAAATGAAAATGCACCTTCATAAACCCCAAAGGAGCCTTATTACGTCAAATGATTGACATAATACTGAAAACATATGGAGAGGTCAATACTACGGCTAATGGCTTCCCTCCAGAAAATGTCTTGAATTTCAAATCATTGCCTGTAGACGAGTCATAAAAGTATGTAACTACTGTGAGTTTTACAGATTAAAGCTTGAGAGTACAAGTACCCATATGAGCCGCCTCATGAGAAAACCAACAATCTGCATATGCGAAAACAAAGACGCAGATCAGCTTCGCTGTAACCGCGAAGCTGATCAGCGCCTTTGTTTTCGCTACACGGATAGTGCGGCTTCCTCTTCTTCTAAAATCCGAATGATTTCAAGCTTCTAGCGTGCTTCTGTGTTTGTACAGCACGGTTTGTGTCGGACCTGTTCGGAAACCACATTGTTGGTTTCCCCATGAGGTGACTCAGTTAAAGATTTTCGTTGTGTCGATGATTCATGTCCGCGATCATTAAAGAGATAAGGTCATATCGCAATGGTCGTTTACCCTATCCATGCTGTTTCTGGGCAAGCATATCGGGAGCAGTTGACTTGGCCCCGAGTTTATAAAACAATTTTCATGCTCAACTCAGCTGAGAGTAAAAATTATCCTGCTCATAAATGTTAAATTGTTGGCATTTAAACATTAATGAACAGGATAAATTACAGGCTTTGGTCTGAATACGAACCTTCAATTTATATGGGCTATTTCATCATTTATGAACAATTGAAATTTTATGCTCAGCTGAGTTGAGAAAAAAAAAGTTTAATTTCGCAGTTTAGTGTCCATACATGTAAGTAAGACTGTTTAAGCTCCCCATATTTGGCTTCAGCAAAGAGCCGCGACGCGAGAAAAGCTGTCGTCGGGTTGCCCGACACAAACTAGGCTGTACGGTCAAAGAAGAAGGTTAGTAGCTTACAAATTTCGGATTCAAGACAAAGAAGGATTGTTTTATCCGTGTAGCGAAAATAAAGACGCTGATCAGCACAGTTTATACATATATGTGCCTTTGTTGTCAGGCAAAAATCTGTTTTTCTCACGAAGCCGCTCAAATTGCTAAAGTTAGGACCTTTACGAAAACTTGCCCATGCAATATACAGAGAAAAAATGAAAATTTCATTTGTTTGATTTTTTTTAATATTCTTTATGTTTTCGCTCAAAACATACAATGTGGGTACACGTTAGAACCGAAAACAAGAACATTAGGTATACCCCTCCATGCCAGATTTTACTGTATAAAGGTAGGGTATAAGGGGGTATGCATTGCATGGGCATGTTTTCGTGATGTTTTGTAGAGTTCCTCATTTGATTGGTTAAATCTCTCTGTACAGCGCAGATTAATGCAACACCATACGACACGTGACAAAATTGATCGAAGTAATTTGAAGCCTGGTCAAATGGGCAACAACATACAGCAAAGTAATATCGATCTGGCAACAACATTCAATTAACTTTTCGGTGTACATGTAGGCTGTAGCCAATTCTACCAGTTTTCCAATCACGATACTCCAGTTTGTGACGTGTGATGTTGCGTCAGTCTGCGTGTAAAAACTTTGTTTGCATATTATATTAAATACTGGCTTCGTTGAGCAATACCTGTAATTTCAATTAATGTCGTCAATTTCAGTATTTATGAGCAGTTTTAATTTCTTCTATTAGCTGAGCTGAGCGTGATTTTTCTTTAAAATTCACGGGATCTGGGCATGTTGTTGATTATAAGGAATGCGGTTCAACTGAATATACAAAAATCCTCTGTTCCTTATGACATTCACCATGAATATTTTAGACAAAACACATTAACTCATTTAAGCCGGGCGTCCTTTTTATTGGACGTAGGCAAATAGTATAGCCACAGATGTGACGCCGCAGAACGTGGCGTCCTATCTGTGGCTATTCTGTTTGCTAAGAGGATTTTCATCAAAAAATTATATAAAGTTTGAAATTCAATCCTGATGCCCCTAAAATGAAAGTGGACTCACACAAATGATAATAATGTGATAATCCATTCGTCAAAAATGGGTTAAAGGAAAAAAGTAGTGAAACGTGCAAGTTAACGTTTACATGCATATGCATCGCAAATTACATCTTATTTCAAAGCAGTTCATTAGTTCAATATTTTGTAATAAATTATAATACTATCTAGGTACCATCAAATTGAAATACTATCTAGGTACCATCAAACTGAACCAAAACCTGCAACAGAATATATATATATACAAAATTATCAAAAAAAAAAAAAAAAAAAAAAAAAAAAAAAAAAAAAAAAAAAAAAATTATTGCTTTACATCAAAGTGAACAGCTATGGTCGTGTCGGGACATAAGCTGTTGAAAGGGACGTAAAGCAATGAATCAAACAAATAGAAATTATTTTCCTCAATAAAACGCAAAGTCTGCATCGTGTGTGTATGTGTGACGAGGCCTTATGCTCTATTTCGACAAACTTCACACATAAATGCCAAAAACCAAAGGAATTTAATTTATACAAATACGTCATCAACAAGAGGCTCGTCCTTGCCACTTGACGGTATTCCTGCATAGCCATTGGTTGGTGAAAGTGGGACTGTGGCATGCGCAGTCTCTGACTGGACCGAATGGACGCTTGTCATATTGCTCAGAATCCTATGACGACTCGCAACAGAACTTGTACGCGACACCGTTGTCAGGACGCTCCCAGATACCGATGAACGAGAACTGCGCGAGTAACTCCGTAACCTTGACAATCCACGCTTGACTACTCCACATGTCGCTAGTCGTTTAAGAGCAAGTCTGAAGTCACGCATCATAACGCAGTAAATCCAAAAGTTGCAATGGAAGCTGATTATCAGAATAAGTTCATATGCGCAAAGAAATACATGATTGTCAAATGTTTTGAAAGGATCCTCAATATGTTTCTTGATCACAAACGCCAGTCTATAGACGCAGTACGGGAATTCTGGTATCAGAAATACGATGACCACAAGCGTCGCTGTGACTGTGATCACCTTGTCACGCGCGGAGCGTTGGCTTGGTACGCCGGGAACCATGCTGCTTACTCTCCGCCTCGCTTTGGCGAGTCCTGTCAACGTTTTTGACGTCATGTACGTCAGTGCCAAGCATGGAATCAAGTGCATCAGCGTCACGCAGAACCAGATGTAAACACATGATTTCGTGCATGGCGTTTCCGTTTTCCATCTGCACGTGTTATGTCCCAGTTTATTTTCAGTTAGATGGTACGCATGGAGCGTGAATGCTGCCGCGTAAAAGCCGCATATTGCAAAGAACGTCTTCCAAAACGTGCACAGGCGTCCCGAAAAGAACGGATGGCACACGCAAATGTATCTTTGCAGTCCGAGGAGGACTGTTTGCCAAATGGAAACAGTGTGAAGCACGCGGGAAATGTAAAGTCGCATGTACATGTAGGCCTTGCACCATTCTTCCGATAAATCACTGTGCTCCAGCGCGTAGACGTACACAGAGTTGGGTATCAGAATCAACCCTGTTAGTGTGTCCGAAATGGCAATGCTGACGAACAGAAGACTCGTCGCCTTGGCGCGGCTCTTGTTGCTCAGGAAATATCCAACGACGAAAATATTCGCCAACGTTGTTAAAATGACTAATGCTGGCCTGACGTAGCCCAGAACGACGTGTTCGAAATCGTACACTTTGAGGGTGTTCGGATAATCGTAATACTTATAATCGTAAGCCGGATAGCACTCATAGCCGTCGAAGTATTCGTCCTCGGAGCAGTTTGCGAAGATGGTATGGTCGTCTAAAACCCCGGTAGTGTTGAAGGCGTTGCCCGGTTCGGTGACATTGCTACTTCTATCGTGTCTGATCTCCGGTGCGTTGCTCGGCGTTCCATCAGCTACGTTATCATAATCGTAATAATAATCGTCATAACCGTAATCGTAATAATCAACATCGTCGTAGCCTTCGTAATCAGGAGAGCTTTGGAAATTTTTCATATTATTACTTGTAAAATTTTCAATTCAATTTGAGTTGTTTTAATCCCAGAATATGTATAAAAAAGTCAAATCCAACGCTTGCTCGCACAAATGTCCATTTTTATATAGGACAGTCAGGAATGTTTAACATATAACGCCACTATCCAAAAGAAGTACTCGAATTCCTTAAAATATGTCCACTATCCAATTCTGAAAGTTCGTACGCGCTCAGAGGGTCTCTAATGAACGTGTGAAATTGTTCAACCATTTCACGCCATGTCAACCCCTTATATTAACCTTTGAACAAAAATGCAGCTTATATAGGCGTGGAATAAAATGTAGCTACTACTTGATTTTAATTACCGCTTCCGTCGTTTCCGTGAGTAATTGAAGTAAATACATGCAACAATCTAACACCACAGCATTCATGCCTATCTTCACGTACATGTACGTTACAGATTGAATGCGATCTGAAGTATGATTTTTTGGGTCTTAAAAAATTCCCAATGGCTCATGTAAATGCTTAACTATAATTACTACGTGGTGTCGTGAATTCTGTAGCTACTAATAATAGATTAATATAATTAACGTTGTCTCCATTTTATGAGACTTTTACCCAAAATGAGGATGCCATGACATCCAACAAGTGCTTCAAGTATAACCAATCCAAGTATAAAGCCACAAAGGCATACGTGGTAAACGTATTGATGATTTGACTTGAGCCACTTTTCCTGGGCAGGCTCAGACTAGAGCGGTAATCTAGTAATCAGATGGTCCGTCAGTAACGTATAAGTTTTGCCTGGAGGTACAAGCAGCCCATCTATTTCTTTAAGCCCTAAAGGGCTGGGGCCCGTCGGTTTGTGTGCCTTATGTCAGGTAAATAACGCACTTTTAAGAATTATTGAACCTACTAAACTCATTTGGTTGACCTTTGAGTTTACCGAAAGGACCAATGGACAATGAACCCTTTCATTTTGGTCAATTGACAACATTTGTAATATCCTTGACAAGGAAGAAACGTTGAAGTACTTTATTCAATTGTTTTAAACAATGAATCTCAAGCCGGATTGTTGAGTTTTTTCTTTGGAACACTTAACCTACACTTGATATTACTCATATTAATTTAATACAAGCTCGTCAACAGTTACTATCATGACTAATACTACTACATGTACTTATTATATCGAATTCATGTCACTGCACATATCACACCAGAAGCTGAGGTTTTAGTACAAAATTTCATTCTCAACCAAATCTATCATGCTAAAATAGGGATCAAACATGATTTTCCATTCATTAACATTCGCTATGTCCCAAGGGGAATGCTGAAAACCGAGGGCGTAGCTCTTCTATTGAAGAATAGAAGACTCTCTGTTTTGGCTTTGAAGTTAATGTAAAATCAAATCCAATACAATTGAATACCAAGGGATGTGGGCCAACATGTTAATACTCAGGAGGGAGGCGGAATGAAAACTGTATAATACTGTAACTTCCTGATACAAGAAGTTACAATACGAATCTGTCAACTGGTGGTATGTCATACTACGTTGCAGTATGACTTTCTGTTGTTTTTTTTTCCTTTGAACGCTCTTAGAGGTTTATCTTTACGAAAACTTGCCCTTGCAATAAACAGAGATTTTTGAGCTTTTAAAAATAGAAAATTTTCAGCTGAAAAAGTTTGATTTTTTTCAAATTTTTGCTCAAAACATACATTATGGGTACACGTTAGAACCGCTTCGTCGATGCGGTTTTGCCGAGTACCCACAATCTATATTTTGAAGCAAAAATAAGAAAAAAATAGGTAAACCACTTCAAAATACCCCAGTTTTGCGATATAAATGTGGGGTTCAAGAGGGTATAAATTGCAAGGACATGTTTTCGTGATGTAAACATTAATTTCCCTATCTCTCAACATTGCTACAGTAGTAAAGATAATGTGCGTCAATAACTGGCATTGATATTATATTTACATACTTTTACAAGTTTACAAGTATGTTTGTATAGGAAATTTCTATATCTATATCACCCTGGTTTGTACAAGAGGGTATAAGATGAAAAATTACCCTCGCTTTTTTGATAAGATTTTCGGTTTGCATTACGAAATCTTGCTCATGCAATATACAGAGATTTTGTTCAGCTGGCACTCTCTCTTCTCGTGACTGGTGGCGAACCCTGAAAACAGTTATTTCTCCAAATTCTAAAAGTTCTGTTCCTCCTCTTGAAAAAGATGGCATAATATATGACGATGATACTGACAAGGCGAATGTTCTAAATGACTTTTTCCGAGACCAGACTTTAGTGGACGACCACGGTGTCGAACTTCCTCCATTGGATAGCTATAATGTCCTTTCTGAACTAAGCTCACTTCAAATCACACCCAACGAAGTTGAATCAGTTTTGAAGTCACTTCCTCTCGGAAAGTGTTTCAACTACATTTCGGTTGCACACACAGTAAGTATTTGTACTGCCACTATCAGAATATCCTTTCACGTGCTGCCAATAGACACGTCGATCTTTTGACGCGCCTGAGATCAAAATCGAGTTATACGTCGCAGGCGTTTTTTTACATGACATTGTTCAAAACTCTTAAATCTTAAACAGGTCCTGCGATTACAAAGGACATGATACGCAAGTGATGTGCCGTTAAAATTAGTATAATCACGTGAGAAACCGTTTGATTTCTAAAATATTTTGATGTTTAACCGAGACTGCAAGAAGAATCGCTTGCACGGTTCACCACACTGGTAAATGTAAAAGTACTGGAGCTGGTTGCAACGAACTGGTGCAGTCTAAATTACGCACTGGAGTAAGATTAAAATGGCGAAAAAGGTAAATAAATCTTATACCTCTTTTCATTACCATTCCCTTATAAACTTGTGTGTATTTTATTTGTCATGTCACCTAGCACAGAGAAGGGTGGAAACATTGCAGTTTATGATTTTATCACGCAATATGCGATTTATTTCATGGGTTAGAAGCCAAATCCGATACAGTTCTACCAGCATGACCGGTGGCATGTGTTTTCGTGCCAAAATTAAGAGGAAAATGCATGTTTGAGCATAGTTTTTGTTATATTGCCATATATTTATGAATAAACATTCAAGAAACACGATTTCCGATCGCCAATTTTTTCTTGGTATCGAAGCAAATGTTTTATTGAGGATTTTCTATTACAACGCACTGGGAGCATTTTTTGAATCATTAGTACAACGCACTGGTGATTGCACAAACTTGCTTCAGGGTTGCTGATTTCACATAGGCAAAGCATCTAAGTCGCCCAATCATTAAGCAATCTTATATGAACATCAACGTGACAAAATGTACCTTCGGATATTCTGACTTTTCTAGTAGAGAACAGCCAAAAAGCAGGACAATCATGTAATATAATTATGTTTTAGAAATAAAACTGTATTTGTAATCACTGAACACTGGGCTATCGAATAAATGGGGTTTAAAACATTTATTTTCAATATTTATTTGAAGTTATCTGCCCTTTTTTTAGCATATAATATACTTAATTTTCCTATATGCATCACCAAACAGTAACCATAGCAACCAGGATGTCACAATAATAGACAAAATAATTCCGACAGATTGCTTGTAATGATGAAACCTTTGTGCTGTTTGAATCTTATGTACGTTTTCATATTTTAAGTTCAGTTCGGGTAACTGAGTGGCCGCCTATTGGGGGATAGCTGCTCACTCGGCTTACGATATGTTTTCTTGGTGTAAGTACCTTAGTGTCATTTTAGTTTTTTCCCAATCCTCGGTTTATGGAGTGGGAATTTCTTTCTGACTGCGCCATTTCCTGATCATTGCCTACTTGTATCTTTCCATCCATAGTGCAGATTATAGTTTCCTTTTGGTCCTATGCGATCAGCGAGGGTATTCTGAGGATTCAGGAGTCAAAAATCCATTATCAGTTTAGATTAATTTTCTAACCAACGTTTTAAACATTTGGTCTGTTTGGATAATACCATCGTTTGTATCGAATTGCAAAATTACAGTATTTGTCTTTGGCTCAATTTTGCCAAAATCAATGGGTCACTGAAGAGGCTTAAGTAGCCGAAACCGTGGTAGGGCCCATCCCTTTTCTCATTAACATACTCATTGCTCTTAAAGCATCTCACTTTTTTTATTATTATTATTATTATTATTATTATTATTATTATTATTATTATTATTATTATTATTCAAACTTACCAAATGTTTCCGGATAGTAATTGAAAAAATTTAAGCGAATGTCTTGAGTTTTGTAGGCACGTCAAACATGCAGAAATGCAATTACGCAACTTTGGCGTCATTTTTCGGGACAATGACCTCTGTATGGGTCATTTACTAAATGTGTCATAACTAAAAAACTAACTTGAGTTATCTTGTCAAATAAAGGGTATTAGACTCGAGAAACAATATACATTCAAAGTAAAATTATTTTTTCTAATGCCCAAACTATTGCCCGAAGGTACATTTTCTCGCGTTGTGACCGATATGCAAAGATTAATAAGTCTGTAAAAATGATAGTTTTTAGACGAAAATTTGATTTTTGTTCTATTTTTCTTAAAAAACATAGATGGTGGTTATATGTTGGGTCGATTCTTAGAGTACAGCCACTCTATGTGTCGAGCAAACATAAGAAAGAAAACAACAACAACAACAACTTCTACCCATGTACCACCCGTTTTGCTACATATAACATGGGGTGTAAGGTTCACGGACATAATGTTATGAGGCATTTTCTTGCATTACTTTCCATGTTGTCAGACCTATATCCCGCTTATTATCTCACCAATCCGTGCACCCGATCAATCAGAAAAGAAAGGTACGAGTACGTACAAATGCAATTATGACCTATTTTTTAAAAATGGGTCCATCTATGTTTTCAATGAGTTTGTTTAGCTGGATATGGCGAAGACTGTGCCTTGTTTTAATTCTTACAAGTTACAACTAGCTCTTTTATTTTGGGGATTTTGGTTTGTCTGCTGATGCTCTGATCGTTTTACTTTTATTTGTACAGATTCTTTACGATACGAATAGTGCTATAATCCAATTTACCCTCGCTGATCTCAAAGGACCAAAAGGAAAATATAATCTGCACTGTGGATGGAAACCTTTAATCATTACAAGCAATCTGTCGGAATTATTTTGTCTATTATTGTGACATCCTGGGTGCTATGGTTACAGTTTGACAATATATATAGGAAAAGTAAGTATATTATGGGCTAAAACAAGGGCAGATAACTCCAAATATTGAATGTAAATACGTTTTAAAATTCATTTATTCGATAGCCCAGTGTTCTATTATTACAAATACAGTTTATTTCTGTTTCTAAAACACATATTACATGATTGTCCTGCTTTTTGGCAGTTTTCTACTAGAAACGTCAGAATGTCCAAAGGTACATTTGTCACGTTGATGTTCATATAAGATTGCTTAATGATTGGGCGAGTTAGATGCTTTGCCTATGTGAAATCAGCAACCCTGAAGCGAGTTTGTGCAATCACCAGTGCGTTGTACCAATGATTAAAACATGCTCCCAGTGCGTTGTAATAGAAAATCCTCAATAAAACATTTGCTTCGATACCAAGAAAAAAATTGGCGATCGGAAATCGTGTTTCTTGAATGTTAATTCATAAATATATCACAATATAACAAAAACTATGCTCAAACATGCATTTTTCTCTCAATTTTGGCACGAAAACACATGCCACCGGTCATACTGGTAGAACTGTATCGGATTTGGCTTCTACACCTTGAAATAAATCGCATATTGCGTGAAAAAATCATAAACTGCAATGATTCCGTCCTTCTCTGCGCTAGGTGACATAACAAATAAAATACACACAAGTTTATAAGGGAATGGTAATGAAAAGCGGCATAAAATTTATTTACCTTTTCCGCCATTTTAATCTTACTCCAGTGCGTAATTTAGACTGCACCAGTGCGTTGCAACCAGCTCCAGTACTTTTACATTTACCAGTGTGTTCACAAATGTTTGCACCAGATTTGGGCAAATATAATGCACTATCTTTTAATTGAGAATATTACTATATCATTATACTCCTTTTGAACATACAGTCAGTGGACATAATTATTCGCCACCTTTGGAAAACTCCATACACTTACATGTATTTTCATGTTTGCAAGAAAAAATATTCTGCCTCTTCTGGTCAACATATATTCACGTTTTTGGTGTCGTGCGAAAGTTAAATGATTAAGGCAATAAACAAAGGTTAGTTGGTGAAGTTTCAACATTGCATTTTGTATATACAGCAGTTTAAAATTTTGGGAAATTTTGAAAAAAGCCACTTTCCCATTGACGTCAATGGTGACGTTGCCCAAAAAGTGTCTGAAAAAAAATCGCAAGTTTTTAAAAAATAGTAGCTTTAAAACGCAGACATGGAATTAAATGGAACATATCTTGTTTATTGCTTTATTCATTTACCTTTCAAATGACACCATAAACATAGAAATATGTTGACCAGGAGAAGCAGAATATTTTTTCTTGCAAACATGAAAATACATGTAAGTCTATGGAATTTTCCAAAGATGGCGAATAATTATGTCCACTGACTGTATTTAATACAGCCTTGCTGCAAAAAATGAAAATGGACATGAATTGATTATAACAGGCAGGCTTTGGGGTCTGGAGCAGTTATTAGCTAAATGTACACCAATTGCATTTGTCTATACATGGCCTAAAAGGGAAACCTCAGTCACAGTGTAATTGCCACATTTATGCCCCTGTATCTTGTTTTAAGTGACAGTAACATTCTCTATTCATTGCTGTTCGACAATATAACGTCAATAACTTAACAAGTATGGGACATAAGTTCGTGTCATTTACTTCGTGGTTAACCTAAAACAAAACTCGTCCTCAAGGTTAAAGAGACAAATAATTTGAGAAACAATATCTGAAATGTTGTGTAAAGCTTCAGCACTATTTTCATACGCGTGCTTTTTATTTAAAGAATGGTCACTTCGATTCAATTTAGACCAGCGTTATTTTCATACTGAAGTTACAAAAGATGGTCACAGTTCCGCTTGAATTCCTATTTCCCTTGAAGGAGATTCATCCATTGTTTGCGTACCGTCACTTCTTCCGGAACTACTTTCAGCCCCTTCACTGTTTACTGTATATAACCCGGATGTGCTTCCGCATGATGAATTAGTATCACTCATGTTATCCATTGTCGATTTGTCCACATTAGATCCCTTTCTGTCGATCGACTGTTTGGCCATCGACGCGTTTCTTTCCGTTTTCTCGACCTCTCGAATCAGTTTATTCTTGTTCGCTTTCCAGTCCTTGTAAGCGATTTGAAAAGCACGTGACAATACAAGCGCCATAGCACGTGCTGTTTCTGTTTTACTACACAGCACCGCGTAACATAATATCGGCGAATCTTCGGTGTCTTTACAAATCCATGAGAATATTTTATCATTCACGACACTTTCTACGTTACAGAAAGATATATTTTCGATCTTATAAAGCCGTTCGGGTTCCTTTTTGTCATCTAAATATAGCATATGTATCCCGTCAGTCCTGATTTTAATCTGAACCCGTTTAAGGTAACGTTCGTCCGCGGAGTTGTCCCAGAGTTTTTGGACTGGCAGGTTCGTGCAGCCTTTACCCGAGGCAACAAAAGTCTCCGTGCACCCTATATATCTCGCTTTAAATGTCGGGTCATGCTCCGTAATTTTAGCACTTTCTTTCAGTCGGTTGAACATTTTGGTTCTTTGATTCAATATGACTTACTACACCAAATATCAAATGAAGACGCTCTGGAGCTTTGTTGTCATAATCCAGAATAAGATTGATCAGCTCAGCCTTAAAATAGTGTTTTGTGGAAAGGTTTAGTCCATTTCTCATCAATACTTTACTTATTTTTAACTTTATCTATTAATATCCACTGTGCACAGCTGTGAAACATGTATCATTTTTACCGTTGGGAATTTATGATTTCGTCTTCTACCTGTCAACATCACAAATTATTCATTAGCCAGCCATCATACCATCATCCCAGCCACGAATCAATATTTAATATGAATATTATGAACCCTAAAGTCATTAACGACCTAAAACTGACTCTGTATAACCCTGAATGTTTGTCAAGTTTCGTTTCATATCATACTTGGCTCACAGCAAATATTTTCTTGTTTACTCCATTTTTCGCTTATCTCATCTTAAGTTTGCCTTAAAGAATAAAACAGCGCGGATCTAGTGCAATTTATAGATCATAGGCAGGTTATAGGTAAATATGTCCATAATGTGCTCCAGGTGTGACAGGTGAACAAGTCATCGATTGTGCTATAGCGTTATCTTTGTGTCGCGAAGATGCACGTTCGTAACTCAAAATCAATTTTATAGAAAGAATAAATGCAGTAACATAGATAGGTATGCATTCCAATATGCCTTTCACTTTTTCCCCTCGAAACTAATAAGCAATGACCACCATTAGATGGAAAAATAGCATGATTTGATACATGACTATGGCTTAAAGTCCCAGTCAACATTTTTCCAATTACACCGGGACGTAGCCGCCACTGCTTCCTTCGTAATTACCAGAAAAAATACGGGAAACTCAAAGACACTTTTCAGCGGAGGTAGGTATAGCACTCAGCATATCTAGCTCCGGCCGGAGTACTGTGATATACCACTAGGACACGACGAAATGCACATTTCATTACCTGCAATACAACTGCATTACGAGGTCTTGATCACTTTTAAGCCCTATGATTATTTCTTGATCCGCCAATTTAAAGAACCGGGGACCTGATATGCCATTAAGAATAGGTAAATATGAACAGCTATAACGATATGTAAAAGATAAGATAATGTCGTCTTCCCAAGCAACCAGTGAATGTCACCATCGAGGGAAATGTTAATTCGATGATTTCGTGAAAAGGTGTGCGTCATTAGGATAACATGTCCATGAAAAGTATATCCATTAAACCCCTACTTTGTATACAAGTAGTTAAACTATGGTGTGCATTTTTTCTTATTATTGCTCCAAAACATGCATGTACATGTAGATAGTGGGTACTCATTAGAACCAGCTGCAACGTCTTTCCACTACGAGTACCTATGTTCGAAGCAAAATGACTAAATACCATGGGAAATTATCTTTAAATTTGTTTTCAGTTGCAAAAACGCTTTGTATTGCATGGACGTGATTTCAAGCGTATGCGAGACTTGAAGGGCATAAATATGCTCTTTGCAAGAGCAAAATAAATGAGGACTTGTCCCTTTATGCACCATCCGTAAATATCATAACGAAAACTTGCCCATGAAATATACAGAGATTTTTTTCAGGTGAAAAAAAAAATGAAAATTTCTTTGGAAAATGTTTGATATTTTTATTTTTTTCGCTCAAAATATAGATTGTGGGGTTCTAACGAGTACCCATAATCTATGTTTTGGAGCAAAAATAAGAAAAATAGGTTTACCCCTGCATACCCCAGTTTTACTATATAAAAGTAGGGTATTAGGGGGTATTTATTTCACGGACATGTTTTCCTGATGTACTGTCACTTGCAGGCTGAAGAGTGTTTTATTTCTAAAATTGAATCTTCCAGATTTTGTATGCAGATTATTAATTTATGGCCGTAAAATGCAGTACCATGCATATTTCACAGGCTGATTACAAACAGTAACAAAAGTGTACGTGTAGGAAAAAGACAAAAATAATCAATATAAATAAAAATAAAACTGAGATCCTTTAACAGCAGTGAACGTATAAATGAGAAAGGGGATGGGCCATACCGCACTTTCAGCTACTTAAGCCTCTTCAGTGAACCTAAAGATTTTGGCAACATGGAGCCAAAGAGAATAACAGTAATTTTGCATCTTTCAACAGTCTATTGTCGATACAAAGACTAGTATAATCCAAAATGGGACCAAATATATTACACTTTGGTTAGAAAATGAATCTTAACCGATAATAATTTTCTGATTTCTCAGAATACCCTCGCTGATCTCAAAGGATCAAAAGGAAAATATAATCTGCACTATGGATGATGTACGGGGAGATCTTTTAGGACCGCCACACGGCACACCACCAGCTGCAGTAATAGCAAATAAAAATAAAACTAAGATCCTTTAAGACCAGTGAACATATAAATGAGAAATGGGATGGGCCATACCGCGGTTTCAGCTACTTAAGCCTCTTCAGTGACCCTAAAGATTTGGCAACATGGAGCCAAAGAGAATAACAGTAATTTTGCATCTTTCAACAGTCTATTGTCGATACAAAAACTAGTATTTATACAAAATGGGACCAAATATATTAAACATTGGTAAGAAAATGAATCTTAACCGATAATAATTTTCTGATTTCACAGAGTACCCTCGCTGATCTCAAAGGATCAAAAGGAAAATATAATCTGCATTATGGATGATATACGGGGAGACTTTTTAGGGCCGCCACACGGCACAACACCAGCTGCAGTAATGGCAAATAAAAATAAAACTGAGATCCTTTAAGAGCAGTGAACATATAGAAAGGGGATGGGCCATACCGCGGTTTCAACTACTTAAGACTCTTCAGTGACCCTAAAGATTTGGCAACATGGAGCCAAAGAGAATAACAGTAATTTTGCATCTTTCAACAGATTAGAAAGTTTTGATTTTATTTTTATTGTTAAATCTGGTGCACTGAATTAAATAGCAATATAAACGCTACCACAGAGCCGGAATAAAACAACAAAACGAACTTTGTGCATTGATTATAATTTTACTGCATGCACAAGTGTTCCTTGTTTCATAAACCGCAAACTACACGACCTTAACCCTTATAATCGGATGCATTTTCATTAGTAATATACTACTCAAAGTTTGATAAACATCAGAAATTTATTTTTGTTCACAGGACATACTTGTAATCTAACACCCAAACTTTTGCTATATTTATGAAGCGGAACTATCACTGTGCAAACATTCCATCTTTTTTCGCGTTGCCTGCGAGCACTTTTCGCAGACTTGCAGAAACGATGGAAACCCCCTGAAATTGAAGTTGCCACTGTTGCATATCCTATCCAATTCTTGATAATGTTTGATAATCCCTCGTATATAGTACATGGCGGCACACTTGTAATGGGGTGCATCATGATTGAAAAAATGTTCATAAATAGACACCAACACTGTTTATTCAAATTAATGGTGTGTATATTAATACACATATAAAGTTCGATAAAGAGTGATTAATTACTATCCTTTTACCGAATATCTAACTTCCCTTTATGTAATACAGTGTTTGACAAAAAAAAAAAAAAAAAAACAAAACAAAAAAAAACAAAAAAAAAAAAAAAAAAAAATAAAGAATGGTGTTTTTCCTTTCGCTCACGTGTTTCAGTTTGGTGAGAAAACATTTAGTCGCATACCCCACATTGAGTCGCCCACCATCACTGATTTATAACTGTTTATCAGTAGGAATATCTGGGACAGCCTAAATATCTTTCACAGGTTTCAGTGATAGCGCAGCTTTCTGACGTACTCGGTACTATACGTTCCGAACACAGTCCAAATCGGCCCCCTTGAAGCTAAAGAACAACCGTTGGCTTATAGCATCTACGATGAACACTGAAATCATTGTTGTTGAGTTGTCTCTGCGAAAATAAGACGAACTTCACCTACATGTACCAACAATGTGAATAAATGTTTGTTTGTTTGAATTGGTGCTTAGGATGGTCAGTTTGTAGTGTACAAGCTTTGCCTGGAGACACAAGCAGCCCATCTATTTCTAAAGTCCACAATCTCCAATGGGCACCCGCCCACTGGAAAAAAGTTTCAGTATCCAAGTTTTTAGCTCTTTTGTGAGTAATGTTAAGAGAATGAAGTAACAAAATGCGTTGCGTAATTTTCATTGTCTTTCTGCAACCGAACTGGACCATTGGGGTATTTGTGTAAATAAGCTTTCGTCAGTCTATCTGACTTTGGTAGTTCATTGAATATGCTATTAGAAAGCAAGAAAGATACACCATTACGTGTACGTTACATGATAGAGGAACGGCACTACCGACAATACTAGTGGACTGGTGTTCCATAAACAATGGCATAGGCACATACTGATAAAATGTCTTGAAATCATTAAGACACAAATATACCATGCCGCCAAACTGTCTATACTGAAATCTGGTTAAATTACTGATGATTTGTCTGTTCCCTGTCGATGCCAATATTCCGTCTACCGTTATGTGCGTTTCCAGGTCTTCCGGGCGCACCGCGATATGAGGACATCTTGAAATTTTAGAAAACTCGATAACCTCGTTATTTTCGCAAGTCTTGTTAGTCAACTGTTTCCGCGAAAGAACGACGAATTCCCCAATTTTTAAGATTACTTGCGAAGTTGTAATAAATATTTCCGCATCAAAGGTATGGGCTGATTTGTCAGTTATGTTCAGAAAATCGAGGATGACAACATACTGTGTCTGATGTTCATTGTTTTTCTGCAAGGTTGCAAAGTTCCCGTTTGTATTGAGAATACTATTAGCTATAGCATCAAATTCTTTCTCAGGACCGGTTAATTCAGCATATATGTAAACTTCATTGATGAGTCCTTCTTTGTATGAATCTGATGTTTTGTCGGTAAAAATAATGTAGCTGTCTAAGGATACATAACCAAGCCGTTTTACTTCCCAGATTACGTCGTTGACAAACTTGGTAGAGTATGTATCATCCTGGAATTCATTACGCAGTAGGTACTCTGAAAGTGAGAAGGGCTCAAGCTTTAAGAAGACTCCAACGCATATTGGTTCATCGCTTGTAGATTTGGTACGGCACAAATCATCTGAAGAAAACTCGCCGTCCAGAAAACATATTATGTCTCGGCATACTGACTGAAAAATGAAATGGCGGGACTCCATTACTGTATTTTAACAAGCTCGTGCAGGCCTACGTTTTATAATAAGGAAATTATTATTTACACAAAACCTTCATCTAATAGTATTCCATTCGTCTCCGTATAACACTATATAAAGCGTTTTACCTCATGCTCTACTATAATGGGACGAAAAACAACAAAACACCATAAAACCAGCATCATGAGAAAAATATTTTTTTTTTGTTTGCATATGCGAAAACAAAGTTTTGTCCTTGCTTTTGTAATACATTGATAGTACAATTCCTCTTTTTCCTACATGTTAATCCAAAGTTTCGAGCTCCAAGTTTTCTTTCCGGTTTGTGTCAGTGTTGGTTAGAAACCTCGAATACCGGTCTCATGGCAATGCTCATTATATTCCTACCTTTTTATAGTCCACAAACTGCGTCGAGGTGTCGCAACCCATCCGAGCCTCCGCTTCCAGTGTTCTGATATCGTGAAGATTCAGACTGACATGGAAGTTATCCGATTTCGGCTCCAACATTGGAGGGCGCGAACATTTCCAGTCGTTTGCCGGTTCTGGTGTTTCGACATTGCAAACGTAGCAATGGTAGTTTTTGTAGGTGAAATTGAAAGGGTCAATATAGGATCTACACGCTAGCTCGACGTCCTCGTCATATTTCGCCCAATGTTTGGTTACGTTGCAATCCGATATCGTATAGCTCGGTCGATAACAATAGCCAATGTGCTCGCTCTTCTGATAGCTCGAAGGCTTAAATACTAACGTGCAGTTTTCTCTTTTCAATGTCTGTAGAAGATTACTGGTCGAAACACTTATAAAGTTGTCACAAGATACGTCAACTGTCAAAAAAGAATCATCAACAAACCCCGAATCAAACTCATCACATACCGCACAGGATCGGTTTTTATATAACATTCCAGTCCCTGTTCCTAAAATAGGAAATGCAGACTCAAATGAGTCGTCGTCACTGGCTTCTCTTTCACACATCTGTTTAATTTTGCTGTCGGACCATTGTTGTCGACATTTTGATACCAGCCAGTACATTTCGTATGTTGTAAGTTTAGCTCCTTCTGTCGGGTAGAGTTGAATGTTATCGCATGTTAACCTGCAACATTACGAAAACACGCCCATGTTATATACAGATTTTTTCTCAAGTTGTAAAAATTGAAAAATTTCAGGAGGTTCATTTTTATATATATATTTTTTTATTTTTGCTCAAAACATTGGTTGTGGGTACACGTTAGAACAGCTACGCCGAGGCAGTTCTATCGAGTACCCACAATCTATGTGTTTTGGACCAAAAATAAGAAAGATATATATACCCCCGCGTACCTCAGTATTACTATATTAAAGTGGGGTTTAAGGGGTATTCATTGCACGGACATGTTTTCCTGATGTTAACAGTAATTATGCACCAGTCATTTGTATTCAGGTTCCCTACGGGGAGCTTATAGGATAGGTAGGTATCCGTCGTCCGTCCGTCGTCCGTCGTCGTCCGTCGTCGTCGTCCACATTTCAAATGACATATCCTCTGAAGCTGTGTGGCCAAAACTTTTGATATTTGACATAAAGCATCCACAGGAGGGGGAACCAAAAATGGTGATTTTTGTTCAGATTGGATAAGAACTCTTGTTGCCATGGCAACTTATACGTCCCATAGACTTATAATGGAAAAAAGTGGAAATTGAAAATTTTTGCTTTCTCATTGGATATATTTGTTTTATTTTTAGAGAAATGTTTATTGAGTAGTGCTCTACGTTTCAGATGACCTTCATCCTGATCGCTTATTTTGATTGGTTCCTGGGACCACAAAAAGGACAAATTTTCGAAAAAATCTTAAAAAATCTTCTCCTCAGAAACTGTTTGCTTTATGAAGCTGATACTTTGCATACATATTCCTGGCATTAGCTTCTATAAAAATGTTTTTATTTGTTCCAGTCAGATAAGAACTCTGGTTTTAAAGGAAGTAATGATTTTTCTTTTCAGTTTAGAAAAATCATAACACGTTACAGACGTATAGGTTATAACTTGAATGTTATGCAACAGTCTGCATGCTTAGTTTTTAAACCCAATCACGGTTGATAACAATGCTGCCTTCTTTAATTGCACGCCGGTGGGTCGGGCGTCAGAATCTTTGATGGCCCCGACTTAAAGCTATTCATTTTAGTTGGTTGGGGCCGGAGCTTCTTGTCTGTTGCTTGGCCCACCGGGGTCCAACTGATGTTTTTCTTTTGCTCCGGAGTTAGTAAGTTATTCGGCGCCCAGGGATCTCCATCGTCGGGCAGCTTACTGAATCTGTGAGCCCTGGTATTTGATTCATCAGGATGTTTATCATGATTTATTTGTTTGTTCTTGATGATTCATTGACTAGTTAGAGATTCACCACGAGGACCGAAGAACTAACTAAATGTTATGAACCACTGCAGAAGTATGGCCATGTAAAATCGATTTAAACCCACCAGTAACTTTGTGTTACTGATCGTTCCAAGTCGATATTTCTGTGGTGGTTCTTTTTGTTTTATGTCTTCGGTCCTCACCACGAGGACCGAAGAGCTAACTAAATGTTATGAACCACTGCAGAAGCTGAGGGTGAGGTTATGACCATGTAAAATCGATTTAAACCCGCCAGTAACTTTGTGTTACTGATCGTTCCAAGTCGATACTTCTGTGGTGGTTCTTTTTGTTTTATGTCTTGGTGTTAAAAATATTTTGTGCTGTTGGCGCCTTATGTTTTCATATTTTAGTTAAGTTACGGTAACTGAGTGGCCACCTATTGGGAAAATAGCTGCTCATTCGGTTTACGAAATGTTTTTATGGAATAAGTACCTGATTGTTAGTTTGGTTTTTTTTCCACCTCTTTTTTTGGACTGGGAATCTTTCTCTGATTGCGCCTTTTCCTGATCTTTGCCTACTTGTACCTTTTGCTATGGCAACTTTTTGTTTCCAAAGACTTATAATGGGAAAAGTGAAAATTTGTTATTTCTGTAGTCTCATTGGAGATATTTGAATTTTATTTTTAGAGAAATGTTTAATGAGTAATGCACTATGTTTCAGATGACCTTCATCCTGATCGCTTATTTTGATTGGTTGCTGCGGCCCCAAAAAGGGCAAATTTTTGAAACAAATCTTTAAAAATCTCCTTCTCAGAAACTGTTTGCTCTATGAAGTTGATACTTTGCATACATATTCCTGGCATTAGCCTCTACAAAAAAAGTTGTTTTTTTTTTTTTTGTTCAAGTCAGATAAGAACTCTGGTTGCTATGGCTACTTTCAGTTTTCATAGACTTATAATGGGGAAAAGTTAAAATTTGCTATTTTTGCAGTCTCATTGGAGATTTTGCAGAAATATTTATTTAGTAGTCCTCTATGTTTTATATTACTTTTGTTCCAGACAGATAAGAACTGTGGTTGCTATGGCAACTTTCAGTTTCCATAGACTTATAATGGGGAAAAGTGAAAATTTGCTAATTCTGCAGCCTCATTGGAGATATTCAAATCTTATTTTTAGAGAAATGTTTATTGAGTAGTGCACTACATTTCAGATGACCTTCATCCTGATCGCTTATTTTGATTGGTTGCTGGGGCCCAAAAAAGGACAAATTTTCGAAAAAAATCTTTAAAAATCTTCTTCTCAGAAACTGTTTGCTTTATGAAGCTGATACTTTGCATACATATTCCTGGCATTAGCCTCTACAATGTTTTTTTTTTTTGTTCCAGTCAGATAAGAACTCTGGTTGCTATGGCTACTTTCAGTTTCCATAGACTTATAATGGGAAAAGTTAAAATTTGCTATTGCTGCAGTCTCATTGGAGATATTTGAATTTTATTTTTAGAGAGATGTTTATTGAGTAATGCACTATGTTTCAGATGACCTTCATCCTGATCGCTTATTTTGATTGGTTGCTGGGCCCCAAAAAGTGCAAATTTTCGAAAAAAATTTTTAAAAATCTTCTTCTCAGAAACTGTTTGCTTTATGAATCTGATACTTTGCATTGCATTAGCCTCTACAAAAAAGTTGTTTTTTTTTGTTCCAGTCAGATAAGAACTCTGGTTGCTATGGCAATTTTCAGTTTCCATAGACTTATAATGGGAAAATTGAAAAGTTGCTATTTCTGCAGTCTCATATGTCATTTTAGAGAAATGTTTTTTGAGTAATGCACTATGTTTCAGATGAGCTTCATTTTGATCGCTTATTTTGATTGGTTGCTGGGGTCCCAAAAAAGGCGAATTTTTCAAAAAAATCTTTAAAAATCTTCTTCTCAGAAACTGTTTGCTTTATGAAGCTGATACTTTGCATACATGTTCCTGGCATTAGCCTCTAAAAAAAAAAATGTTTTTTTTTTTTTTGTTCAAGTCAGATAAGAACTCTGGTTGCTATGGCTACTTTCAGTTTTCATAGACTTATAATGGGGAAAAGTTAAAATTTGCTATTTTTGCAGTCTCATTGGAGATTTTGCAGAAATATTTATTTAGTAGTCCTCTATGTTTTATATTACTTTTGCCCTAATACATTATTTGGGTTGGTTGCTGATGCCCCCAAAAAGGTAAATTTTCATTAATTATTTGAGTATTAGATGTCAAGTTTACTTTTTACATTGACCAACATGACCTTACCTAAAGGTCATGCAAGACCGAATCTCAGGTGAGCGATTTCAGGACCAATGGTCCTCTGGTATTTTTATTTCATAGTATAAGTACCTGATTGTTAGTTTGGTTTTTTCCCACCTCGGTTTTTGGAGTGGGAATCTTTTTCTGATTGCGCCTTTTCCTGATCTTTGCCTACCTGTACCTTTTGCGCTGCATTCAATCGTTTCGGACTTTTTAAGTCGAACAAAAACTCTACTTATGTTTCTTTGACTACCAAAACGCGTTTGACAGTAAAGATAATCTAAAACTTTGGCGGCGTTTAGTAAAACATCGTGTTAGAGAAAAAATACTTAAGCTAAGCTTCCACGGACAATTTTTCTTTGACAAAGTAGGTTTGTCGCAGACAAATATGCTCGTGTAAACTCAATTATGTGGCGAAGTGTCATTGTCAAATACCTGTGACAAAGGTTAGCGAGCTAAGTAATATAAGGAATCTTTGCTGTGTGTGAACGCAAACTGAACGCAAACTTATGTATGTTTTCATATTTTTAATTAAGTTAAGGTAACTGAGTGGCCACCTATTGGGAAAATAGCTGCTCATTCGGCTTACGATATGTTTCATGGTATAATTGCCTGATTGTTAGTTTGGTTTTTTCCCACCTCGGTTTTTGGAGTGGGAATCTCTTTCTGATTGCACCTTTTCCTGATCTTTGCCTACTTGTACCTTTTCATTACCAAAGTTTCTGTGACAAATAATCTTCGTCAAAGAAAAATTATCCGTGGAAATTTAGCCCTAATCTAAAAATATATATGCAGTCAAATTAAGTCGTTTATTAAATTTCGCGGGCAGTTTTCGGATTTTTATCACTGCTATACAGGAACTTATGCATTGGGAGGCCTTGTCGCCACTAATATTTTCTCTTTTTACAAACCACATTAACGGACTTGTTACATGACAACATATAGCTTTTAGATATTCACGAAGTTAATGTCTTCGAATTAATATATCCGGACGACACGGTGTTAACGCCAAAGAGTGCAGAGGCGCTACAGTCTTTGATGGATAGTCTATCGAATTGGATCAAAGATTATTGGCTATAAATAATGTGTCAAAAAACAATAGTATTAAAGTTCAGACTGTCCTGGCAGCTTGATCAGGATCGTTTTTATTTCGAGGGAAATAATGTGGAAATCATGAATTCTTTCTCATATCTGGGGCATCTACTGAATTATAATGGCAAATTCACAAATTCAATGTGACACAAAAGCATATGCTGCGCTCGGTAAGAAGTCTTTATTCCGCTTAATGAAAGAGGTTAAAAACCACGGCTTTAATATAAAAAAAACCCTGTATGCGTATATATACTAAAATTAAAAGTCGAAGTTAAATGTTTTTGACTAAATTAATTAAACTTTGTAAAATATATGTCAACGCGTTTCGCTGAAATCGTAAGGACTGTTGCATAGTAACGTCGTATACACATGTACATGTATATATATTTCCGCCTCCATTACAAGACCTTTATAAAGCATCAGTAAACCAAAACATACAAATACCGAAAAACGCAGATCTTACCTAGAAGAGGCTGAAGATTGAGCTGCTTCGAGGAATGACTGAAAATCAATTAAACAGCAATTCCCTCTGAACCCACAAGACGGAGAACATGAACAAAACCCACAGCAAGAAATGTCTGTCTCACCCCGTGTGCTGGGCGTGGTTGGTTGACCAAATCCAAGCATTGAGGTTGCAGTCATTCCCTCCGGTAGTCCCCGAGGTCTATCAGCACCCGTGCATGGGCACAGTTCCAAATGCTCATACGCCAAGCGTTGAAATGCTGATTCCGTCGATTGCATCGAAACAAGCGAAGGAAACACGAATAGCATGACGGCAAATTGTAGAGTGCAAACCATTGTTATATACTTTTTCACTTATATTTGTCACTATATATATACGAGGGTGATCCAAGAAGTAATGCGAACTAATGTGTAATTTCTTTCACCATTGCCGTTTTTCAAGATAGTTTACATCAGAATTATGATGCATTATCGAATTTTCCAGATCCGATTACTATTTTGACTGAATCACATATCAACACTCGTTGCCTAGCAACAACAGAATGCACGGTAAACGACCTTGGCCACGGTTAAAATTGATTTTATTTTTGTACTGCAGTGTCATATGCAAAGCACAATTACGTCAATAAGCGTTTTATTCGAAAGTACAATAATCCATTGAATAGATTTACAGTACATACCTTTATTAGTTTAACACAGCGCAAATTATTGAGGTTTGGCTATCTGTACCCCCTAGAATTTGAGTCAATTTTGATCTCTCAAAATCTCCACATTTTCATCAACGCCTATCCTACTTAAACAAAAAGGTTAAATTCCATACAATATTTATTTTTTGAATAAAAATTCTTCGTTGTGATAGGCTTTGGGCATAAATATAGATATTTACAATCTTATCGGTGTCAAATATACGCACAAATTATAGGTATTTGTCGTACTTCGTCGAAATTGTGATAGTTTTGTCAGATGCCGTTGCTAGGCAACATAGAATGGTCCCTGCTGATCTTTGCATTTCGCTTTCTCTATTATTTCAAAACATAAGGCATATATAACAAAACTGATATGATTTGTATGTATATAAATGTCAATTTAATAAATTGGAGCACAAAATTTTTCCCTGTACCCCTAACAAAATTGACGTTTTCAGTCAATTTCGCGTCCATGTCGACTTCGGGTCGACAAATCAAATATTTCTTAAATCTCAATTCGTCATCCGAACTCCATGATATTACACCTAATAACTGCACATATATACACGTGTACACATGCCAAATTATTTAATTGTATCTGCGTTGGTTACTAAGATACAGTTGTGTTCGCATTACTTCTTGGATCACCCACGTACACAGTAAAACTGGCGTAATCAGGGGTATACTCGGCGAGGCGGTTCTAACGTGTATCCACAATCAATGGTTTTGAGCAAATTTATTAAAATATCATAATTCTTCCAATGAAATTTTCAAATTTTGCTTCTGAGACAAATCTCTATATATTGCATGGGAACGTTTTCGTAATGAATTATAAACAATTGACAATGAGTTAAATCTAATTTTCCATTAACCCTTACAGTTCTTAGCAAAATAAAAGTTTAAAGCATTTCCCAAGAAGGATAAAGCCTTACTAGCTTTAAAGAACCTCGACCAATCACCATGTAATGTATACCCCATTATACCCCATTTTTACATAGTAAAACTGGGGCTTACTGGGGTAAACATTTTTCTCATTGTTGCTCCAAAACACAGATTGTGTATCCACAATCTATGTTTTGAGGAAAAACCCTAATACATTATAAACATTTTTCGACTGAAATTTTTAATGTTTTTGCATCACGCAAATATCTACCATGTATATTTCATAGATATGTTTTCGTAATGAATGATATACGCCTAATACTGACGATTCTTTCGAGTCATCCCCGACACCCGATACGTTAACCATGGGCAGGTATTTCGCTTGTAAAGCAATTAAATAGGAATCAATTAGCATCACGGTGGAAGAATGTGGTTTAATATCTTTTCTTTGGGATAGATATTTCGAAATAAAAACTATTTCGAAATTGCGATTTGCTTCTGGTCCAAACCGATACCTTCGTTGCATGTTATAAATGTTGTGTACCCAGCTGCGTGCCAACGTCAGAATCTCCATATACTTCAATGGTTTTCATGTTTACAAGAAGAATTATCCTGCGTCTCCTTTGAAAGTTAGATAAAGCAATAAACAAGATTTTTTTTCATTCAATTCTATACATGCGATTTAAGGCTGCAATTATTCAAAGAAAATGTGAGATTATTTTACACCTTTTTGGGCAACGTCACCATTGACGTCAATGGGAAAATGAATTGTACATACGAGAATGCTGCCGATTTTATTGTTACTCTAGGGTAAGTCTTCAAAGTAACATAAATGATTCATATAGTAGCGTTATTGTTTTTTTCTTTCTTTTTTTATGTTGATAGATGTATCCAGTACACCTGTCGCTTACTTTGCACTTTATTATCCTTTCTCGTAGTTAATCACCCGGCTTACGATATGTTTCCATAGAATAGGTACCTTATTGTCAATTTAATTATTCCCATCTCGTTTTTGGAATGAATGTCTTTATAAATTGGTCCATTTCCTGAAAGTTGCTTCTTTTACTTTTTTTTAATGTTCTTATGTTCTTTTTTTTTTTTTTTTTTTTTTTTTTTTTTTTTTTTTTTTTTAATCTAAAATTCTCTTCTCCCACCTCTCCCATTAAACAAAATGGCCAAATTCTTAAATGTATAAAGTGTTGTGATGTGAAATATTGTTTTTGTAGTATCTTTCTACAGGCTTCGTATGGTTCAAAAGTTTTCGAGAATATTCCTTCTGAAATTCCCCATGACAGTTTTAAGCTCTTGTATTGATGTACATTTTTTATATCCCGCAGAATACGTGTTCATATATATTGCGCTTACAAAAATGAATTGATAAAAATAATCTGCGGATTTTACTGGATAAGTCGGAAGTCGTTAGGGTTGCCGTTTCATCCTTCGCTTTGTCTTCTTTTATTTGCATCCAGTAAAACTGTTGTCATGGCTGTGCTAGATACTTTAAAATATGTTCAGAATCAAGTGCTTTTTTAAAACAAGGCATCTCGTAATCTTTATTTGTTTGTTCTTGATGATTCATTGACTAGTTAGAGATTCATCACGAGGACCGAAGAACTAACTAAATGTTATGAACCATTGCAGAAGCTGAGGGTGAGGTTATGGCCATGTAAAATCGATTTAAACCCGCTAGTAACTTTGTGTTACTGATCGTTCCAAGTCGATACTTCTGTGGTGGTTCTTTTTGTTTTATGTCTTGGTGTTTAAAATATTTTTGTGCTGTTGGCGCCTTATGTATGTTTTCATATTTTTAGTTAAGGTAACTGAGTGGCCACCTATTGGGAAAATAGCTGCTCATTCGGCTTACGAAATGTTTTCATGGTATAAGTACCTGATTGTTAGTTTGGTTTTTTCCCACCTCGGTTTTTGGAGTGGGAATCTTTTTCTGATTGCGCCTTTTCCTGATCTTTGCCTACTTGTACCTTTGTACATGTAATAATAAGATGCATTACAAAACACATATCGAAATCGATAAAGAGTCTGATCATATACTATCCTTTTACTGAATGTCGAATTTCCCATTATGTAATACAACGTAAATGTATTTTTTGACAGCTACAGAACTTAGGACTGACGTTCTTTCTTTCGCTCACGTGTTTCAGTTTATTGAAAACATTTTGTCGCATATCCCACATTGACTCGCCTACTATCACTGATCCTATTACTGTATATCAACATGAATATCTGGGACATTGCGGCCTAAATATCTTTCCCAGGTTTCAGCGATAGCATGTAGCGCTGACGTACTCAATACTTATCGTTCCGAACACAGGTAGAATCGGCCCCTTTGAACCTGAAGAACAACCGCCGTTTCTTATAATCTAACTTAAAAGATAAACAATTAGTTTGTGTTCATGTCCACGAGGAAAACGAAATTGTTGTTAGTGTCACGGACTGACTCTACTTAATATAAAGTCAGAGGATACAATGGCTTGTTGTGCCCAACAAATCATGTATCGAATGACCAAGGGTATACGCTTCCTGCTATGAATGACCAACAAATCTATGGGAGGGTTCAATTAAACAGAATTTTCAAATTATGATGATTTATTTATAATGATGTTTAAAGTGAGAAGCAAAGAAGGAGAAAAAAGATAGAAAGAGATTACAAAAAGAAATTACTGAGAAAAGAAAAAAAAATACGTCCTTTGTTCATCAATGTCCCACACACTTTCCCATTGGCATCTCCGGGTATACTGTCACACGTTCGTCTCACTAGTACACTCCACACCACTGCTTGCAAAAACAGTCCAGTGTTCCCAATACGAACTGTAGACCACGCCCGTCCATTGTAAACCAAACACCAATGATTTTATATCGTCCCGTTTATACCGTCACTGCCACATCATATAGTTTAGCCCAGTTTAGTTTCAGGAATTCAGATTACGTCCATAGATTACAATTTCAGCTTCAAGGCCTGAAATAAAGTAACTGTCTTAACAACAAAATAACTGATAGTGTCGCAATTTATCATAACGAAATCTCCTGCAGCTATGCACGTCACAACATCCAATTGCAAATAACCTCCCACTATTCCGTACCCCGGAACTGTATTAGTTTATTCGCTAGATTGCTTGTACTATACATATAAACTATAATACTCCAGTATCTACATTGAAACATTTATTCACATGTACGATACAGTTAAGCCATATATGTCGCGAACTAACCCTAGTTCCTTACCCAGCGACATCACAAGCAAATCTCCGACATGCATCCACAATTCCTCACCCAGGAATTGGTCCTGCCAATCTATGACCAAATTCATAGAAAGCCATTTCTCAGAATACGATAAATCTTGCGAGACAATCTTGTTACAATATTAAACCTTTCTTAAATGACATCACTAATTTCAGTAATAGCAAATATTCTTAATGACGTCATTAACGTCAAATTTAAGCGTTACGTTACTATAACATAAAACTTAAAATCTGAAATTTCCAGCCTTACAGCTTTGTTCCGAGTCAACATTAACTTCCTTTATGATGAGATGATTAGATAACATAACATAACATGAAACTAAATGTACGTCAACGACAATAACGTCGCTACAAGTAACGTAGCACATAACAGAAATTTCCATTTTACAACTTTGGTTGACATACATACCGCGCAATGTCATTCTTACGCGAAATTTAATACATAAAAACTAAACCAATGCCGCTTCACGGCAACGTAGCGTGCAGAAATATAGAAATCTTCATTTTTACAACCCTATCAATGTGCTTTCCACCATAATGAGCTACATTATTATGGCTATACAATCTCACTGTACAAAATGTATATTTATGAACTGTTATAACTTACCGACGGCCGACTACTCAGACTGGCGCTGACCATGACCAGGTGTACCAGATAAACCCATATCCAAACATCTCAAATTCATGCCCAATCTTTACATTCCTTCCGATAATTCATATTGATTTCACACAAAATAAGCTGCCTATTTATACGCATAAGTTTGTGAACATTTCCCTGAAAACCATACCGTTTTCCATCATATATTCTAAAACCATTCATCAGAACATGTGAATAACCCACCGTGAGCAAGTAAATAACAATTCTAAATGCACATACACTGACAACCACACCCAGATCAGCTTGCAAAAAGTTATATTGCTAACCATAAAATCAGCAATACAAATTTTCTCTGGATTATACCTCAAGGTGTAAATCATATGATTCAAATCCCCGGACTTCATGTTTTCGTTAAAGCCGTGTCACTCTCAGAAACCATTTATGGCAAACTGATAAAACACGAATCTGAGCCCAGTACAGAATCCAATTAAACTGCACATAATGCCAATTTCCACGCCACAAATCAACAAATACCATAACACAAAAAGAATGTTAAAATATCACAATTGAGCATAAAATTCTTCATGGCACAAATATTTTTTGCCGTGTCTAACATACATAGATATCCTTGACAATGCAGTAAACATGTCATGTTTACTCCTGTGTAAGTTTCCCAAATACCTATTATGCTCAACTAAACATTTAAAAAATCAAACAAATTATCCAAACCCCACAAACAGCAAAAGTACATTTTTATCGTGACAGTTAGTGAGTTGTCTCTGCGAAAATACGACGATTTTCACCTATCCACAATGGGAATAAATGTCTATTTGATTGAATTAGTGCTAGTAGTGTGCAAGCTTTGCCTGGAGGCACAAACAACTCATCTATTTCTAAAGTGCCCAATGGAAAACGAAATGTTTCACCATCAGCTTTTAGCTCTTTTGTGAGTAATGTTAAGAGAATGAAGGTAAAAAAATACATTGCGTAATGTTCATTGTCTTTCTGCAACCGAAACCATTGTAGTATTTGTGTAAATAAGCTTTCGTCAGTCTATTTGACTTTGGTACTGCATTGAATAAACTATTGTAAAGCAAGAAAGATAGGCAATTACGTGTACGTTACATGGTCGCGGAACGGCATTACCGACAATATATGTGGATTCGTTTTCCATTACCAATGGCATAGGCACATACTGATAAAATGTCTTGAAATCATTCAGACACAAATATACCTTGCCACCAAACTGTTGATACTGAAATCTGGTTAAATTACTGACGATTTGTCTGTTTTCCGTCGATGCCAAAATTCCGTCTATCGTTATGTGCGTTTTAAGGTCTTCCGGGCGCACTTCGATATGAGGACATGTTGAAATTTTAGAAAACTCGATTACCTCGTTATTTTCGCCATTCTTGTTGGTCAGTTGTTTCCGCGAAAGAACGACGAATTCCCCAATTTTCAAGATTACTTGCGAAGTTGTAATAAATATTTCCGCATCAAAGGTATGGGCTGATTTGTCAGTTATGTTCAGAAAGTCAAGGATGACAACATACTGTGTCTGATGTTCATTGTCTTTCTGCAAGGTTGCAAAGTTCCCGTTTGTATTGAGAATACTATTAGCTATAGCATCAAATTCCTTCTCAGGACCACTTAATTCAGCATATATATAAATTTCATTGATGATTCCTTCTTTGTATGAATCTGATGTTTTGTCGGTAAAAATAATGTAGCTGTCTAAGGAAACATAACCAAGCCGTTTTACTTCCCAGATTACATCGTTGACAAACTTGGTAGAGTATGTATCATCCTGGAATTCATTACGCAGTAGGTACTCTGAAAGTGAGAAGGGCTCAAGCTTTAAGAAGACTCCAACGCATATTGGTCCATCGCTTGTAGATTTGGTAAGGCACAAATCATCTGAAGAAAACTCGCCGTCCAGAGAACAGATTATGTCTCGGCATACTGACTGAAAAATGAAATGGCGGGACTCCATTACTGTATTTTAACCAGTTCGTGCAAGCCTACGTTTTATAATAAAGAAATTTATTATTTACACAAAACCTTCACCGAATAGTATTCCATTCGTCTCCGTATAACACTATATAAAATGTTTTATCTTATACTCAACTATGATGAGACGAAAAACAACAAAACACCATAAAACCTTCATCGAATAGTATTCCATTCGTCTCCGTATAACACTATATAAAATGTTTTACCTCATACTCAACTATGATGAGACGAAAAACAACAAAACACCATAAAACCAGCATCATGAGAAAAATATTTTTTTTTTTTTTTTTTTTTTTTTTTTTTTTTTTTTTTTTTTTTTTGCATATGCGAAAACAAAGTTTTGTCCTTGCTTTTGTAACACATTGATAGTACAATGCCTCTTTTTCGTACATGTTAATCCAAAGTTTCGAGCGCGGAGTTTTCTTGCCGGTTTGTGTCAGTGTTGGTCAAAAACCCCGAATACCAGTTTTCTCATGACAAGACTCATTATATTCCTACCTTTTTATAGTCCACAAACTGCGTCGAGGTGTCGCAACCCATCCGAGCCTCCGCTTCCAGTGTTCTGATATCGTGAAGATTCAGACTGACATGGAAGTTATCCGATTTCGGCTCCCACATTGGAGGGCGCGAACATTTCCAGTCGTTTGTCGGTTGTGGTGTTTCGACATTGCAAACGTAGCAATGATAGTTTTTGTAGGTGAAATTGAAAGGGTCAATATAGGATCTACACGCTAGCTCGATGTCCTTGTCATATTTCGCCCAATGTTTGGTTACGTTGCATTCCGAAATCGTATAACTCGGTCGATAACAATAGCCAATGTGCTCGCTCTTCTGATAGCTCGAAGGCTTAAATACTAACGTGCAGTTTTCTCTTTTCAATGTCTGTAGAAGATTACTGGTCGAAACACTTATAAAGTTGTCACAAGATACGTCAACTGTCAAAAAAGAATCATCAACAAGCCCCGAATCAAACTCATCACATACCGCACAGTATCGGTTTTTATATAACATTCCAGTCCCTGTTCCTAAAATAGGAAATACAGACTCAAATGAGTCGTCGTCACTGGCTTCTCTTTCACACATCTGTTTAATTTTGTTGTCGGACCATTGTTGACCACATTTTGATACCAGCCAGTACATGTCGAATGTTGTAAGTTTAGCTCCTTCTGTCGGGTAGAGTTGAATGTTATCGCATGTTAACCTGCAACATTCCAGTTGATCTTTGCTTATTACGAAAACACGCCCATGTAATATACAGATTTTAAGTTAAGGTAACTGAGTGGCCACCTATTGGGAAAATAGCTGCTCATTCGGCTTACGAAATGTCTCATGGTATAAGTACCTGATTGTTAGTTTGGTTTCCCACCTCGGTTTTTTGAGTGGGAATCTTTTTCTGATTGCGCCTTTTCCTGATCTTTGCTTATTTGTACCTTTTTTTCTCAAGTTGTAAAAATTGAAAATTTTCAGGAGATTCATTTTTATATATATTTTTTTATTTTTGCTCAAAACATAGATTATGGGTATACGCTAGAACCGCTACGCCGAGGCAGTTCTATCGAGTGTCCACAATCTATGTGTTTTTGGAGCAAAAATAAGAAAAATATGTATACCCCCGCATACCTGAGTATTACTATATTAAAGTGGGATTTAAGGGGGTATTCATTGCACGGACATGTTTTCCTGATGTTAACAGTAATTATGCACCAGTCATCTGTATTCACGGTCCCTATGGGACCGAGAAATAGCGGGGCTTTAAACGTTTTGTTTTTCCATGCCAAACACTGGCAGGGTCAAATCTGTAACAATCGCAAACACACTTCGACGGACACTTATACAAAGAAACTAGAGCATAACTTTATTTAAGAAGATAACAAAACTCTTGCGTCTACGGGTTCTACAATGAAAGAAAAGATCTTAGAGATGGAGTCTAGGACTATGCAAAATTACCCCCTATTTTTCGGCATTGACGAGCAAGCGGAAGATCTATGCGATGGATCGTTCCGCGAAGACACAAAGTTACTGCTGAAACGATTTATCGGAAGCCAAATAACCTTCGAAGAAGGCAACTCCCTTGACCTATATGCGATTACATTTGAACGCGTTCATAGACTTGGTAGACCTAAATTTGACAGGGTCGGGCGCTTGTAAGACCCAGACCTATTGTTGCTGCATTCACGAACTTCAAAGAACGCGACTGTGTGCAAAGATCGTCGAGCAGCTTTAAAGACAAGGTCATACATTGTTGGGGAACAATTTCCAGCAGCAATCGAAGAAAGCCGGAAAATCCTGTACCCCTTCCTAAAGAACACCAGATCAACTCCATTCACGGTCGCTAGGCTAATACGGAATAAGCTTGTAATAAACGGAACAACATACACACATAAGGACGTTTTTGAAACGACCGATGACACATACAGGGACATGGACGCTTACGCAGGAGCGAGACCCCCCATACCCACCCAAACCCATACCCTTTCCCCCACGCCAGCCATACAATACATGGACAATGCGAAGCAATCAAGAGAGACCACCACCACCATCTAACTGGACAACGCGCAACAGAGAAAACACAGGCACGCGGTTACCCTACCCATCGCAACCCCAATCCCAACCCCCTCCAAGTGCACAGCAGCAACAGATAATGCAACCTCGTGAAAACGAACAGGACTCTGGCACCCGTGGCGATCGGCTTTCAATAAAGATTCTGGGGCAATACCGATGTTGAATTTCGTCTCCCAAAATCCATATACTCCGTGATTTTCAGGACGCCACTGACAGGAGAGGTAAACAGAAAGGAGGAATATCGCTCTTTAAAGAGGCTCGTGGTGTTACCCCTCAGCGTACACCGGACCCACCACCAAGCCCCCTCTCAACCTCCATCCCCCACCCCAATTGTGCCTTGCAAGACCACGTGGTGATGCAGATATGGCAGCTGGTGCAACCTTGCATGATTCGCAGCAGGTTGTGTCTTACCAAGTGACCGGTAGCAGGAATACCGCTTCCATATTTAGGGACGCGCAGGGAATACATTGACAGTTAAGGCGTGGAATGTGCAAAGGGTCATTGACAAAAAATAAATAAAAGATAATGAATTTATCAGTCTATTATAGTATCAACTGATATTGTGGTTCTAACGGAATGCTGGTTTACGGAAGATTTCGAGATATCAGATTAAATGACTTGAATGACTTCAATAAAATTGTCATAAAACGAACAAAATGTAGAGGAAGCGGTGTTTGCATATTAACAAAGAAATGGCTTGTTGGAGGAGGGATAACTTTCATTAAACAGATCGTAGATAGCATAGTTTGGCTTTTGGTCTTATGTCAACCGATGATCAAGCCTCCTAAACGTTGTTCCAGAATCGCACGTCATTTTCGAGGAGCTTGATGCGAGTTTAGTTAGGAAGAAATAAAGGAGACAATAAGTAAACTGAAAACGCAGAAATCGCCAGGATTAGTCTTTCTTTTGAGGGAAATGTTCATCAAATGTAAAGATGTATTCATACCGATATTAAAAAAAAAACTATTCGACCATATCACTGTGTATAACCGTACAGTCAGCCAAAACGGAAGTGACACCAACTGTACGCAAATATATCAGTAGTTCCTAGCGATAAACAGACGCTCACGTTTTTCATATCGAGGTAAGTTCACTTTCACATGACGCTTTTAAAAGCGGTTTTCGGTTTTCAATAGCGAACTAAGCATAGTTTTCATTCATAATTTTCAAAACATCCGAATACGGTGTATCTGTCTGCAAATCAGCACTTAATGCACGAAATCACTAAGATTTATTATTTTTCGCCCGTAAGTACGACAGATTTTCCCCTAGAAAGATATGTTCTGATACACAATGTGGAAAGTTTTGCTGCTACAACAGACATATAATCTATTATCACAAAAACCCTTTACTCGATTTGGGCACAGAAACTCTAACATGTAAATAATGGTCCTTTGAAAACAGCCACCCTGTTTTCAACAACTGAACGACTTGTTACCTAGACACATTTCGTGTCTGTACGAATAGTTCTAACAAAGATATACATGTTAAACCATCTCCTTCACTGATTCTAAGGAATGATAGTTGTGTGTAGACTACCTGCCCTTATATAATTACTGCTATATCGTATTCAGATTTTGTAATTTGTTTCACTCTACTCAAATTGGATCATAATTGATGGATATTTCAATAAAATACTAGTATCGCCCTGGTGTCTTGTATATTGGCATTGTATTCAGCGTAGGATGAAATGTGAAATACTGGCAGCATTCTGTTAACCGAAAATGTGGAGAAAAAAACAGTAACACTTGTATGCGGACAGAGACCTGTAATTGTAACGTTACAGGCGATTGGCCCAAAGTGTGGGCATATCTACCGCGGCAAATTTAAGATGTAACGCTACCTACGATTGGTCATAAAATTTAATGCGTATGTATCAAAAGGTACAAGTGGGCAACGATCAGGAAAAGGTATATTCAGGAAGAGAACCCCTCTCCAAAAACCGAGACGGGAAAATCATGCACTTATACCAACAAAACATATCGTAAGCCGAATGAGCAGCTATTTTAATAGGTGGCCACTCAGTTACCTAAACCGAACTAAAATATACAAACATACATAAGGCGCAAATAGCACAAAAAGTTTAAACACCATGACATAAACAACAAAAAACACCACAGAAGTATCGCCTTGGGACGATCAGTAATATAAAATTACTGGCGGGCTTAAATCGACTTTACAGGTGCCTAACCTCATCCTCAGCTTCTGCAGTGGTTCACCTAATCTTTTTGTAATAGTCATAGTTGTGAGTTCTGTGTTGATACTGCCAGAAGAAGCGCGACACTCATACCGGTTATAGAATACTAATGCACTTAATCGTAATGCGAAAGAGAAAGGTATAACAGAAGCCCACATCTCAGGTCCATTTCTAATACAATCCATGGATAGAAACGTCTTTTGTCACATGATAGTATAACCTTTCTTGAATATTTTGCTATATTGTGTTGTTTTGCCATACAATTGCCAAATTGCGGATGTAGTGATTTTTGAATAATCATTTTTTCATTCTTGAGCGAATTTGGAATGTCCCTAAACACCGAAAAAGGTACAAGTAGGCAAAGATCAGGAAGGGGCGCAATCAGAAAAAGATCCCCACTCCAAAAACCGAGGTGGGAAAAAACCAAACTAACAATCAGGCACTTATACCATGAAACATATCGTAAGCCGAATGAGCAGCTATTTTCCCAATAGGTGGCCACTCAGTTACCTTAACCCAACTAAAAATATGAAAACATACATAAGGCGCCAACAGCACAAAAAAATTTTATACACCAAGACATAAAACAAAAAGAACCACCACAGAAGTATCGACTTGGAACGATCAGTAACACAAAGTTACTGGCGGGCTTAAACCGGTTTTACATGGCCATAACCTCACCCTCCGCTTCTGCGGTGGTTCATAACACTTAGTTAGTTATTTGGTCCTCGTAGTGAATCTCTAACTAGTCAATGAATCATCAAGAACAAACAAATAAATCATGATAAACATCCTGATGAATCAAAAACCAGGACTCACAGACTGAGTAAGCTGCCCGACGATGGAGATCCCTGGATGAAATACCGTCCTTGGATGCTGGCTGACACCCTATTTTTGCTGCACTTGTGTTGAATGGCAAATGTGTTGGGGTCCACTATGAGTTGTGAAGAATATGAATGAGTCTTGTTTGGGGGCACATTACAATGGGAGTCTCTGCCCATGGAAGAAATTCAATTTTGTGACCTCAAATGCATATAAAATCAATATTTTCCAGAATATATTGTTATGGACAACTTGGTACCGGCCTCGTTAGCTCAGTAGGTAGAGTGTCCGCTCCGAGATCGGGAGGTACCGGGTTCGATCCCGGGCCGCGACATAAGTCGTTAACAATGGTACTAGTTGCTCCCCGCTTGGCAGTCGGATTTTCGGGGTAGGGCTAGGACTGGTCGCTCCGGTGTCAGTATAATGTGACTGGAGATGGTATCAGGTAAAAGTGTCTGGGATCAGACACCACAGTGAGGCAGCACTATAAAAGTGAGCATTGAGCTCCCTGTCACAACCAGACACCGTCGTGATATGACAGATAATGTTGAAAGCGACGTTAAACCCGAACAAACAAACAAACAAACAAACAAACAAATTCAATGTTATGTTACATATATAGTCCAACCGTTCGTTTTGCATTCTAGCAAGCATCGGTCAAATAGGGCTTGTCAGTACAAAGACTGAGGATCTAGGGCGCTACCTGGCGATGGCAATGTTAACTTCATGTGTTTATTTGAATTGATGGCTTGCGTCCCAGTGAACAGCTATGGCCATGTCGGGATGTTGCCTCAATTTTCTACACAGTTGAACTGCTTAATTGGGTTACCATGACGTCATAATGATGTTGTGAAGATTGTGGATGAAAACTTGCCCCAGTGTTAAGCCGGGCTCTCAACTGTATGTCTATAATTTTTAATTAATAAAATAAAAAAGTTTCAACATGGACAATGCTTTTAACGACACACACACACTCTCTCTCTCTCTCTCTCTCTCTCTCTCTCTCTCTCTCTCTCTCTTGGTGATAATACCTTGCCATTGATATCGTTTAAGTTGAAGCGATGGCTTTGGATATACACAAGCATAAAATAGTCAACTATTTCACTACTGAGAATCACGTGGTATTGTCTACATACAAACTGACAAATGATCGGTGACAACCATTGCAATTGAGGCCGGAGTTGAGCCTTAGATTTTCGAGTTTTCTACTATAGCGTTTACTCTATTGACTGATAGATACATGTAGGTGCAGGCAATTCAGAAATTGAACATTTAAGCTGCCACACTGTGACGTTTGGTATGTAGCTAAATACAATCCATTTGGGCTCAAAAAGTGTATCTATGCAATCTGCACGCGAGATAACGGAATATTCAAAACATATTGTAAATAAATACGCACAAAAATGGACGAAATCCGCTAAAAATAAAATTCAATGATGACACTAGTCGTACAGTTTTTTTCTTGATACGTTTTAACTAAAGATACTGTACGCTTGTCACTAGTCGTACAGGCGATTGGAAGGGAGGCGTGCAATTCCTCGGTGAATACCCGTGTAAGTTTAATGACTTGGGAAATACCATGTGCAGAGCTTCAACACAAATGATTTTCTTATCTTTCATTGCTGGTTTGATCAAAATATGTGAACTCAGTTACCCATAATGGACTTCGAAACACAGATTTGACGGGTCATAAAAATGAAAAGTCAGTGATTTGCCACTTAATTTACAAGATACACTGGAAAGCGTAAACAAAATCACAATAAGCAACATAAACGCTTATTAAGTTTTAAATTCTCTTTCTAACATCGAAAACCGCGTTAAGATTTGTTTCCTGAATTTTAATTTACATCGATATAAATGATTGCTTACCTTAAGAAATCCGAAGGGCACTAATGATGTATTTGCGAACAGTATGTGTCACTTCCGTTCTGGCTCACTGTACGGTTATACACAGTGATATACTAAACTCCAGAATATACCCAGAAGAGTGGTCAAAAGGCTTCCTTATCTCAGTGTTTGATTGTTTGATGGATGCCCAGTTTGGTTTAAGACCAGGATATAGTACAGAAAATGCGGTATTTAGAGACTAGTAGTTAGAGATTCACCACGAGGACCGAATAACTAACTAAATGTTATGAACCACTGCAGAAGCTGAGGGTGAGGTTATGGCCATGTAAAACCGGTTTAAGCCCGCCAGTAACTTTGTGTTACTGATCGTTCCAAGGCGATACTTCTGTGGTGGTTCTTTTTGTTTTATGTCTTGGCGTTTAAATTTTTTGTGCTGTTTGCGCCTTATGTATGTTTGCATATTTTTAGTTAAGTTGAGGTAACTGAGTGGCCACCTATTGGGAAAATAGCTGCTCATTCGGCTTATGATATGTCCTTTGAGATCAGCAAGGGTGTTCTGAGAAATCAGAAAATCATTTTCGGTTTAGATTTATTTTCTAACCAAAGTTTAATATATTTCGCCACATTTTGATTACTAGTCTTTGTATCGACTATCCTGTTGAAAGATGCAAAATTACAGTAATTCTCTTTGGCTCCATGTTGCCAATTCTAAAGGGTGACTGATGAGGATTGAGTAGCCGAAACCGCGGTATCGCGGTATGACCCATCCCTTTTCTTAAGAATATGTTCGCTGCTCTTAAAGGATCTGTCTTTAGCTCACCTGAGCCGAAGGCTCAAAGGTGAGCTTATAGGATAGGTAGGTATCCGTCGTCCGTCGTCGTCCGTCGTCGTCCACAATTTCAAATGACATCTCCTCTGAAGCTGTGTGGCCAAAACTTTTGATGTTTGGCATAAAGCATCAACAGGAGGGGGGAACCAAAATGTTGCTTTTTGTTCAGATCGGATAAGAACTAAAATGTTGTAATTAGGTTAACCGCATAACGACATGTCATGCTAAGCAATATTATCCAAAACATAATCCCCCTATTATATAAATAAGATGAACCTCTCTCTTCCACACCCCTTTATAATATACATGTAATTGGATGTCATTCAGCATAGTACTGACAATTCTGAATCTCATTTGACTGTATATAATTCTCATATTCAGTAAGTTACTATCAGTTTTGAGGGTTGACAGGTCGACAGGTCGACGGGTCGACAGGTCGACGGGTCAACAGATCAAATGAACATGAAAAGAAATGCAACAATTTACCGTCAAACAGCTACATGTAACTTATTTCAGCAAAATATATATCGTAATACATTCAAAACGTCATTAAACGTCATTCAACGTTAGCGCCGCAAGCATGACTTTATTTTTGGCGCCGTTTTCTGTCACGTTGACGTCAAACCTAACGTGTATCACAGACAGCAGCTAAAGAGTAATAGTTGGTGACACTCAAAGGCTCAGTACTTTTGTATGACCTGTCAATCAACGTTTGTGCCGTCATCAGTTTTTACTTTGGCGCCGTTTTTTTTCTGAAACGATGACGTCACAACCGATGTGCAACAAAGAAAACAGCTAAAGTAGTTTTTCGCCACTCAAGTGGTTAATACCTGTGAACCCGTCGACCTGTCGACCCGTCGACCTGTCAACCCGTCGACCTGTCAACCCGTCGACCCGTCAACCTGTCAACCCGTCGACCTGTCGACCCGTCGATCTGTCAACCCGTCGACTTGTCAACCCGTCGACCTGTCGACCCGTCGACCTGTCAACCTGTCAACCCGTCGACCTGTCGACCCGTCGATCTGTCAACCCGTCGACTTGTCAACCCGTCGACCTGTCGACCCGTCGACCTGTCAACCCGTCGACCTGTCGACCCGTCGACCTGTCGGCCCGTCGACCTGTTAACCCGTCGACTTGTCGACCCGTCGACCTGTCAACCCGTCGAACTGTCAACCTGTCGACCCGTCGACCTGTCAACCCATCGACCTGTCGACCTGTCGACCTCTTAACCCGTCGATCCATCGATCTGTCAATCAACGTTTGAGCCATCACCAATTATACTTTGGCGCCGTTTTTTTCTGAAACGATGACGTCACAACTGATGTGCAACAAAAAAAAAACAGCTAAAGAGTAATAGTTTTTGCCACTCAAGTGGTAAATTCCTGTCAACCCGTCGACCTGTCGACCTGTTGACCCGTCGACCTGTCGACCCGTCGACCTGTCAACCCGTCGACCTGTCAACCCGTCGATCCATCCGTCGACCTATCAATATGTTTACATATAATAAAACTATTTGTATTATTTCAGCAAAATCGTTTACGTAAAATCAAGTCAAGAACGTCATTCAATGTGAGCGCCGTTACCACGACTTTACTTTGGCGCCATTTCTCTGTAACGTTCAGTCACAACTAATAGACATCAAAGAAAGCTGCTATGGAGTAATTATATTCATACGCCAGACCGACGTATGAATACTTATTTTCATATATTCATACACCAAACTCATGAACTTCTTTTTGCTTATACCATATTTGAGCCGAAATGTTTATTGAGTAGTGCTCTACGTTTCAGATGACCTTTATCCTGATCGTTTATTTTGATTGGTTGCTGTGGCCCCAAAAGGACAAATTTTCGAAAAAAATCTTTAAAAGTCTTCTCCTCAGAAACTGTTTGCTTTATGAAGCTGATACTTTGCATACATGTTCTTGGCATTAGACATTTTTCACTTTTGAACGTAAATGTTGCTGGCGCGTGCGGTTACGATTTTCGGTGTGATGGGGGACGACTCTTGAGGGCATATTTGAGACGATGACGAGGGGCGATATGAATAATTACTTGGTAAAAACTACCTATAGCCTAACGGAGACCAATTAAACAAGACAGGCAAAAAAGAAATAGTCCACGACGTCTTACTCTGTAGCTCAGTAGGTAGCATGTATGGAATTAAACCAAAAGGTCCTGGGTTCGAGTCCGGCTAGGACAAAAATTCTTTTTCTATTCTTAATTGCTTCCTTTTTTTCGCATCTGTGACAATATAGCTTAGAAAATGAAAAAGAAAAGAAAAGAAAAGAAAAAAAAATGCAAAACTCACAAAATGCACTACTGCATTTAATACTAAAATCGTTAATTTGTGGATTAAAGTGTGTAGTGAGAAGGCATGCCGCTTCACTAAGTCTTCTTGTCTTTTCACCGATTTAAGCCGGTAGCTTGATCGTAATCGGCAGATGAGCGGACCCGCGACCGATCCTCACGTCAACATTTATTTTCTGAAGGCTGGTACAGAAATGCGGCTAGGATAAGTTGACCGCCTCTAATGACTAAGCGGCCCCCGTGGCCAAGCGGTTGAGAGCGCTGTTTCTTAATCACTCGTTCATCTCACCGCTGTGTCTTGTGTGTGTTCGAGCCCCAAAGTGGCCACATACGATACAAGCCAAGTTCAACTTGCGGGAGTGCCAGGTGGTTTTTCTTAGGGTGCTCACGTTTTCATCCCACCTACTGATTGGAGTGAGCTGAAATAATCTTGAAAGGGACGTAAAACTGAACTAAAATGCGCAAGACAATAAATCAAATAGTATAGTGTACATGCTCAGATACATGTATATCTGTGTTTATTAGATGTAAAACTACAGTTTCACGTGCTGTCTCGTGAGCGAACATAATTCATTCTGTTTATATTTCATACAGATTATCAGCTTGATGTCGAAGTTTCGCTCATTCGACAGTCATCTGCATGCCATACGAAGTGCGATGGAGGCAACATCCTACATGTAGCTACATTTCGCCAAGCCACACAACTAATTTTGTTTATTGTAGACCTTCAACAGTAATTCAGCCATATCCAGTGTGCTGGTTACGATGTAGTAAATTAATTTGGCAAGACATAAGTTTTCTTTTTTATCCATATTTATTCTGTGTGATATTGTATGCGTGTTGTTTACCTGGTTGAATTCAAATAAATATGATTAAAATAAAACTAACACAATATTATCTTTATGAGTTGCTAAAGTGTTTCCATAAAGCACTCCATGTCGTAGTGGTTCAGTCAGTCGCCTCGTAAAACGGGCCGCGCGTTCAATCCAACGCGTAACTCCGTCTTTCGGTCGAGACCAGGGTCCAGTATGTAAATAATTGTTATTTGCACGTGAGACCCCGAATATTCCTCGTTATATGGTTTACATTAAGCATGCGTGCATGATGGAATGTAAATGCATTTTTTTTCTTATAGGCGCGCGTAACATCGGAGAAGTTTTGCTATCTGTTAAAATCTAATCAGGGCCCAGAATTACACTACGCCCACCTTAGTGAGGATGTGAAATTTAATTGTATCGATTCCAGGTCATTCTAATGTACTTGATTACAGATAAGAGTCTGATTGTGCTCATTTCAGATCATAATTTCGTTTTTATACAATTTTCGCCCCGTCGTTCAAGATTATTTTAGTTCATATGAGACGGATAAATCAGTAACAAGGTGGAGGGGGGAGGGGAGAACCCTGAGAAAACGACTTGGCACACCCACAAGCAGAATTTGGTTTGTGACACCTGTGATTGTAAGACTGATCAATTGGGCAGCAACCTACGACGAAGTGTTCATTGTCTTGGTAATGGTTGTTGCCAAAGCGATATTGCTTTTTTTCAAAAAAAAAAAAAAAAAAAAAAAAAAAAAAAAAAAAAAAAAAATTATCAAGCAGGATCAGTTATCAAACCACATTGCTGCTTGACAAGCCGAAAACAGTTAGTGTTAACGGCATGTGTTCGTCCTTTTAAACCAGGGACCGCGGTTTTGATCCCGGGATCCTTAAGTCTGACGGATGATGCTATAAACTGATGTCTCGTTTCCATATGACCTTTGCTGTTGGATTAACGTTAAACCTCAAATCAACAAACCAATTAAATTTATTATTTATGTAAATTCTGATTGAGTAAGAAGCTTATGCGCATTTATGCTCGCCCGATTCCGGACGCAAAAAATGCCCATAAGGTTAAGAATGATCAAGGTGTTGTACATGTAGCTCTGTTATCAGCATGTGTAATACATACGCACTAAAATGGTGCCGTGTATCTTGACGCTAGCATAACAAAACCTTAACAAGCAATATACAGTGTTTTTAAAGTTGTAAAAAATGAAAATTTTCAGTTCAACATTTTTATCTTTTTATTTTGCTCAAAACATAGATTGTTGGTACACGCTAAAACTGCCTCGCAGAGGCAGTTCTAACGAGTACTCACAATCTTTGTTTTTAGATGCATGGGCATCCTAAGTTGACCTTACCGTAAAATAGGACAATATCATCCCTGGATCATGATTTAGGCCATGTATAAACTTTGTAGATGTTTAATGCCAAGTTTCAAAATCATAGGCCTACTGGTTCTGAAGAACATTTTAAAGGTTTTTGCAGTTTATAGCCATGGCGGCCATTTATACAATCTTTCGTTCCCTTTCCATGAAGTGTGGCTTTGATCGGCCATGCGGTCGCAGAGATGTTTGAATATTTTGGTCATATGCATGTATATAGCCCCCGGGCAGGAGCAGACACACCCCTGGGGACTAAATGTTTTCACGGACATAAATCTTCAGTGCCTTTGCATGCTCATCGCGAGTTTCCACCCATTTAATTACATTTAACTTATTTTCCCCATTTTAATGCATGGGCGACCTAAGTTGACCTTGCCATAAAATAGGTCAAGGTCATCCCAGCATTATGATGTATACCAACTTTGTAGAACTCTATTGCCTGATGCTTCAAACTTAGTTTCAAAATCATAGGATTTCTGCTTCTGGGAAGAAATTGTTTTAAAGGTTTTTGCTATTTATAGCTATGGCGGCCATCTTAGTCATGTGACCTGGGTCATTTATGCAAACTTTCGTTCCCCCTTCCTAAGAATGCTCCGCAAGCAGTTTAACTTTGGTGTGCCATTTGGTTTCAGAGGAGAATATCATGAAAATTGTTGACAGACGACGTCGGACGGACGACGGGAGCATGGTCATCCTATAAGCTCGCTTTTTGAGCCGAAGGACTCATGTGAGCTTAAAATAGGTATACCCATGCATACCAAAGTTTTGCTGTATAAAAGTGTGGTTCATGGGGTATTCACGGACACGTTATCCTGATATGGATAACCGACTGCCATGCTCGAGATGACTTGAAATATGTCAAAACGTTGTAAGGCGTAGAATAAAAAACTGCACATAAAATTAAAGATCAACTTATGTTTCAAATCGTAAATCATGCCATGTATACATGTATAAAGTTTTCTGTGCGTTCACGAAAAACACGTGAAAATGACCAATGTACGTATATACATAAGCCAGTATGTAAAATGTCACATGGCAATAACAAATAGTTGATATTGGTTTTTCCCACCAACAGTTATGGTCATACGAAGCCGGGACATGCGCGGATCCAGAGGGGGGGGGGGGGGCCCCCCTGGAATTCGAAAATTTTACCTAAAAACAAGGTAATTTCAGGATTTTTTGGGGGTTGGACCCCCCCCCCCCCCCTCGTCTGTGACCAAAAATTACCATTTTCGTTGGACCCCCTCTCATGAAAATTTCTGGATCCGCGCATGCGGGACCTCGGTTTATCGAACGAGCGACGCCTAGTTATACACACGAGTGTCTAAAATAATCGAATTCTGCATTGGAAGCTGTTAAAATGGAGGCATTTTATTCGCGCCAAGCATTTGTAAATCCGACTCGCATTGAACGAGTAACGCATCTTTAATGGCAAACATGATAAGTGATATATATATGATGCGATTTTAGAAAATATTTCGTGTCAAAGGTTACTTCTGGTTCCTTGTTCCATCAGAATTAGAAAGTTTAACGGAAAGACAACAATTTTCATTTGTAGGCGTTTCGTTCTCGCGCTCAACTTGCGAAACGAGTCAAATGTTCTTATTAAAATCATTTTGTACCTGTCTTATATCAACTACGTATTTATTTTTGCCATGTGATTTTAAGAGGCGACTGACTGAGCCAATGTCCAAAGTCCTCTACGGAACGTGTTTGCGTGAGTGTGTGTTTGTGAGTTAGAGTGTGTATGCGCGCTTAAAATTCAGAATATTGTTGTCCTGTTTTAGGGTTAAGCAAGGTTCGCAGCACGTTTGATCAGCTGGCTAACCTGCACTCCGATACACTTCGTGACCTCGCTCCTTTTCTGTGTATGGAGAGGTCTAACAGAATACCGATGGAAATATTCCGTCTAGCAACACGTAATGAAAACCAGAGGACCAATGGTCCTGTAAACGCTCACCGGGGGTCCGAACCCCCCCCCCCGGAATCTGAAAAGTTTACCTAAAAAAGGTAATTTGGGGATTTTTTTGGGGGGTTGGACCCCCCCCCCCCTCTCGTCTGCGACAATATTTTACCATTGTGGTTGGACCCCCTCTCGTAAAAATGTCTGGATCCGCAAATCAAGGTCATCCAAGGGTCATCATTTTATCTAATTATGATGGGCTGGAGTCATCGATGCTACATACCGATTTTCGTGAAAATCGGCCTGCCGGCTCTGGTGAAGAAGATTTTTGAGTGGTTTTAGCCATATATTGGCGTGGCGGCCATCTTGGTCATGTAACCCAGATTTCACAAACAAACTTTCGTTCCCCCTACCCATAGATGCTCCACATAAAATTTCACTTTGATTGGCCAAGCGGTTTCAGAGGTGAAGATTTTTTTTATATTCAGTTTAACGTCTCTTTCAAGATAATTTCAGCTCATATGAAACGGGCCAATCAGTAGGTGGGGCGAAAACGGCAGAACCCCGAGAAAAAACACCTGGCACACCCGCAAACAGAACTTGGCTTGTCTCACATGTGGCCAGTGCGGGGCGCGATCCTACACCAGAGACAGCGGTGAGATGATCGAAAGATTAAGAAACAGCGCTCTCAACCGCTCGACCACGGGGGCCGCCATGAAGATGTTTCAAAAGTGTGTATGAACAACAGACTGGTCAAGGTCAAGAGATGACCTTGACCTAAATTAATAACATACTTACATCTACTCCATTAGTTGTCTGCATCTGCCTTTTTTTCATGTCTCAGGCTGCAATCGTTTTCGAAATATCCATATTTTTCACTTTTTCCCATGTAACAGCCTGTTTCCAAAATTAAGCTTGCCGTAAAACAGGTCAAGGTCATCCCAGGGCCATCATTTTATCAAACTATAATGGACTGGAGTCACTGATGGCGGCCATCTTTGTCATGTGACTCGGATTTCATGATCAAACTTTCGTTCCCCCTACCCATGGATGCTCCACATAAAATTTCAACTTGATTGGCCAAGCGGTTTCAGAGATGAAGATGTATGAAAAGTGTGTATGGAAAACAGACTTGCCAAGGTCAAGAGATGACCTTGACCTAATTTAATCACATACTTTTATCTACTCCATTAGTTGTCTGCATCTACCTCTTTTCAGGTCTCTGGCTGCAATCGTTTTAAAAAAATCAATAGTTTTCACTTTTTCCCATGTAAAAGCCTATGTTTCCAAAATTGACCTTGCCGTAAAATAAGTCAAGGTCATCCCAGGGTCATCATTTTGCCAAACTTTGATGGGCTGGAGTCACTGATGGTAAATACCAGGTTTCGTGGGAATCGGCCCGCCGGTTCTGGAGAAAAAGATTTTTGAGTGGTTTTTACCATATGGGCCACAACGTGACAAAATGTACCTTCGGACAATTTTTTGAGTATTAGAAAAACAAAGTTACTTTGAATGCTTGATGTTTCTAGAGTCTTTTAGTCTTTATTTGACCAGATTATTTCAGTTATTATGTGAGTTATGACCAATTTAGTATATGAACCCTACAGACGTCATTGTCCTGAAAAATGACGTCAAAGTTGCGTAATGCTTTCTGCATGTTCGTAGAGCTTACAAAGCTTGATGCATTTGCATAAAACTGTTAAAGCACTGGTCAGAACCTATTATTAAGATAGAAGCATGCCATCCTTACAGGCAATCTGTCGTAATTATTTTGTCTATGTTTATGATGATGCGGTTGCTATGGTTACCGTTTAACGACATATATTGGAAAAATATGTGTATTAAGGGCTAAAACAACGGCAGATAACTCCAAATATTGAAAATAAATATGCTTTAAAGTTCATTTATTTGGAAGCCCAGCGTTCAAAGATTATAAATACAGTGTTTTTTCTAAAACCTATATTACATCATTTTTCCACTTTTTACTGCCTTCTACTAGTAATGTCAGAATGTCCGAAGGTACATTTTGTCGCGTTGAGGTTCATATATGGGCGTGGCGGCCATATTGGTCATGTGACATGGATTTCGCGATCAAACTTGAAATGCCGCTACACAAGGAGGCTCAACATAAAATTTCAACTTGATTGGCCGAGTGGTTTCAGAGAAGAAGATTGTGGACGACGACGAAGACGGACGACGGACGACGGATCATGGCCATCCTATCAGCTCTCCTTGTGAGCCTTCGTTTCTTAGTTTTATTATCATTTATTTACTTGAAAATAACACTGTGTTAGTTTGAAGATTAATTATATTTATTTGAAGTCAACCAGACAAACAGCACGCATACTACAAGAGAATAAATGAGGATCATACAGAAAGCCTGTGGCTTGCAAAAATCATCTAAAATTCGTAATTATCGCACTCGATATGGCTGAAATACTGTTGAAGGCCTACAAAACCTCAAATTATTAGTATGGCTATATGCATAATGTAGTTAGGAAATCGCCCTTATGACATGCAGATGGGTGTTGTATGGGATCAAAACAAAACATCAACCAAATAAACCCCACCAAGCTTTCGAGTATCTGTTTGAAATACATGTATAAACATGCCAAATGAATTATGTTCGCTCACGAGACAGCACGTGAGACTGTAGTTTTTACACATATATATACATATGTCTGCACAGGTACACTATACTATTTGAGTTAGAGCCTTACGTCCGCGGAACACATTTAAAGTCATTCAGGGTGGCTAACTTATCCTAGCCACGTTATTCCTGTACAAGCCTTCAGAATATGAACATTTTTATGTCCCCAAGAAAGAAATATTGACATGAGGATCGCTCGAAGATCAGCTCTTCTACCAAAACAAATACGATCGAGCTGTCGATTTCAACAGGTTAAAAGTCAACAAGAGAGAAACATTAATGTGAGGTGCCGTCTCGCACTTCAATTCCTTTACGATTTAAGTATTTTATGCACAAGGGCATTTCCTGATTCTTGCATTCGCCGATAAATATAATCAGCTGATAATACATTTTTTTATTTCCTTAGCTTTATTGTCACAGGGGAGCTTCTATAGACTTATAATGGGAAAAGTGAAAATTGCTATTTCTGCAGTCTCATTGGAGATATTTGAATGTTATTTTTAGAGAATTGTTTATTGAGTCATGCACTATGTTTCAGATGACCTTCATCCTGATCGCTTATTTTGATTGGTTGCTGGGGCCCCAAAAAGGGCAAATTTTCGAAAAATAAAATCTTAAAAATCTTCTTCTCAGAAACTGTTTGCTTTATGAAGTTGATACTTTGCATACATGTTCCTGCATTAGCCTCTACAAAAAAATGTTTGTTTTTTTTTTTTGTTCCAGTCAGATAAGAACTCTGGTTGCTATGGATACTTTCAGTTTATAATGGGGAAAAGTGAAAATTTGCTATTTCTGCAGTCTCATTGGAGATTTTGCAGAAATGTTTATTTAGTAGTCCGCTATGTTTTATATTACTTTTGCCCTAATACCTTATTTGGATTTGGTGCTGGAGCCCCCCAAAAGGTAAATTTCCATTAATTATTTGAGTATTAGAGGTCAAGTTTACTTTTTACATTGACCAACATGACCTTAGCTAAAGTTCATGCAAGACCGAATCTCAGGTGAGCGATTTCAGGACCAATGGTCCTCTGGTATTTTTATTCCATAGTATAAGTACGTGATTGTTAGTTTGGTTTTTTTTCCCACCTCGGTTTTTGAAGTGGGAATCTTTTTCTGATTGCGCCTTTTCCTGATCTTTGCCTACTTGTACCTTTTTGCGCTGGATTCAATCGTTTCGGACTTTTTAAGGCGAACAAAAAACTCTACTATGTTTCTTTGACTACCAAAACGCGTTTGACAGTATAGATCATTTGAAACTTTGGCGGCGTTTAGTTAAACATGGTGTTAGAGAAAAAAATACTTAAGCTAAGTTTCCACGGACAATTTTTCTTTGACAAAGTAAGTTTGCGGCAGACGAATATTCTCGTGTAAACTCAATAATGTGGCGAAGTTTCATTGTCAAATATCTGTGACAAAGGTGAGCGAGCTAAGTAATATAAGAAATCTTTGCTGTGTGTGAACGCAAACTCATTACCAACGTTTCTGTGACAAATAATCTTCGTCAAAGAAAAAATATCCGTGGAAACTTAGCCCTAATGTAAAAAATATATGCAGTCAAATTAAGTCCTGTATTAGATTTCGCGGGCAGTTTTCGGATTTTTATCACTGCTATACAGGAGCTTGGGAGGCCTTCTCGCCACTTATATTTTCTCTTTTTACAAACCACATTAACGGACTTGTTACATGACAACATATAGCTTTTAGATATTCACGAAGTTAATGTCTTCGAATTAATATATCCGGACGACACGGTGTTAACGCCAAAGAGTGCAGAGGCGCTACAGTCTTTGATCGATAGTCTTATCGAATTGGATCAAAGATGATTGGCTATAAATAATGTGTCAAAAAACAATAGTATTAAAGTTCAGACCGTCCTGGCAGCTTGATCAGGATCGTTTTTATTTCGACGGAAATAATGTGGAAATCATGAATTCTTTCTCATATCTGGGGCATCTACTGAATTATAATGGCAATTTCACAAATTCAATGTGACACAAAAGCATATTGCTGCGCTCGGTAAGAAGTCTTTATTCTGCTTAATGAAAGAGGTTAAAAACCACGGCTTTAATATAAAAAAAAAAAACAAAAAACTCTGTTAATGATTTAATCCCCCCTGTATGCGTATATATACTAAAATTAAAAGTCGAAGTTAAATGTTTTTGACTAAATTAATTAAACTTTGTAAAATATATGTCAACGCGTTTAGCTGAAATCGTAAGGACTGTTGCATAGTAACGTCGTATACACATGTACATGTATATATATTTCCGCCTACATTACAAACCCTTTATAAAGCATCAGTAAACCAAAACATAAAAATACCGAAAAACGCAGATCTTACCTAGAAGAGGCTGAAGATTGAGCTGCTTCGAGGAATGACTGAAAATCAATTAAGCAACAATCCCCTCTGAACCCACAAGACGGAGAACATGAACAAAACCCACAGCAAGAAATGTCTGTCTCACCCCGTGTGCTGGGCGTGGTTGGTTGACCAAATCCAAGCATTGAGGTTGCAGTCATTCCCTCCGGTAGGCCCCGAGGTAATCTATCGGCGCCCGGACATGGGCACAGTTTCATATGTTCATAAGCGAAGCGTTGAAACGCTGATTCAGTCGGTTGCATCGAAACAAAGGAAGGAAACACGAATAACATGACGGCACATTGTACATTCCAATCCATTGTTATATACATTTTCACTTAATTATACATATATTGTTACTGTTGGTGAAAACAGGCGCTAGTTTGTCTATTTTTGAACAGTTTCAAATACAGAACACGTCAAAATAAAAATAATCATCAAGAAAACATGTCCATGAAATATATACCGTATCATCCCCCACTTTTACATAGTAAAACTGAGGTATGCAGAGGTATACCTATTTTTCTTACTTTTGGTCCAAAACATAGATTGTGGGTACTCGTAAGAACCGCCTCGGCCTGTACCCACAATCAACGTCTTGAACAAAATAATTTGAAATATCAAACTTTTGCCAATACAATTTTCAAATTTTGCTTCCGAAAAAAAAAAAAAAAAAAAAAAAAAAAAAAAAAAAACTATATATTGCTTGGGTAATTATTTATGAACAATTGACAATAATCTAAATCTAGTTTTCCATTTAAAGTTAACCCTTACTTTTCTTGGCAAAATCAAAGTTTAAAGCATTTCCCAAGAAGGATAAAGCCTTACTAACTTTAAAGAACCTCGACCAATCACCATGATAACATGTCCATGTAATGTACACCCAATTATACCCCATTTTTACATAGTAAAACTGGGGCTTACTGGGGTAAACATTTTTCTCATTTTTGCTCCAAAACACAGATTGTGTATCTACAATCTATGTTTTGAGGAAAAACCCTAATACATTATAAACATTTTTTGACTGAACTTTTTAATGTTTTTGCATCACTAAAACATCTTTTTATATTGCATTGATATGTTGTCGTAATGAATAATATACGGCTATCACTGACGATTCTTTCGAGTCATCCCCGACACCCGATACGTTAACCATTGGCAAGTATTTCGCTAGTAAAGCAATCAAATAGCATCATGGGGGAATGCTCTTGTTTAATGGCGTTCCTCTGGGGTAGATGTTTTACAATAAAATATATTTCGGAATGGCGGTTTGCTTCCGGTCCAAACTGATACCCTCTTTGCTTGTCATAAATGAGCCGCCCCATGGGAAAACCAACAATCTGCATATGCGAAAACAAAGACGCAGATCAGCTTCGTGGTGACCGCGAAGCTGATCAGCGTCTTTGTTTTCGCTACTCGGATAGTACAATTCCTCTTCTACTTAAATCCGAAATTTCAAGCTTCTAGCCATGTTCTGTGCTTGTACAGACCGGTTTGTGTCAGACCTGTTCGGAAACCACATTGTTGGTTTTCCCACGAGGCGGCTCAAATGTTGAACACTTAATTCTGTAACAGCAATACAAATGACAGTGCCGTCGATTTCATTGTTACAATAACAAAAAGGATTCATATAGGAACGACAATTTTTAGTTTTCATTTATGTTGACAGACAGATGTATCCAGTATAGCTCGATTTCGACGCGTCAAAAGATGGACGAGTCCCATAAAGTAGCACGTGCAAGGTAAATCAGTACAAAATGTCAGTGCAAACGTTTTCCTTTAAACTTCGATTGCACGCACAGAAAGAATTATTATTTCATACTGTTACAATCTGAAGACCTTTTCACGTGCTACTATGTAGACTCGTCGATATTTTGATGCGTCTGAGGTCAAAATAGAGCTATACCTATCGCTTTCTTTGCACCATTTCTTGATCATCGCTTACTTATAACTTTTTTTTAATGTTCTTGATTTTTTAAATCTGAAATTTTCTTCTCCCACATCTCCCATTAAACCATTGGCTAATTTCTTAAACGTTTCAAATCGTTAGAGGCGAAATATTTTATTTGTCATAACATTCTACTAGCTGCGTTTGATTCGTGAGTTATCGAGAATATCCTTTCTGTAATTTCCCATGACAATCTCTTATTGATGTATATTATTTTACAGCCCGCGGAATACGTCTGTGTTGATATATATTGCGCTTTCAAAAATGATATGATAAAAAAATATGCGGACATTATTGGATAAGTTGGCTCTCTTTTTTGCATCCAATAAAACCGTCGTTATAAGTGTGTACAAGTTCTTTAAAATCGAAAACAAGGCATTGTGTAACAATCATCAGGAAAATATGTACCCCCTCAAACCCCACTTTTATATAGTAAAACTGGGGTTTGCAGGGGTATACCTATTTTTCTTATTTTTGCTCCAAAACATAGATTGTGGGTACTCGTTAGAACAGCCTCGGCGAGGCGGTTCTAACGTGTACCCACAATCTATGTTTTGAGCAAAAATAAGAAAAATATCATTTTTTTCTGATGAAATTTTCAATTTTTACAGGTGAAAAAAATCTCTGTATATTGCTTGGGCAAGTTTTCGTAATGTACATGTATGTACATGTATTTCAGATTAAATTGACATTCTCAGCAAGCATATTTCCGTTTAAAATGTTAAGTAATCTCGAAAGTAATACATATTCGGTTTAACGTCCCTTCCAAGATTATTTCAGCTCATATGAGACGGGTCAATCAGTAGATGAGGCGAAAACGGGAAAAAAAACACCTGGCACACCCACAAGCAGAACTTGGCGTGTCTCACATGTTTGGGACCGAACTCACACCAGACACAGCGGTGAGATGATCGAATGGTTAAGCGCGGTAATGAAATATCAGCGCTCTTTACCTCTCGGTTACGGGGTCCGCCGATCTTAACAAGGCTAGAAGCTTAACATTAATTTTTTATAGTGCTAATACTTAGACCGTGCGGTTGACAAAGTTTTGTAAACACTAGAAAAAGGTCATATATTTCTTTTACACATTTTGCCAGTTTCAAATGAAGCACATGACCAAAATTATCATAGTGTTTATCATCAAAGAGTCGCATGGTTGAAAACATACTTATTAAAGCAGTCCGATCTATAAATGTCAGTGTATTTGCGCTATTACAGATTTATACGTATGTCGACAATCAAATACTTTTGCGATGATAATTTCCATCAAATTGCATTTAATTTCACACGCCTACCAAACGATCCGATGCTCATTCGTTGGCTGAGAAAGAAAATCGATCGGAGCAATCGCCGGTTCCGCGTCGGAGCACCTAAAAATGTAAACAACTGTTGCATGCTCCGTGTTATTTGATTAATAATTTTTCTTCCATGACGAAAGTCGATTTTTGTTGAGGATCGGATAATTACACTATTTATTATCGTTTTTAATTATCCGATACACAACCGAAATTCTCAGCGTCTTTTTCTAAGATATTGTGTTAAATGCTTCGGCTGAATGGACATGCAAATCTAAGTGACATTTGCTTGACTCCCTGAAACACATCACAAAAAATGAAAATACAGCCTAAAACACACCCGATTTCTACTCAAAACTGTCAGTTTCTCGTACACCTTCATCACGTTGTAATAGATTCAGACAAAATGCGATAACCCCCGACCTCATGTTTACACCACAGAAGTATGAATATGTACATGTAAGACACTGTACATAATTCACCGATTTTTGATTTTCGTCCTGGAAGAAAAGTTATTAAGCAAATAACATAGAGCATTCAACAATTGTTTACCTTTTTAGCTTTTGTTTGATTTATTTTGTTTGTGTTTAATTTAGTAATAAATTTTCTTGTGCAGAAACAATTAGAACGTTCGAGATATTCGGCAACAGAAACTAGGATGATTCAGACAATTCAAACTGTTCTTCTGTTATTCCGATTTTTCTCAATCGTTTCAACTCAATTAGCATTCCATCGCTTGAGTCAGGAGCACAAAAAGCTTTGCTCTTGTGAAGGCGCTGGAAGGACACCAAGAGAAGCCCCAGAAGGGTCTATGGAGAACGCCGCTACATCCCTGGTTGAGATTTTCAGAACAACCGGACAACCAAAATTGTCGTCGATGGAAACGCCGTGTTGTGGATATTGTTCGTGTCACCATTATTGTTGGTATAGGGGCAATTGCTGTTTGATAAGCTATTCGGATTTCAATGATGCTGCCGAATATTCCGAGCAAAAAATGTAAGATTCTGATTTCACTCTTGGCAACCTGATGATGGCTCTTTAGAAAAATCTTTAACGATCTTTAAAACCATCTTCAAAACAGGTGTTGATTTATGTAGTTTATATAATACAAAGCATGAAGGAAACGACAGCAGTTTACATATAACTGTAGCAAACATATAGAATAGAAATATACTGTCACACAACTTTTACTTTCGCGATTTCAAGAGAAATACGATTCTGAGAAATTAATCAGCGCGAAAAAAATCGATATATTTTGTATTTTTCCTATTTAGTCAAGTTCCAAATCCTCAAAACTAAATCACTCCGAGTCGGAATCGCTAAATTCTAGTCGGACCGATGACTTTTGATATTGTCAAGAAAGCGTCTGTTATAACTCACAAATGATTCATATAATCAACGACGATAAAGTGACGAATTAATGCCACTTTTTGGGAAAATCAGCTATTCACTAGGCTCACCGTATTTTGCCTTTGCATTAGTACATCATCAGGAAAACAATCAATACACCCTTATGCCCCAATTTTAATTAAATTAAAGTAAAACTGTGGTTTTCAGGGGTATATTGTTTTTTTATCCAAAACATAGATTATGGGTAATCACAATCATTTTGAGCAAAAATATTAAAAATATTTCCGAATTTTACTGCTAAAAATCTCTGTATATTACATGTGCAAGTTTTCATAATGTGTTTGTTTTTTGGGGTGATTCCTATTTGGGATTAGTGTGTTACTGTAGTTCAGATGGCATCAGTTCCTCGTCGTTGCTTACTTTAAATTGTCTGATTTCAGTTTTACATGTTCTAACATTCCGCTCTATCTGACTGAAAAGTGTTACTTTGATTCTTATGGCACCAGTTCCTGATTGCTGCTCACAATTAATCTTTTTTTTTTTATTTCAGGTTCACCTGTTCTAATATTCAGCTTTATCCGACCGACGAGGCAAACTTGAGAACTGATGAAATGTACTGGATGGTGTCAAAATGTCGACGTCCAGTTAAAGATAGAAGAATAAAAGAGATGTGTGAAAATCCACCTAATGACGACGACTCTTTTGAATCTGTGTACCCTATTCTCAGTACAGAAACGGAGTATTTTTATAAAAACCGTTACTGTGCGATTTGTGACGGCATTGATCCGACGTCAATAATCGATTCTCATTGGACTGTTGACGTATCATGTGGAGACTTTATAAGCGTTGCAACCGATAATCTTCTTAAGAAGCTGAAGAAGGAAAACTGCACTATTATCTCTGTTCCCCCGGATAAAGAGAACATGATTTATGATAACATTTGTTATCTACCACCATTTCAGATTTCACAATGTAACGTCACCGGGAAGTGGTCAAAATATGATAAAGATGTAGAGCTTGCTTGCAAATCCTATACTGACCCATTCAATTCAACTTACAAAAACTATCATTGCTATTTCTGCAATGTTGCCACGCCGGAACCGGTAATCGACTGGAAGTGTTATGCCATTCAAGGAAACACCCCAGGGGCAGAAACATTTCAAGTCAGTTTTGATCTTCATGGCATCAGACTGCTAGAGGCAACATCTCGTTTAAATTGTGACACTTCGGCCCAGTTTGTGGACTACAAAAAGGTACAATAATCTTAATTTTGGCAACATAGTTTGCCGTTATTCATTTCAAAGTTTCGAGGCTTACAACTGAGCACTTATTCTCATTCCATGTTTGCAAAAAAAAAAAAAAAAAAAAAAAAAAAAAAAAAAAAAAAAAAACACGAGTTTTATGAATTTATGGACTCTAACAGATCAATATCCCGGTCACGGCAGCAAACATACTGCAGCATTGAATATTTGATATACCAGGTAATACCAGGTGTGGGTTAATAGCATCAATGCTCCTTTAACTTATATACATAGTTTTATTATGAAAATTGGCTTTTGTTTCCCTCTTTTAAGTCTCAAAGATAACGTCTATATCAATTACATGCAAATAATTTAAATACAGACCAACCTCATTATAACGCTACCTTTGGGTCCATTAGAACAGACCGGGTGATAAGGGAAACTGTTAATTAGGCGTAAAAATAGCTGTGTTTCCGCTAATATGCCAAAAAAAAAAAAATCAGGGTTGGTAGGTAGGTTAATCTTTTTATTTTTTCTCTAATTTTTATTTGTTGAAAATCAGTAAAATTAATAGTATATGCAACTTAATTCATCTCAAATACTAGAAAACGACAAACACTTAAATAAAGTGATTTCAAATATTATTTTTGCAATTTTGACTTATTTAAGTCATATGCCCATTAACCTGAAACTTTCAAGGGTCGGTAGGGATGAAATTAAAACTGCAGGGTCAGCACAAAATATACTAAAGGACTTTGAAAACGCTTCACCATAAATTGGCCACAATGATGATTATTTCCTTTAGAATACAGGATATTTTGGCACAAATGCCTTTGAACAGAAAATACAATCCGTCTGCTTAAATGTCAAACCAAAACCGAAAAGTCAACGCCAGTGATTCACGTCATACAGTATCATTTCAAACGCTACCAAAATTCAGCAAAATCAAACTATTCGGACACAAGATATTCATCAGGTCCGACATGATTTCTGGAAAGAAACACTAAAAGCAAAGCAAATGCTGTTAGTTGTACTTCAATTGGACTATAACTAAGTTAATTACGTCACTTTTACGTTTATGAAGAAAAATTAATTTTTGCGTGTTATATGAAACGAATTCGAAAGTTTTTAAACGCAATAAACAGGCGCGGACTAGTGTTATAATTACCATAACTTTTGCCGCTGTAATCGTATGCTTGTGTGTTTTGGCACCCTTACGCTTGACGTCAGCGAAAAACGCTAGCTCCTTAAACGGCATTGAACGAATGTCCCGTTTTTTTATTTTGCTTTTTAGTGTGGCTAAGGCTGTACGCTATCAGCGGAGATGGTTTGTTTTCACAAAAAAACCTTTTTTGTAGCCGTCCTGAGGTTTTCTTTGACAAAACAAGAAGGACGTAACGTTTCAAGAAAACAGTATTAGCAAACAATTAAGCAAACAAATTTTGATGAATAAATATTGTTTATTATGTTAAGATACACACTATTATGTGAATTTAATACTTCAGATTAATTTTAACCAATTTTAAGCAAAATGATAACCGATGTATAGTGAGGCGTTTTCCTCTAGTATATCAGGGTCGGTCGGGTTAGCGGAAACACAACTATTGTTTCGGCCTTAACAATAAACACAGCAAAATAATCGTTGTTAGAGCTATGACATGGTTGTGTTATATTGAAAACCGGCCTATAGTGAGGCGCGTTACGATTAGATTGAGCTGTACATTGCTTTGTCTTGCAGACGTTATCGTCTCTTTGTTTGTCTTGCAGTCTATATGTCGTGATATAATTTGTCCTCCGGCGAGAAAGTTGTCGAATGGAAAATGCGTACCCAATCAAAGTGATCGGCAAATGTGTGTTGGTGTCTATTTGAAACTTACACCTAACACGGGTTCGGATCATCTACTGTGGTATCACTTAAGGAATGCGTCATACACTACTCATCTAGTAAACGAAGTAGTAGAAAATGTTACAGGTCCTTATCATGCTTCCCTTGGCAAATGCATTATATTTCATGAAGAAACAACTTCCTCATACGAATGCATAGTCAACGAGTTTTATATCTATGCTGAATTCAATGTCGATGAGGAACATATGGATGGCTTAGCAACAAGACTATATGATGCAGATGGAAAAACTATTATGCTTCCCCAAGACAAAGATAAAACATCCCAGATGGCCTGGTATCATATTAATCTGGATTATCTTAACATTACTAACTACAAAGACAAAACCGTTTTTGCTGAAATGATAATTCCTTATCAAGAGGAGTCGATTACTATTGGCAAATACGTTGTTCTTTGGCGAAATGGTTTAGATGATTCTGAATGCCAGAAAAGTGAGTCCATTCAGTTCTCTAAGACAACAACATGTCCTTATATCGAATTAAACCTGGATGAACTACCGATGTATATTGCGACCGATGGGGCGCTTAAGCCTACAGCTTCAATTCAAACTAGCGTGAGTTTTTCCAGATTTCATTATCAACTGTTAGGCAACAAGGTGTATATGTGTCTACAGGACTATATAACGTTATATCAGTTTATACCTATGCCGTTATTCATTGAAACAGAATCCATTGTAAATGCTGGTTACCAGATTTTATGGCTACGTGCGTATATGATGTTGTTTGGTCTTGGCATGGCTCTGTGACAATTTATTTGTCCATTTGTTTGGAAGTAAAGAATGACAAAGTTTATATTATTGTTAAGTGCTGGCTGAATACATCTGTATAGATATACATACCACGTATCATGATGTTTTTTTACAATATCTTTGTAGCAAAATAAAAAAAATGACATTAATGATCTAATCATTATTCGAAATCATTAATCATTACGAAAACACGTCCATGTAATATATACAGATTTTTCCTAAGTTGTAAAAATTGAAGAAGAAAATTGTTGATATCATTAAGGAAACTTCTCCATGATTACTTGTGAATTTCTTTTAATTACATATTAAATATCTATTTATCAACAAAATTTTAATTTTAGAAATATTTACCTATAATGGTTAATTATATTGATTTTTGTTAGAATTTAGCATTTTTGACTTTTAGATTACATTAATACATCAATTATTGATTTTTTCTCTTGACCCCGTCAAACCTCACTTTTACTATATAAGTATAGGTTTGAAGAGGTTAAGTTCAACACGGAGATGTTTCCATGATGTTTTTCTTATTTTGGCTCAAAACATAGATTGTGGGTACACGTTAGAACCGCCTCACCGAGGCGGTTTAAACGAGTACCCACAATTTATGTTTTGGAGCAAAAATAAGAAAAATAGGTATACGCCTGCATACCCCAGTTTTGTTATAAAAGTGGGGTTTAATGGGGTATTCAATAAATGTTATCGTGATGTCATTTTCTCGTTTCTGCAATACATGTAAATAATGTTCCCTGTCCCCTCTCCTGGGTATGATCATTATGTTGCATAAACTTTTCTAGTGTTCCCTTTTGTTTTTTATCCAGCAGAAATCCCTCCATCTCTTTAATTTCTTTATCAGTAGCCATGTCAAAACAGCCAAATGCCTGTCTCCATTCGACGTTTAACGGTATTTCTGGGTCAAAATAATCGTTGAAGAAACTTTCGTCCGCAGCGGTCAAAACGTTTAAGGCAGATGCACACTTGAATGCATGCTTGTGGAACAGTGGTGCATAGAGCTCCATTGGCATACATGCCTTGGCAATTTTCTCCCTTATGCCGGTATGTGCCTGCAAAAACCACATTGATTCTCTTATCGTTGAAGGGAGAGTAGTCATAATCAAGAGAACTCCATTTTCCTTCAAAATTCTGTGTGTGCCGGCCAGTACCCGTTCGAAACCCGGATAGGTCCCACAGTCAGCAAAATGGTTTAGATGATGAAGCGACTGGTTAAATAAAACGGCATCAAACGTCTTGTCTGCAAACGGTAGATTGGGTAAAGTCGCTTTTACAATCGCATCAATTTTCTTGTCTTTAAAGGCTTGATCAAGTTTTTCATTCGCCACTGCTAGCATTTCTGTACTAGCGTCAAGTAAAGTTAGTTTACCAATGCCGAGGTCCAGTAAAGCTTTAGCCTGTTGTCCAGTGCCACACCCAGCATCCAGCAGATGAATGTCCTAGAAAGTATCAGGAAAACATGTCCGTGTAACGTAAACCCCCTAATACCCCAATTTTACATAGCAAAACAGTGGTATACAGGGGTATAACTATTTTTCTCATTTTTGCTCTAAAATATCGATTGTGGGTACGTGTACCCAGAATCTATGTTTTGAGGTAAAAATAAGAAAAATATAGAAAAGAAATCTACTGAAAACTTTCAATTTTTACAACATCTGAAAAATCGGTATATTACATGGGCGTATTTTCGTAATGGGATCAGAGTATGTGTAATGTATATCCCTTACAAACAACTATACTCCTCAAAAGACGTTTTGCACCACTTAGATGTTTTCATTACTTTAAGTGACAATTTGCCTGGCAAATTTTAAACCTACCTTATTGAATTTGCACAGTTCAGTTCGAAATACTTTGATAATGTGTAAGATGAGATCAAAAACGATTTAAAATTTAAGAAACATTGAAAATTCCCATTTTCTGTAAATACTGAAAATTGGAAAATCGAAAAAATGCCACAGTGTTAAGAAGACATTTTTTAATAATTGCTTTCAGTATCTCGATTGATGATGGGAAACGAGTTCAGGTTGGAAGCCCAAAAATAAAGACTGTGAGCTTTTTGCTGCATTCCAAATTTTACAGTTTTCAAAAGCATGCATTTTTGCACATGTTTACTTTATCTTTTCAAGACAAAGTATTGCTTTGGTATTCACGAAGTCCAGCCCGTTAAGATGGTATTTAGTTTTAAAAGTTTATTTGAAAAAGATATATACTAAACATTATTTTAAAATGAGAATAATATTAACTGGTGCAAAACCTCCTTTTGGTGAGTATATTATGAAATTGGTGTGTACGGCAGGGTGAGGTATTTTTACATTTTGCTTTAAAAAGTAGGTACTCTTGAGCACAGCTAGACCGCCAAGGTGGTTCTAAAGCGTAAATCTAACTGAATAAAGTCATTAAAAGCATTTAAAATGATCTCTCTTTCTTGTTATTAAGAGTTAACTTTTTTCATCTAACTCATTTGGGATTTGTAAGATTTGCAAGTAGTACAAAATTAACTGATAATTTTAATAAAGTTTCACGAACTTCAGATCCTCTGCGTACTCATTCCTAGACTATGTGTACAAAGTTTTATTGCCGTGTCAAAAGTTAGGTTGCCTATGAAAATTCTAATAAGGATACAATTGGAAGGTAAAAAAAATGATGAAAAAAGGGCGATTATTTAAACATGATATTTTTGGCAAAACTTGAAACCTTTCATATCTAGATTCATTATGAATATCAGTTATTATTTTGATAGCCTGTTTAGATTTTGTCCCTGACTGCTCATTAGCGCATTTTCCTGTATGCACTGGGCTATCCTTCCCCGCCTAGTATCTGTGTTGGGATTTTGAAGTTAGTTTTATATTATCAATTTCTTTATTAATATTTTTCTAGTCAATCTTATTGAAAATGATCATTAAAATCGACCATGAACTCATGGAAAACGTTACGTAAACTTGCCCATGCAATAAACAGAGATTGTTTTCAGAAGCAATAATTGAAATTTTCATTGGAATATTTTTTATATGTTAAATATTTTATTCTAAAAACATTGATTGTGGGTAAACAATAGAACCACCGCAGCGAGGCGGTTCTAACAAGTACACACAATCTCTGTTTTGATCAAAAATAAAGGAAGTAGGTATACCCCTGCAAACCTCTGTTTTTTTTATATATATAAAAGTGGGGTTTAAGGGGGTATATATAGCAAGGACATGTTTTTTTTCTGATAGGAAAGTTAGCTTATATTGCATTAAATGCTATATAAAATCTTACATAGCCTAATATTTTCCTAATTTAAAGATTTTTTTTTTTTTTTTTTTTTTTTTTTTTTTTTTTTTTTTTTTTTTTATAGTGCCTACTTTATTTTTTTTTTTTTTTTTTTTTTTTTTTTTTTTTTTTATATACACTTAATTAACATAATGTACAAGTTCTGTGTACTGGATGGATTGGTAGTACCTGAAACAGAGGAAAAATGTGTGAGTCAGCAGTTTGCAGAAAAATCGATCAGAGGTGCGCACATTGTAATTAAACGCGATGTTTATGTTAATAGCAGCTGTCAAGGTTACCAAGTGTAAAAAGTTGTATAACCCGTCTGACCTGGTTTTTGTACATGTAGGTTAGCATGGTTTGTGTCCGGTCAGGCGAGGTTGTGTATTCATAAATTTAGATAAAATTGTGCATTTCTCGGGATTACGGTCATGCTTTAGTATGGATAAAGTTTCTTTCACGTGACGCAGGGTATTGAATTGGGAGTGATCGGCTAAAATCAGTGTTTAAAACGGAGAATTGAAGCATGTTAGAGAGCTAAAATAAAAATAATTCCTGTCAAGTGTCATGACGGGTGACGTGTCTTCAATCTGCCCCAGGCATCGGAAATGTACAGCGTGGCTTCGACAACACGTGGACATTGTCAGCGATGTTATGCAGTTCAAGCAGGATTATCTGAAAGAAAGGAAAGGCATATTTATACGTGGTCTGTTGTAAATATATTTTTTTTTTTGGAAGAAGTTTAGTTTGTGTTTTTGTTTGTTCATTGTGTTCTGATTTAAATTGAACAACAGTTGTTTTCTCAAGGGAAAGAGCTGGACCTTAATCATTCATAGTTGGTAGTAATATTTTTAAGTGTTTCTTTTCAATTGAAGATTTCAAATACAATACGCGCTTTGTGGGAATGGAAACTTTGGTGATTTATAGCTTATCGTGACTGTTGATACTACTCTCGTGTCCTTCTAGATGTTACTAGACTAGATGTTACCATTGCTTGCATTACAACCTGACTGGAGGCTGAAAATAGAAAATAAACACTTGGTTAAAGTAAGTATTTATGTTGTTTCATGTTGTTTTTGTGTGATTTGAAGCGAAGTCGAACCTGCTCATGCAGTTGTTCACCGATCAGGCTCAACCTAGTTTCCACACGCAGGTAGTCAAGACATCACGGGGTGTGAACTCCATACAACACGCAGCACTGCACCGCCATAGCTCAATAAAGGATTGAGAAGGTAGCCTTATTAGTTATTAGTTCCTAATTTAAAGATGAATATGTCTAAAACGAAAAGAAAAGTCAATTGGATTTGAAACTTTATGATTGGTCTACAGTAACAGATAATGACATACCTTAAGCGGTTTATGGCAGTGCACGTGCATCAAACCAGCGATAACGTTAACGCCCATTGGTGCCCTCATCTTGTCATAAATTCTCGCAATATTTGCGGAACAGTAGTTTGAAAAGCGACTCATCGTTACGGTTAAACATGAACCACACTATACTACGCGTACTCTTCATTCGGGTGTTTATGTACTAAACGGCGGTGCTTAAATATGACGCAAGACAACAAACCACAGGAAAACCTTTCAAAATAAAGAGTGTGATCTTTGGCAAAGAAAGACTGACCTTTGGCAGTATGTGCATCGTAGATAATATAATAAAATAATTTTGTTTGTATCTTCTGTTGCTATATGTTCGGGCAACTTTTATCGAACTCACCGAGGTTTGAAATTTCAGGTTTAAGATGTGGAGTGTTTGTACTGTCTGAATAACGAAAACGAAGACGCCGATAAACTGTGCATTTTCCGCACAGCTGAACTGCGCATTTGTTTTCGTCCATACAGATTGTCGGTTTTCTGGTGCAAAGGCTCAATTGCAGTTCATACCTCATAGCTTGCTATTTGTATTTTAATGCATGCAATACGAAATGAAAAACACGCAAAGATTACGTCAAAGCGTAACAATCGTTGAGACCGAGCTAAAGTGCTTAAATTTCAAATGGTATTCAACACGCAACATCATTATGAAACACAAATGACGCAATGTAAAAAAAATATCTGAATTGATATGAAAGCGCAACAAAAATACCATTGACGTTCACAGTGAAGCTAATTTAGAGTCCGATAACGATACAGGCTATTAGTGTTAGTATACCCACAAACCTAAACAGGATGTCCTCGTCGGTGTAACATGATGTCTCTCCACGCTGACGGGAATAACATGCATTGAGGTTTCGGCCGAAAATGAAAAATCCGCGAAAACAGCGAAGAAAAAGAAATCTAAAGGTGCATATATTCCTAAAAGTGTTAATTAATATTGTGGAGAGTATCATGTATGTTTATACATAGATCAGGTGAAACAAATATAGACAAAAGTAAATATAAAAAAAAATCATTTTTTTTCCAAGTTTATTTAACGTTGAATGCTAACCATGCCTCTACTTAAAAATACTTGCTTCTGCTACAAATACATATGCTAACTTAATATAATTACCGCCATTAGTATAACATGTATAATACAGATACAAGTAGGTTACGGGAGTGGACCGATGTCACGAAGTGTAGCGGAGTACAGGTTGGCCAGCCGATCTACCACAAACCTATCACGAACCAGCTTAAGATCTGAAACTTTATGTTTGGATTTCTTTCGGAAAATAACTGATTTTTTGTCCTTAAAATTGTATCCGATACCGAGTTCGAAATCTGCATTTTGCCTCGTGGTTTCATGAACAGGACACACAAAGTGTCGCAAGGTAATGGTGATGAAATTTAAGAAAAAATATGGACGAACAAAACGCGTATACTTTCTTACACCGCTCAGTATATTTTCAGTATTGACGCAAGTATTTGTGAAAATGGAAATCAAGATCACATCAAATAATAATACTTAAAGCATGTGTATTTTAACACTCGTATTTACGTAATAGTTAGAGAACAGAATAAAGGCCAATACGAAAACAAGTGACGTCATGTGTCCGGGTCTCTAATTTTCCAATTGACCGATACCGGCATTCTCTAACTGACCTATACTGACGGGCAAAAGAAACGCTACAGTTATAATATGTCAAAAAGCAATCGATCCGTATCGTATATTTGAATACAAGTTTCATTATCATTAAGAGAGATTATCATATGATTACATGTAGCACCATGAAAATGAATCTGACAATACCTTCAGTTTTACCTTCACTACCCCCATTTCAAGTTTCGCAAGAATCAGTATCTGGTAAAAGCACACCTGTTGTTGATCACCGCTATACATCGACGTCGCATGGCGGCTATACATGTAAGTCTATTAATTGACGTTTGTGGATTACGCTGTCACTCTTCCGTTAAGACGGTCCATAGCTGATCTAACGGCGCTGGCTGTTAGCGATTTTTCCGCGCCCTTCTAACCAATTGATCCCATAATTGCTCTATCGGCGATAGATCTGGCGATAGAGCTGGCCAGGGTAGCACATCTATGTTACTCCGGCTTAGGTAGTCCATATTGTCCCGTACGAAATGTGGACGGGCGTTGTCCTGCTGGAATGTACCGCCATTTCTTTTGATAAACGGAACAACGTGAAGCGTCAAAATATCTTGACGGTATATTTGAGCATTTAAAAATCCGTTAATAAACACTGGATCTGTTCTCCCTTGTGCTGTGATTACACCGCAAGCCATCGCACTGCCACCGCCATAACGATCGTGAGGCAGTATACAATTTACGGAATCTCTCGCCAGGTCTACGTAACACCCACACCCGGCCGTCCCCACGACGAATCAGAAATTTGGACTCACTACTGAATAGTACTCTTCACCACGACGAATTATCCATCTCAAGTACATGCGAGCCCATTTCAAACGTTGACGTAATTTGACATTGCACCAAAAGAGGACCACGGTATGGTCTCCATGAACGTAAACCGATCGCAGCCAGTCGGCGTAAAACTGTCTTAGAGCTAGGGCGAAACAGCAAGTCTGCAGCAATTGTCACAGAGTAAAGTTGAGAACATTCACCAAATCCACATTAATTTACTGGTTCCCAGTTTTCCAGTAATCAATATTGGAAATCCAGGTAACCAGTAAACCCCCTCTCATTTAGCCTTTGGTAAATATTGGACACACCTTCAAATACTGACCAACGACTAACTGAGGGGGTTCACTGGTTACCTGGTTTTCCAATATTGATTATTTGTAAGCTGGAATCCAGCAATTAATGTAGATATGGTCAATATTCCTTAACGAACGTAACCGGATGAAGCGATCCTGAACATGGCTCACAAGACGATTTATCGTGGTTCTGTGCACACCAAAGCGTCGAGCTACCTCGTCTGGGCAAACCCTAGCATCAAGCATACCAATCGCTCGCTCCCTCTTTACTTTGTCGAGACGTTTCATAAGAGCAATATTCGTGAACTTTAAGCCTGGTTTTTTACGGACATTTTTGCTTTGACGAAGATTATTTGTCACAGAAACTTTGGCAATGACTTTGCGTTCACACACAGCAAAGATTACTTATATTACTTAGCTCGCTACCCTTTGTCACAAATATTTGACAATGACACTTCGCCAAATAATTGAGTTTACACGAGCATGTTTTTCTTTGACAAACCTACTTCGTCAATGAAAAATTATCCGTGGAAACCAGGCCTAATTATTGTTGTGTGTTTTTCTCAATAATGGTAAGGTGAAGATTGCATGTATATTGCAAAATTAGAAATTTGCTTTTATCGTGCTAATAAAATCACGAAAATCATGTGTTTAGACAAACGCTGTTGTCGTGCATACAATCATGTAGGTACAACTGAATCAAATCACGTCAGTTGACATTGTTTCCACTAAAATACCGAAGACGGGAAGGGTCGGTTGGTCGGAATATCATTTTATTTTAATTTACATTTTCTTTGTTGCAAATGGGTATAAAGGGCCAATATTAAATATTGTTATTGCAGTTTGGGTAGTTTTAGAACCGTTGTCTATTTTCCTCTTCCAATGTCGAGGGTTGGTCTGGATGAATTTTGTTTATTTTATCTTTAATAGCAATAAAATCTGCAAGGTCGGTCGATTTAGTGGAAACACAGCTAGTTTTATTTATGCCTTAATATATCCTTCAGAAAAGGTAGGCATTTGTCTCGACATAGACAGACTAGCTTTACATATATATATGGGGCACTTTTGTAATAAAGTTCATTTGGACATGCAACCTACTGATATAATGTGTCAGTCATCAAGGTTGAGAACCAAGATCGTCTGCAATAAATTGCAGCATAATTGTGCAGACAATATATTTTATATTCGACATGTTTGGAAGGTGAAGGTATTGGAATTTATGTTCTACTCAAAAATTGATAGAGTTCAAAACTTTATTCTTGTTCACAGGAAATACATGTACTGGTTATCTAAAACCCAATGTGTTGCTTTAGATATGTAGCAGAACGATCACTTCACAAAGGTACAAGCAGGCAATGATCAGGAAAAGGTGCGATCAGAAAGAAATTCTAACTGCAAGAACCTAGGTGGGAAAACTAAATTAACCATTAGGTACTTATACTTTGAAAATATATAGTAAGCCGAGTGAGCAGCTATTTCCCAAAAGGTGGCCACACAGTTACCCGAACTTCAATAAAAATATGAAAACGTAGAACTACATAATGTTCAAACAGTACAAACATTCGACTGCAAAACATAACACAAATGGAACCACAACAGAAAGTAAAAAAAGGCAAAGATCAGGAAAAGTATCGCATTGGAACAATCAGCAATATAAAATTACTCGGGGGCTTAAATCGACTTTACAGGCGCCCAAACTCACCCTCATCTTCTGCAGTGGTTCACAACATTTAGTTAGTTTTTCGGTCCTCGTGGTGAATCTAACTAGTCAATGGATCATCAAGAATGACAAATACAGCTGTAAATTATGATAACTACCCTGATGAATCAAAACCGAGAACTCAACAGATTCAGTAAGCTGACCGACGATGGAGAGCACAGGGCGCTGAATAACTAACTGAAACCCGGAAAGGAAAACACCAGTTGAACCCCAGTGGATCAAGTGACAGACAATAAGCTCAGGTCTCAACTCAAATGAATAGCTTTAGGTCAAGGCCATAATAGTCTGACGACCGAACTACCGGCGTGCAATTAAAGAAGGCAGCATAGTTATCAACCATGGTTGGGTTTGAAAGGAAACATACAGTCTGTCGCATAACATTAAAATAATAATCGGCTCAAGTCAAATATAGGGGACATCTAAGAGACATATGTATGCCTGTATATGAAACTATAAGACGGATAGATGAAACACAGGCAATGGTAGAAAATGGACTATAAACTGTTTTAAAACGGACGGATATTGCATGCAGATCATAGATGACACATTATTGATACCTAATCTGAGTTTCAGCAACTGAGCCTGAAAACTAGAAGTACAACAGCATATGCATTAATACACTATCACATAAGGGACAGAAACACAACATTTATGTGTATTTGTAAGTGTATCAGTTATAGACCGGCCGTAAACTATAATAAGAGCTGATAACATATATGAGGTGTATTGTACACAAGTAATAACCAACAGAACGTTGACAAGTCGACAGGTTGACAGGTCGACAGATTGACAGGTTGACAGGTCGACATGTTGACAGTTCGACAGGTCGACAGTTCGATAGGTCGACAGGTTGACAGGTTGAAAGGTCGACAGGTTGACAGGTAGACAGGTCGACAGGTTGACAAACCGACAGGTCGACAGGTTGACAGGTCGCCGGAAGTGAAAGAATTGCGCATGTGTGCAAAACATGGGCAATCATAGGGAAGGATGTAGGTTAAGTTCAATGGAGTAGGCATTGATTCACAACGGAATGTCTGGGAGGCAAGCCCCCTAGATCCCCGCAACAGAATGGATACTCCTTATATAGCCATGTTACAGGTGACATGTTGTCAGGTTGACAGGTCGACAGGCTGACAGGTCAACGGAAGTGAAAGAATTGCGCATGCTTGCAAACCATGGACAAACATAGGAAGGGTTGTAGGTTAAGTTTAATGTAGTAGGCATTGATTCACAACGAAATGCCTGGGGGCAAGCCCCTCAGACTCCCAGCAACAGAATGCATACTCCATATATAGCAATGTTACAGGATGAGGTAAGCACTAGTATCGGATGACAGGTAGACATTTAAATACAACTATCATGTGACTGTATATGGGATACCTGAGTGCTGGGCTGTTCTCATTTGACTGTTTATGTGACCTGTCGAACTGTCAACCTGTCATCCTATAAACGGGAGTGAAAGAATTGCATAAAACATGGACACTTATAGGGAAGGATGTAGGTTAAGGCCAATGGAGTAGGCATTGATTTTTAACGGAATGCCTGGGGGGCAAGCCCCCAGACCCCTCAACATATAAAGCCATGTTACAGGATCAGGTAAGCAATAGTATCGGACAACAGGTTGATATTACTATGCAACTATAACGTGACTGTTTATGGGATATCTGGGAGCTAGGCCGTTCTCATTTGACTATATATGGGACCTGTCGATCTGTCAACTTGTCGACCTGTCGACCTGTTAACCTGTCAATCCGTCATCCTATAAACGGGCAGATAAAGCAATCATAGGGAAGGATGTAGGTTAAGTTCAATGGAGTAGGCATTGATTCACGACGGAATGCCTGGGGGCAAGCCCCCAGACCCCCGGAACAGAATGCAAACTCCATATATAGCCATGTTACAGGTGACATGTTGACAGGTTGAAAGGTCGACAGGTTGTCAGGTCAACGGAAGTAGAGGAACTGCGCATGCGTGCAAACCATGGACAATCATAGGAAGGGTTGTAGGTTAAGTTTAGTGGTGTAGGCATTGATTCACAACGGAATTTCTGGGGGTAAGCACCTCAGAGTCCCAGCGACAGAATGCATACTCCATATATAGCAATGTTACAGGATGAGGTAAGCAGTAGTATCGGATGACAGGTAGACATTTAAATACAACTATCATGTGCCTGTTTATAGGATACCTGTGTGCAAGGCTGTTCTCATTTGACTGTTTATGGAACCTGTCGAACTGTCGACCTGTCAATCTGTCGACCTGTCGACCTGTCAACCTGTCATCCTATAAACGGGAGTGAAAGAATTGCGCATGCGTGCAAAACATGGACAATTATAGGGAAGGATGTAGGTAAAGGACAATGGAGGGGGCATTGATTCACAACGGAATGCCTGGGGAGCAAGCCCCCCAGACCCCCGCAACAGAATGGATACACCATATATAGCCATGTTTCAGGATAAGGTAAGCAGTAGTATCGGACGACAGGTAGATATTTCTCTACAACTATAATGTGACTGTTTATGGGATACCTGGGAGCTAGGCTGTTCTCATTTGACTATATATGTGACCTGTCGATCTGTCAACCTGTCGACCTGTCAACCTGTCGACCTGTCATTCTATAAACGGGCAGATTTTCACCGTCTATTAAGTATATGAATATAATTTTGAGGAAAATGGCGAAAGATTAGGTAATACAAATGGAGGTGATGACCTAAAAATAGATGCCATGACTTGGGTCACAAATTATGGTTGACAGGTTGACAGGTTGACAGGTCGACAGGTCGACGGAAGTAAAAGAACCTAATAATCTATACGTCTGTAACATGTTATGATTTTTTCTAAACTGAAAAGAAGAAACATTCCTTCCTATAAGTTTCCTAAATTTGTAAACCAAGTCACTATAAAATTCTTGTTCCGAAAAGCTTTCACGCTAAAGCATCTTTAGCCCAACATTAAATTTGGAAATCAACTATGAGTCGTTCAGTATACGGATATTTCGCCGTGCTACAACTTATTACAGGTTGATATATCTGAGTTGCACCACGATAAAACAAACACTGGTAAAACTGGTGGTCTTCACACGAAATACGCACAATTTATTTAACACAATGGAAAGAGAGGATGACTCGCAGACTCTTTCATAACAAGATACACTGTTTAAACTATGCCGAACCACACAGTTACATATCACTTTCAACTATTGAAATGCTTGCAACTTTGCAATCGTTCAGTCGTTTAACTTGGTAAAACATAGATAAATCATATCCAGTGCTTTTAATACAATTCAAACATTAAAACCCCTCTTCACTTTTAGAAGCGGATATATTGCAAATGATGCGTTATGTTTGTGGTATAGTGTATTAAGTAAGCTGATGATTTCCCGTATTTTATGTTTTTGATAATTGCAACACTCTACTTGTTTATACACACAGGTCACTGTCTCTGAATTTTGCGTTTATATCCCTTTTAGATACCTGGCTAATCATGTGACCAGAAAATATACTCATGTAAGATGTAGAATCGTCCCAGAACGTAAATCCCGATGTCACACTTGTTACTCTCATGTAAACCTGGGTCCCTTTCAGCAGTCTCCCGATGGCGGAACCAGGCGAGCTAATGTGACCATAGTCAAAGTGTATGTGCCAATCAATAATCACCTGCCTTGTACTCTAGCAATTACGAAAACTTGCCCATGCAATATACAGAGACAATTAAATTTTGCTAAAATTGAATAATTATAGCAGAAAGTTTTTGATAGTATTTCTTATTTTTGCTCAAAGCATAGATTATGGATATACGTGTACTCATAATCTATGTTTAAAAGCAAAAATAATAAAAAAAAAAACAAGTATATCCCTGCAAACCCCAGTTTTACTATGTAAAAGTGGGGTTTGGGGGAGTATACTTTACACGGATATTTTATCCTGATGATGGACATACTTCTGGGTCACACCGATTATTGAAGTTGCACGCTATCACAGGGAGCAGTTAAACTGCCCTGTGGAAGTATTGTTCACTCCGTCTTCGTTCACCGAAGTCTGGGAAACCAGATGACGTTGTAAGTGAGACAGGTCTTACGCCGACAACTCGAACATAAACATTACGAAAACACGCCCATGTAATATACAGAGATTTATCAAGTTGTAAAAATTGAAAAATTTCAGTAGAAAATTTTTGATATTTTTCTTATTTTTGCTCAAAACATAGATTGTGGGTACACGTTAGAACCGCCTCGCCGAGGCGGTTCAAACGAGTACTCACAATCTATGTTTTGGAGCAAAAATAAGAAAAATAGGTATACCCCTGCATACCCCAGTTTTTCTATATATAAGTGGGGTATAAGGGGGTAGACATTACACGTACATGTTTTCTTGATGACATTTTCACGAAAATATCCACAATACAAGCACTATGGATAAATTAAAAAAAAACGTGCGTTATTTAAGTATATTAAGTTAGCAGATTTTGTATGTCTATTTGTGTTTTCATGATTGTTACATTTTGTATACGCTCACTTAAACCATAGTACTTGACTTTTCCTTTCAGATTATTCGCTTATTAGATGACCCGAAAATGTACTCATAAAACGTACAGAATCGTCCCAGAACGTAAATCCCGTTGTAAATTCTGTTACTCTAATGTAAACCTGCGTCCCTTTGAGCAGTCTCCCGATGGCGGAACCAGATGAACTAACATAATTTGAATAATCGTAAACAGAGAATCTACCGAGCGATATTTCACCTGCCTTAAACTCTACGCGCAGTACCGTATTCGGGCTACCGGGTGATAAAGTTGCGTGGAACACGTACAAGCCATCACACGGAGCAGTAAACTTCCCTGTTGTTGAACTGTACACTCCGTCTTCGTTCACCAGAGTCTTGTTAAACACAAGTGTTGAGCCCGTTGATCTTGGTGACGCAGAGAGATCGTGTGCGGAAAAGACACAATTAGACTGTGGTATCTTTGCTAAAAGACAAAAAAAAACACACGCGATATTTGATTATAAAACAAAGGTTAAAGTAGGAAATGGCACAGAAAGAAAGAACTTTCCCCAAACCGAGTTGGGGAAAAACTAAATTAACAATCAGGTACTAAAACTAAGAAAACATATCGTGTGCCGAGTGAGCTGCTATTTTCCCAGTAGGTGGCAACTTAGTTACCGAAACTTAACTAAAATCACGAAAACACACATAAGGTGAGTCTGCCGTTTGAAGAGCATTTCATTTGAAACTGTCACTCGAATCAGCAGATCGAATAACCCAGATGTCTTTTTAGGAAACATGAAAAAAAACTCAGATCTTCAGAACACATGGTCTTCTTGTGTTATGCAAATGCTCAAACAGCAAATTCGAGTGAAAGGGGCTGTAAATTAAGTGCATGAGAAACTGGAAGCATATGGCCAGCGTGTCAAGGAAGTGTGTGATTTTCATTAACCTATTTTTGACGAATGGATTATCCCATCATCATTTTGGTGAATCCACTTTCATATTAAGAGGCATTAGGAGTGAGTTTGAATTTTTAATCCATTTGTCGATGAACAAACATAACAGCCCCAGATGGAACGCCGCGTCGCGTCCTGCGGCGTCAAATCTTGGCATATAGTGTTTGCCTACATGTATGTCCCACAAAAGGGACGCCAGGGTTATATGTGTTAAGCTATTTCCAGTCGCATAGTACATTATTTAGCCTGTATTAAGAAATATTAGACTCTATGTCTTACTGAAAGGTACATAACTAATGAAGGGCTATTACTATGGTACTTTATTACTTCCCCATTTGCTGAAATACAAAATCTGACTTTAATAGTAAATAGTTGCATTCTGAATCTGATGGACGTTTTCTGACTTTTAAGTGTATGTCAAGTGATATTGCTTTATTTAGTGGACTGATACCAGTCTATACATTATGTAGTGAATATCATTCAAGATCAGCCGAATACGTCAGAGAATTATTAATCGATCTACAGTGTTATAATGAATGAAACAAATAGTAAATAGTACCTGCTATGTTTGTAAGTCTGGAATCTAACATAGAAATAGACTCCGATGTTGACTTGTTCATCTCTGCCACGTCTAGGATTGTGGAGCTGATTTTGTTGATATTGTTTTGAATTGATGATTCGATGGTGCCTATGTTCTGCTCTAAAGCTGTGATATTTGCTCCAAAGCTCTGAGCTCTTTCCAGATTCAAAACATAATCTGTCATCGATTCGTTTAGTACTCCGAATCTATCACTATATTTGATAATTTCGGCGTGGATATTTTGTATGGCAGTGTCAGCTGTGGCCATTTGCATTTCCAGGGAAGTCAGATTCGAACAGAGAGTTGAACCGACATAGGATGCAGCCATTATTGTTTCGTTTAAGATTCTTATTTGGTCACTGGTTTGGATAGCGTCATCGCGAGCGTTTTGCGTCGTGGTGTTTATAAATCTAATATCTATTGCTAGGTCATTTATACTTGAACGGAGCGTTTTGAACATCATGTTCGTTCCCTTTGGTCATGTATGCTTCTAGATTAGTAATTCTGTCTGAATCATTATTTTTAGCTTTTGTCAGGTTGGTTTCTGTGGTAAACTCAATATTTATTATTCTGTTTTCAATTTGTGCTAGGTAAAAAGTTGTATTTAATTCGAGTTCTTGAACAGTACTTTCAAGAGTATTGGTTCTTGTCATAATTTGTGATAATCCAATCTGGGATTCGTTGCTTAGTTTGTTTGTAAGTACTTTAAGCATTTCAGTCGAATCCTCTATTGCTGTCATCCGCAGTTTTAGAGATATACTCTCTGCTAGCTGACTGGACTCCATTGCACCTTTTTCGTTCGTATTATTTTCCATCCGATCGTGCAGGTAATTGGTGTTTGCTTCGAGGTGTGTTAGAGAAATTCCGTATGCTTCTGAGATTAATTCAAGTTCGTCAATTCGATTTTTAATCTGCGTAAGTTCCGATGTAGACATGTTTGTTCTTGGTTGGTCATGCACATCTCCAAGGGCTTGTGTGTTTTGGCTAGACTGTTTCCGCCACGTAGCCATATCTGATTTCACAATTTCTGACAAAATGTTAAAATGTCCATGGGTAGCCAACAATAACGATAACCATGATAACGAAGAATAAATAAACAATAACATTTAGTCACATACGATGTTGGTTATCTTTCGATTCAGTCTATAGGAGAATGTAACACTGATTGATAACTATAGTATTGTTTTAATAAAGTGCAAGTTGTATCCAAGGGTTAGAATTATATGTCGTGACATGTTTTTTCAACGACATGAAATCAGAGACCGAAATTCGTGTAAGACTATAATGAAATAATTTGTGACGTTTTTACTTGGCTAAGTATAGAGTACAATACACTCACGCTTACGTATTTGTACACATCAAATACCCGTAACATACGCAGGTAATACGTGCGTAATACGCATCAATTCCATACGCGTATATGTCAGTAGCCAATAAGAATTCAGTTCCAGTTACGCGTATGTTACGAGTAATACGCGTATATTACGCGTTATGACTCCAACCAATGAGCGACCAAATGGATAAATATGTCATTACGCGTAATTAAGTGTAATACGCGTATTGTTCCAACCAATCAAGAGTAAGATAGTCTTACGTAAAGGATACGCGTAATATACGCGTAATGAAATAACCAATCACTTCTTACGATTCAGTGGTTACATCAAAATACATAATTTTGCTTTAGACTAAAAGAATATCGATCTTTTTTTTTCAAATTAAGACCTTCGATTCACTGCCCTAGAATAATCAGAAATTGTTTGAAGGGAGTAATAGGCAAACAAACAAAGAATGGCGAACTACAAAACCTGTCCTGTATTAGCCCTGCGACTTTTTAGAGAGACTTTGCTTCCTCACTTCGGTACATGCATTCCTTGACAAATTAAATCGACGCAGAATTGAACCGATGTCTGAAGATCAATCAACACATGTAAAATTCACCAGCATTGCGATTGACATGCTTTAGTAAAGACATTATAATATCAGCCAACAAGATTACCTCATTTGAGGGTGCGCCGAATAAATAAGCGGATGATTCACTATAAAGAAGAACAGAACAGAATGCAACATGGCTACCACTGGAATTAAAATCGAAGCCGAAGATTAAGTTTTGTTTTACTTTCACTCGGGGACTGGTTCGATGTGCACAGAATGCCGATATCTGGGTAAGTTTTATTTTATCACTTTTTTACTCAATGATAGTCTAAAACATTGATAGTCTTCTCTGTTCAGACAATACAGCATAAATAGAAACGCTTGCCCCATTCCCCACCCACCTTCTTAGTTGCCTGACTGTGATCCTGTATAACATGTTTTTGTGCTGGCTTCTTGCCTGGAAATATCTGCGTACCACAGGTACATAAACTGGAACATCACCCCGCTCCATGGGGAGCACGGTGGCTCAGGTCAGGGGCAGAGTATGACTCCTGATCTAGGGGTTGTGGGTTTAACAGATTTACGGTCGTTTCGCACCTTTCCAGTTTGCTACCCATACCAGTTCGCTACCCTACCTTTTCGCACCTACCATTTCGCTACCTATACCAGTTTGCTACCCAACCAATTTGCTACCCAGCCCGTTCGCTACCTTCATAGCGGACTGCGGGGGAGAAATTAGCCATTGTTTTTACCAACCAGCTGTCCCCGCAGGGCGGGGGTTTTAGCGGGGATTTGCTGGACCAAAAGTCAAAGTCCCGGCTATTCTTCGGGGGTGAGGGGGCCGGTGTTACAAATGACTATAGTGCATAATCTCTTTTGACTACTGCATTTCAGCCAAGTAATATCATAATTTATAAAATAGACAAATTTGATGTGGTACAAGGAAAATTCTGACCCAGAATACTGGGCGCACAGTCAAAGCTTTCATACTCAACCGTTTGTATGGTACTGTGCTTGGGCTTGGCAACCTTGTGTGGAAGTCGGTCCAGGGTTGAACCAGACTGGTAGAAGCTGAGTCTTCCGGATGCACTGAGTTTAACATTACTCTCATCCACAAACACTACATTTGAGAATGTATCTTTGGTACACAGTTTCTCTAGACACCAGGTCACTCTGAATCTCCGATTCTTTGCAGAAATCAATTGGCAGTACTTCTTCTGTTTAGCAGTCCATTTCAATTGAAATCTTTGTCGCTTGATTGTTGCAAGGGAGAACGACACATCCAATTCCTTCTGAAACATTTTCTGGATATCTCTAGCCGTCCAGTCACTGTTTTGTGACATCCATAGATTCAACACCATCTTGTGGCCCTCGGTAAATTTCCCCGCTCTAGGTTTCCTCTCATTACCATTTTTTGTCCTTTGAAGAAACTTGTAAATGCCAAATCTGGTCACCGAATATCCATAAACTTCTCCTAGAATTTTACTTATCTGTCCACAAGTTTTTCCGAGGCGCTTCAAGTCCAAAACAATATTTCTAACTTCCAAGTTCATATTGTTCCTGATCGCCATCTTGGTTTCATCAAAATTCGGAATAATTTTTAACGAAATAAACACCAGCTATTAAGCTGCACAATAACAAAAAATAATATCAACCACCACTTAAAACAATACAAAATCACATTATTTTCACGATTAAGTTATTTCTGAAGATATAATTAACGTTGTGAATACTTAAGTTACGATGCAATAACAAAATCCACAGATCGGTACCTTAGCTTTTATACATCCTTAATACGCGTATTGATCTCTGATTACGCGCACTTACGCGTAAACGTACTGGCAATCTGATTGGCTGAATATTCATACGCGTACTGACAGAAGCTTACGCGTATTGACGCATCTATCTATATCTATGAATATTAATGAGTTCTGTTACGCGTAAGCACGCGTATGTTACGCGTAAACGCGCGTAATTAGCCTTACGCACGTAATACTCACGTAATACGCGCGTATTACACGTAAATGGAGTACAAATACGCGAGCGGGAGTGTACCTTGTACAGTCACTCTCGATGTAAAAATATGTTTCATGATTTTGAAAGTTTACTCTGTTTGGATTTTAATATAATTGATTAAATTCTTTTGTTTTGTAATCTTATTCCAATTGACTTAAACAGTCTAAGCAGGATATATATTCACATTTGGCACCTTAAATAAGCATTCGCTGATTTCTGAATATCATAGTATATATCAGATGTAATGTGCGAATGTTTGCATTCGGCATTTAAACAATATGTTAATAATATAAGAGCCTGTGCATGAGAAAACCAACAATTTGCATATGCGAAAACAAAGACGCAGATCAGCTTCGCGGTAACCGCGAAGCTGATCAGCGCCTTTGTTTTCGCTACTCGGATAGTGCAATTCCTCTTCTACTTAAATCCGAAATTTCAAGCTTCTAGCTCTTTTCTGTGACTGTACAGGCCGGTTTGTGTCGGACCTGGTCGGAAACCCCGAAGACCGGTTTTCTCGCGTCGCGGCTCATAAGATACATACTTACCAAGTGCACGTTCGATGCTTTCAATTTGTTTTGCCTAAAATAGAAACATGTCCCGGTTACGCAAATAAAATTAACGTGTACCAAATATCTAGAGGCCGTGACTAGAATACTGCAAACATGATGAGATAAGGATTTTTACTATTTTAGGTGAATTCTGAATGTTATTCGTCGAATGTCTTGAAAACATCAGTTTTTTTTCACGAGCGCACAACACTGCCTTATTCAGATATTTTGGTTATGATTTGCAGGGCATAATTTAATAGCACGAGCGAAAGCGCTTTTCAAAATTCACCCCAATCTACTTTTAAAGCCTATATCTTAGTGTTGTAGTGCAATTTCTTGGAGCGTGCCGGCTTATCTCTGACTTTCTGGAACTATATATATTATTGTAGTACATTCTCGGTAAACTCAATATGCGTTGAAAATAATTTTATCAATATATCAATATTGCTTGCTTCTTTATTTGATGACACACAAATGTACAGTGTGTGTGTGTGATAGAGAGAGCAAGGGGGTAGAGAGAGAGAGAGAGAGAGAGAGAGAGAGATGAGGAGATGAGTTGTACAATATTTCGGTTTTATTTCTTAACAAAAAATTTTATCATAGTAAAACTATTATTAAATACGCACATTGTTATAATCAGGTGTCAATGTGACAAGAGACTGAGCTGTCTATATACTTACTTCTGAAATGGTAGTTGCGTTCACGTCACTAATGTTTACACAGTAGAAACAAACAATTCTTAGGAATTCTCGACAAGAAAAAAAAAAAAAAAAAAAAAAAAAAAAAAAAAAAAAAAAAAAAAAAACCCTTACCTGATTGGAGATATTATTCCAGCAAATGCTGATGCGTTGGCGACAGTTAATATGACCACGCCTACACAAACCAGTTTCAGAATTTTTAATGTCTTTTCATGGTCAATAACATTCTTTGATTCCTCAGTCAAGATTTCCTTACTCCCAGCTTTGACTGGAGCGACTCTGATAGTTTTGGACATCTTTATTTTAATTTCACTTATTCGATAACATTCGACGGTTGTCCATTTTATTTTAACCAAAACATTAACGTCCGTATTTACACTAGGCTGGACCACTGGACTGTTTTTGTAAAATGGCTCTAAGATCTGTCTAAAGCGGTGAAACATTAACGCGCATGAATAGCTAAAGTGACACACTAGCTGATATATTGTCCCCTATCTGGATATAACGTATTTGGACACGCAAAAGTTTGTTAAAAATTAGCGAGCTATCAATGCTGACCTATAGCTATGTTTCAATAAATTTTAATTAAATTGTGAAGCCATTTGGTTTTATACTGCACATTTGCACGTTTTTTTTTTTTTTGTTTTTTTTTTTTTTTTTTCTATCTACATCGACTGGAAGTGATTTCAATAGCGTTCGATTACACGGTCTGTCAGTTTAACAAGTATACATATGCATTTATGATTGTTTTGTTTGTTTGTTTGTATTGATGCTTAACGCCCCAGTAAACAATTTTCCAGCCATAACGCGACGAAGCCAACGCTCCCTGTGTTTAACCAGGGCTGTAGGGAGTTAATGTGTCTTGCTCAAGGACACACGCCTGTGGGGATCGAACCCAGGGTCTTACTGAGTCGTTAAGGCCTATCTACTTACAGCTAAGAAGGTCTGACTGACCGTCTGAACGTATTTTATGATCATACTGAACCATAATATTATATGCCGTGGCAAGACGATCGACATTGTTGTCTCGTTGCTTGCTATATCTTAAAGGATCTCAGTTTTAATTTTATTTGCTATTACTGCAGCTGGTGTTGTGCCGTGTGGCGGCCCTAAAAAGTCTCCCCGTACATCATACATAGTGTCCTGAGAAGAAAAGAAATTTATCATCAGTTAAGATTCATTTTCTTACCATCGTTTAATGCATTTAGCCTCATTTGGATATTACTAGTCTTTGTATTGACTACCATCTTGAAAGTTTCACAAAGGGGGGGTCTCATAAGCGCCCACGCACCAATTTTGTTCTTGCTTTGCATGGTGAATGCCTTCATTCTAACACCTATAAAAATGCATTTATTTGTTTTGAAAAACATTTTTAGGTCTCAGGATAGCACCCTGACTTACTCCACCTTTGTGACCATACATGCGTTATTCTTTGCCTATATATTATCACTTATTTAACTTTTATTAACCCAATTAAAACTGGTATTCACAAAGGACTCCACATGGGTGACTTTGATACCATTTTGGCCAAAATAGATTAACAGATAGAGTTTTTATGGAAACTTAAACTTGAAATTATCAAAATTTTATTAAAAATAATTTCGAGAATGATAAATTGTGTCTCATATTTTGATATATTCCAGTGCTTGTCAACCTATGATACTGTCCATAAAATTGGCCAGTGGTACCCTCTTCATGCTGGTAAAGTTTTATAAATTTTCAAAACCGGTAACACTGTTAAAATGTACATGATATACATGTTGGTCAATTTTTGACAAAAATGGATTTTAATGTTTTTAGCTGTTTTTTCGTCTAAAATCATGTTATTCCATAGTTTTATCATTGGAAATGAAAAATTACATAAGTAACATGAATTCTTAATCTAAAAATGGATATTTGATTTGGCAATTTCACATATGTTATAGTGACCTACCCCAAAGTTATTATCAATTTTTCATACAAATGATCAGCAAACATTTTCAGGTTTAAATATATTAATGAAATGTTTTTGTTTCAATAATTTCATCACTTAATATTTCTTTAGGTTTAGATGTATTTGGATAATTCTACTTGAGTAACATTCATTTAATTTGTGACTGACCACCGTAATGGTAATAGACATTTGACTGATTCCTCCATTTGTTTTACCATCTTTGTATTGTCGTTTATAAGATTACTTATTCATACCTTAACTTATTTAATTGTTGCTGATACCAACTTTAGTTAAAAGATTGACATGTATACCAAATACAGTGGCACTTTCTAACTTTTCGATCACTATTATCTTTATACTTATCCAGTAAGTGCATAATTCAGCTATGTGACAGGCTTTTTGTAAGTGTTCAGACGTGATGCTCAGGTATAGTTTTCTCTTTAAATATCAGATTTGTTTTAATTCTTCTTTAAACATATCCATTATTGACAATCTTTATACCATTTAAATGGGGTTCTTTTTCCTATATATATATATAGGTATGAAAATGCAATTGAGCAGTCAGACAAATATCCAAACTTGATGATTAAAAATCTCAAGGTCTATAACACATTTATGAATCCATAAATGTTCATGCATTTATTTTAATAAATAGTCAATTATAAATGCAGCAAACTGTTTGTGATTTCATGCTGATAGTTATTTAGATACTCTTCTTTAATCCTAACCTTAGTTAGAAATCATAGCTGTTTTGTCAATTATATGTCAGCTAGGTAAAAAACAAACTTGTCAGCTACATGTAAGTTAATAAGTTCAAAAGCCCCATTTCGATTAAGGGTTTCCAATATTGTGAAGTGTTGGAAGTATGTTTGAAACTTCCAGTAATAGGTTTACCTGCTGTAGCAGGTGATAAAATGCATGCATAAGATTAAAAGCTTTCATCTGAATCTAATCATGCTAATAGATAATGGTACATGCTATTATATTGGTAAAATGCTGTCTAGTAAGTACATGCGTATAATGCTTCAAATGGATGAGAAAAGAAAAAAAACCAAGTAGTAAAAACAAGTAGTAACCAGTTCCTCTTGTTAATAGTAACTTATCATATAATTTTATCTAGTGATATTTCGTTTGCTCTCTTCATCCTATTGGTTTTGCTTCATTATATACTTGGGTGGATGGGGTGTTTTTTCTGAGGTCGTGATATAGTAGTCAGCAGGACATGAACTGTCCTTAGCCTCATTGGGTTTATTTTATGCAAAATGCTAAATCCCTTAGGTTTCCCATATGGCTTGAGTTACAGGATGTAGAAATCAACAGCATAGCTGTATAAGTTCATTTAATTAATTAATACCTAAACAAGGTTTAGGTAATTTTTGGAAAAAATAATCAAAACAGTAAAAGCTAGGTCATTGCATCATAAACACGAATGAACTTTAGAGAATGGCTAACTGATAGATAGAATCGTGTTCTAAAATCTAATTATGAAAACTAAAAATAATGGGCAGATATGCTTTAAAAGGTCCAAGACAGGGTGCAATTTTCTCACTTAAATCAATATTCAAAATAAATATAATAGCATTGATGGTCATGCAAGACACAAAATTGTTGAGCTGGAAAATTATTCACAAAAAAGTTTGCTTTGTAACGTGTGAATAACATAAAATACTTATAATTGGATAAATCATTATTAATTTTACGTTTTTCAGAATTCTGACTTGTATCATTCAATGTTCTAGAAAAAGATGTTACCGGTCTTCAAATTTCATGCAATTTTCAGCATATAATCTATATATGTGTAGCCTAATTTGAGGTTAAAAATATAGGTTGACAAAACCTGGAACATGTTAAAATTGAAAATCAAACATGTGGTTACACCTTTATGGAGCTAAAATTTGGGGTCGTCTGCAAAACAAATGATAATCAGCTGAATTCAATATAATAGCTATCAACAATTCTGCAATACCACAATCATGGGTGATCATTCTAGATCATTTTACAAACAATCAGAACTAGGAAAGGGCTATTATGGCGGTTATGGGCGACTTTAATCACACACACCCCTAAATTCAGACCCCCTCTAATACAAAATTTTGTATTTAAAAAAATTAAGTAGTTAAGAGAAAATCTATATTACTAATAAAGTGGTCATGCACCAAGCAATCAATATGCATAATATTATAAAATTCGGTGCGTGGGCAGAACCCTATGTAAATTTCATATAGCGTGAGACCCCCCCTTTACTGTAATTTTCTTTGGCTCCATGTTGCCAAATCTTAAGGGCCACTGAAGAGGCTTGTGTAGCCGAAACCGCGGTATGGCCCATCACTTGTCTCATTAAAATGCTCGCTGCTCTTAAAGGATCTCAGTTTTATTTTTTTGCAGTGTCATCAGGACCAAAAGTGCATAAAATGTATACCCCCTTAAACCCCACTTCTGTATTACAGTAAAACTGGGATATGGAGGGGTTAACCTATTTTTCTTATTTTGGTTCCAAAACCTAGATTAGGGATACACGTTAAAACCCACAAGCTATGTTTTGAGCAAAAATAAGAACAATATAAAAAAAAGACTGAAAATTGTCAAATTTTACAACTTAAAAAAATCTGGATAACATGTGCGTGTGCGTAATGGTATTGCCATATAAGGTGACTCTTGATACCGTTTGCATAACAAGTATTTTGGAACTGCACAACATGTATTAAGTAAAAACGACAATTTGCTAGAATATTCTCCTGTAAAAATGAGATAAATTACCGATTTCGAAATGTTCAGTACACTTGTATAAGTCAACACTACAGCACATATGCCATAGTCAATTACGCTATTTCCATTTGGACCAATAAATGTATCATCATGCAAACATGTAATGTATACCCACTTGAACCCCACTTTTATGTAGCAAAACTGGGGTATGCAGGGGTATACCTATTTTTCTTATTTTTGCTCCAAAACATAGATTGTGGGTACTCGTTAGAACTGCCTCGGCGAGGCGGTTCTAACGTGTACCCACAATCTATGTTTTGAGCAAAAATAAGAAAAAATATCATTTTTTTTCAGCTGAAAATCTTTCAATTTTTAAAGCTAACAAATCTTTGTTTATTGCATGGGAATGTTTTCGTAATGTATTCAACGATCTGCTTATTCGACCCCGTTATTCCATAAAGTATTCCGAAGAAAAATGATTTACTAAGTTCTGTCAGATAGATATAAACTTATCTATCATTTTATCACAGGATGATCGTTTGATACAGTGTTCGCTTTAAATATCTTCGTATTCTACCAGCTCCGGTATGTTTGTTTCAAAGGTAAAATAGTCAAATTTTTCTCTTGTACGTGCATTTGAGTTGCCAAGAATGACAAACTCATACGAGCAAACATTTATATTAAGGTTGAGTAAATTTTCTTCTATAATAAAGTCTATACCTTCATATTGATATTGTGAAGAGAATGGTGACCCAGTTTTGGCAGTTTTCACTCTGGAATAACGTTTTGTCAATCATCAAGAAAATTCCATACCTAGTTTCTTCACTGATTCGTTAAATGTATTTAGAAATTGACCAAAATTTCTCGTACACAACGAGACCAGCCACTGGCCTACCAAATTCATCAGGAAAACATGTCCGTGCAATTAATACCCCCTTAAACCCCACTTTTAAATAGTAAAACTGGGGTATGCAGGGATATACCTATTTTTCTTATTTTTGCTCCAAAACATAGATTGTGAGTACTCGTTAGAACCGCTCCAAAACATAGATTGTGGGTACTCGTTAGAACCGCCTCGGCGAAGCGGTTCTAACGTGTACCAACAATCTATGTTTTGACTAAAAATAAAAAAAAATATCAAAACTTTTCAGCTGAAAATTTTCAATTTTTAAAGCTCAAAAAATCTCTGTTTATTGCATGGGCAAGTTTTCGTAATGTTTAGATCTATTCACTGCAGTGCAAAAGTATCTTTTGAATTCTGGGAGAACATGGAAGACCAATGACTGGTCATCGACCCACGTTCATTACGAAAACATGCCCATGCAATAAACAGAGACTTTTCAAGCTTAAAAAATTGAAAATTTTCAGCTGAAATATTTAGATATTTGTCTTACTTTTGCTCGAAACGTAGATTGTGGGTACACGTTAGAACCGCCTCAGCGAGGCGGTTCTAACGAAAACCCACAATCTATGTTTTGGAGCAAAAATAAGAAAAATAGGTATACCCCTGCAAACCACAGTTTTACTATATAAAAATTGGGTTTAAGGGGGTATTCATTGTACAAACATGTTTTCCTGATGTCAAGCAAACCAATAACATTGTGTTTTCTAAGATATGCAAAACGTTCAACGTCATTTTGAAGTCAATCCCTCGATATTCCATGCCAGAAGCTTAAGTTCGTGTAATTTGTCTGGTACTTGGTGATCATCCTATCTACGTATCAGCATTATTTTACACGTTAGTGAAACTATTTGTTAGCTCACCTGAGCCGTCAGGCTCACAAGGTGAGCTTATAGTATACCCATGCTCCGTCGTCCGTCCGTCCGTCCGTCGTCCGTCGTCCACCATTTTCAAAGATCTTCTTCTCTGAAACAGCTTGGCCAATCAAAGCCAAATTTTACATGAAGCATCTATGGAAAGGGGGAACCAATGTGTATATAAATAATCCAGGTCACATGACCAAGATGGCCGCCATGCCCATATATGGTAAAAACACTTCAAAAATCTTCTTCTCCCGAACCACTGGACCGATTTCAACCAAACTTGGCATGAAGCATCGATGACTCAAGTACTACAATGTATATATAAATCATGACCTTGCGGTGACCTTGACCTATTTTACGGCAAGGTCAACATAGGTCGCCTTTGCATTTGAATGGGAAAAATTGTTAAATTGTCATTTAAAGAAAAAATCTTGCAGAAAATGAGCAGTAGGACTGAATATTAATGATTCTGAAAAAAATTGGGCACCAGGGGCTCATCCGCCCCCACCCCGGGGCAATATACATGTATATTATCATAATAATCAAACATCTTCTTCTCTGAAACCGCTTGGCCAATCAAAGCCAAATTTTACATGAAGCATCTATGGAAAGGGGGAACCAATGTGTATATAAATAATCCAGGTCACATGACCAAGATGGCCGCCACGCCCATATATGGTAAAAACCACTCAAAAATCTTCTCCTCCAGAACCGGCAGGCCGATTTTCATGAAACTTGGTATGTAGCATTTGGGACTCCAGCCCATCATAGTTTGGTAAAATGATGACCCTAGGATGACCTTGACCTATTTTACGGCAAGGTCAATTTTGGAAACATAGGCTTTTACATGGGAAAAAGTGAAAACTATGGATTTTTTGAAAACTATTGCAGCCTGATGCCTGAAAAGTGGTGGATGCAAACAACTAATGGAGTAGATGAAGGTATGTGATTAATTTAGGTCAAGGTTATCTCTTGACCTTGGCCAGTCTGTCGTCCGTACACACTTTTCACAGATCTTCTTCTCTGAAACTGCTGGGCCAATCAAAGTGAAATTTTATGTGGAGCATCCATGGGTAGGGGAGACGAAATTTTGATCGTGAAATCCAGGTCACATGACCAAGATGGCTGCCACGCCCATATATGGTAAAAACCACTCAAAAATCTTCTTCTCCAGAACCGGCAGGCCAATTTTCGCGAAACTTGGTATGTAGCATTTGGGACTCCAGCCCATCATAGTTTGATCAAATGATGACCATAGGATGACCTTGACCTATTTTACGGCAAGGTCAATTTTGGAAACATAGGCTTTTACATGGGAAAAGGCGAAAACAATGGATATTTTGGAAACTGTTGCAGTCTGAGACCTGAAAGTTGCTAGATGCAGACAACCGATGGAGTCAATGAAGGTAAGTAATTAATGAAGGCCAAGGTCATTTCTTGACCTTGACCCAAGGTCATTTGAATATCAAAATTAAAATTATAGTTTTCTCAGAAATCACTTGGTTTGTAAACTATTGCAGCCTGAGACCTGAATTTTTGCAGATGCAGACAACTTATGAATTCAATAAAGGTGTGTGAGTATTCAAGGTCAAGGTCATTTCATGATGACTTAATACTCCAGGATCAGGCTTCAGGTGAGCGTTCTCAGGACCATTGGTCCTCTGGTTTTATGCATGGGACCATCCGTATCGTCAACCACCATACGTTCAGGGCCCATTTGGCTTGATAGGGCATTTAATCTTCGTCGGTTTGGGTCTTTAGTATCCGTTTCAGTGTTTGTTTCACTTTCCTCGAAAAGACGTTATTTACCTTTGTAAAACTACCCAACTCGACCGGTCTGTTTTACAGTTTTCAACTTTTCACGTTGGCGACGGGTCAGATAATTTCCTACTCTTATTCTCTGTTCTCGTAATATATCGCGACCATATATATTCTATACTTATCGTCGTGGTATCGAAACTTCATGATGATCATTCGCGGTTTTCCCTTTTTCGTCGCCCGTTCGGTATACATGTTTAATATCATGTGGTTCCCAGATCTCCTCTTGACACGCTAGTTTCAAGACATGTTTAGGAGTCGATCTTTTTGTGCTGTTTGAACCTTATGTATGTTTACATATTTTTCTTAAGTTCGGGTAACTGAGAGGTCACCTATCGGCTTACGGTGTGTGTTCTTAGTTAAAGTACCTAATTGTCAATTTAGATTTTCCCACCTCGGTTTTTGGAGTGGGAATTTTTTTCTCATTGCGCCTTTTCCAGATCATTGCCTACTTTTACCTTTTACAAGAAAGGCAGGAGCAGGAATATACGCTATCAATGAGAGATGAATTCTCGCCCGAAACCATGATGGGAAATAAGTTTACAAAACAACTCATTGTATTACATGAACATGTAAGTCCCGAAACAAAAGTATCCTTAACAGGCTGTGCATCTGCTGTGGCGCATTATTACGCTTGCGAAAGCTTGGTCCTATAGCTAACATAATACAAGTTAGTTGATATCATTTAAACATTGATCAAATGTTTGCAGCATAAGAGGAACTCACCAGAATTGACCAAACGCCGCATGTCACTCAAAAGATATACTGACCAGTATATTTGTTGGCGGCCCCCGTGGCCGAGCCGTTAAGAGCGTTGTTTCTTAATCACTCGATCATCTCACCGCTGTGTCTGGTGTGGGTTCGAGCCCCGCTCTGCCAACAGGTGAGACAAGCCAAGTTCTGCTTGCGGGTGTGTCAGGTGGTTTTTCTCGGGGTTCTCCCGTTTTCACCCCATCTACTCATTGGCCCGTCTCATATGAGCTGAAATAGTCTTGAAAGGGACGTAAAACTGAATTAAAAAAATAACAATAATTTGGTACCAAATCCTAAGACAACCGATCGCATGTGGCTGATTTTTGAATACATGTAATAACAAATCGCATGTTAAATGAATGCAGCTATGGAGATCTAATGACAAGATGGTAAAAATCCCTAAATGGCTAAAATTGTTGGGTAAATTAATTTCTAAAATACCTAAGTTGAGCAAATTTTCAAATTGTATCATTTGGTATAAATGTTAATTGTACACAAATAGATTTGGCAGCGTTCCCAAATGCCAACAGGTAGAGATGACTCTTGATTCTATGTACCTATCCAAAAAATCACCTTTTTACACAGCTTATGCTCATGGAGCGTAACAATAGTTTTCTATGTATCTAACTGCAAGGATTTTGCTTTAAACCGATGCAACATTTAATTTGACGTTATAAACCAGTTTGGTTTTGTTGTCATTGCGCATGCGCATCATTTGAACATGTTTAAAGTCATTCTGCCTCCAATCACGCTTAAATACTTATGTACCACGGTCTGGTGAACATCGCCCACCCCCTCTAGACTCAGCTTCTCGCTAACATATATTGTGTAAAAATATATTAGGTGTCTCCAGTAAAAATGATTCGGGGCATAGTTTAAAACTAAAAACAGTAATGGTCCCCGTTTTTAAATTTCCAATCAAAAATAAAGTTACCTTAGATCAGGTTCCAGTGAAGCGCATGCGCAACAACAACAAAACCAAAAATGGTTTATGTTTTCAACATCCATTATGCTTCGATTTATAGCAAAATATTGCAGTAAACTGCATAGGAAACTATAGTTTTGCTCTTTAAACATTAGCATTGTGAGAAATTGTAAATTTTTGAGTGAGTACAAAAACCAAGAAATATCTCCACCTATTTGCATTAAGGACTGCTGCCAAATCCATTTTATACAATTTACATTATATACCTAATAATACAGTTTAAAAGATTGCGTAAACTACGCGTTTTAAAAATTGACCCGTCGGTTTAAGGCTTTTAGGGACTTTTCCCATCTTATTCATAGATATTCTTTATCTTACAAGATATGGAAGCATTTCATTAATTGAATAATGCATGATACATGTAAGACAAAGAGCTGTGCACTTTCGATTGTTATAATGCTTAATAGTTTGAATCTGTTGAATGAAGCAATACCTCTATGAGGGACTTCGATCTCGCATCCTAGTCTAGTCCCGGAAGGGGTTATTGCGCATGCTTCAGCTAAACGCTGATCGACTAGTGTTTAGTTGTTCCATGGTCTACTGAATATTGCGGCGCCCATGGAGACCCGTCTTCTATTTTTTTAGTTTCAAGACAAATGAAAGAGAGAATTTCAGTAGACTGAAAAACATGGGAAAATAAATTCAAGTATCAAAACAACAATTAAAAGTGCCACAAGTAGCCCAAAAATGATCGTACATCGATTAATTGGTTGACCAGGAAATATTTTTAACACTGTCGGTCATACTTGTTCCGGCGAAACCTTTGTGGAAGGCGTGTGTATTACGTCACTCTGGTCAGACTAGGATCAACACAATCATGTTTAGTCGGACCATAGTTCAACCATAGTTTAGATCGAAGTACCTCTATATGAGTTGGCAATCGACCAGTTGTAATGACCAAGGCTGTACAATAAAAATTCAACACAATATAACGCAAGAGACCTAAGAGACTGATATGATTCCAATTGTATCTGGGTCGTTAAAATGTGAGCGTTTCATCGGGCTACGACTTATGACCGGTTGATACATCTGAGTCAAACCAAGACAAAAATTGATGTTGCAACAAGCCGTCTCCAAGGCTACAATCTACTCTGTGGTTGATGTAGATTTTATATGCACAATTCATTTGATGGCAATAAAAGCTGCTTCAGTTTTTGGAGTGGGAATTTCTTTCTGATTGTGCCTTTTCCTAATCTTTGCCTTCTTGTACCTTTCAGCGAAACTGATGTGTATGCAAATTTAAGTGTATGCAAATGAATAACACAGTTTTTTGTACACGTATATACTTATGTACGCCTATTAAAGTCATATAGTCTCCCACCTTTCTCATTAATGTGTTCACTGCTCTTAAAGGATCTCAGTTTTAATTTTTATCCGATATTTCCTCTACATTCCGAAAGTAGTTGATTTATTTGCTGATGAGATGACCCGAAAAAGTACTCATACGAAATTCATCCTCTAAGAAACTGAATCCAGATGTCACAGACGTTACTCTAAGGTAAACTTGAGTCTCTTTCAGACATCTCCCGATAGCAGACCCAGAAGAGCTAATCCAATAAGTATCGTCGACGACATGGAACCTACCAATCGCTACTCCACCTGCTATGAATTCAACAAAAAGGTTCTCCATCTGCGGACCCCCAGATAAAGTTGCATGGAACTCATACACGCCATCACATGGAGTAGTAAATATCCCTGTTGTAGGATTGTATACTCCGGCTTGATTTATCCAGGTTCGTGCGAACACAAGTGTCGAACCAATGTTTGGTGAAGATGCAGAGAGATTGTAAGCTGAGAAGACGTAGTACGACTCTGGTATCTTGGCTAAAGAAAAAAATAAGATTTCGTAATATATAACCGCTACCTCATTGTTTGTTTCCGAACACATAAAGAGGAACCAAACCCCGAGGGTATAAAACTTGTTTTCAAGCTCAGATAAAATCGTCAAAACTGGTGAAAAATTCAGGTTCAAAACTCAAAAACTAGTAATTTATCCTGCTCATATATATTAAAATGCCAACAATTGTTGGCATTTTAACATTCATGAGCAGGATGAATTTTAGTCTCAGCTGAGTTGAGCATGAAAAACGTTTTATAACCTCGGGACCAGAACCAGAACCACTCATTTCTTACTAGTCAGTGAATCATAACGGCCATACAAATAATGGTAAACGTAATAAAGAACCAAAACTAGTTTCAGGTTCCAAATACTGTACGGCAACGCGTCCCCAGGAAGCAAAACAACACTGAAAATCTGGAGCAAATGTAAGTTTAACCCCGCTGTGTCAAGTGACAGACTATAAGAATCTTATATGGGGTTCTGTTCTAGATGGAAGTTTCCAACCCAAGGGATGACCGTGCTGAGCGGAACCGAGGCTCCACCGAGGTTCCGCTCAGCACGGTCATCCCGAGGGTTGGAAACTTCCATCTAGAACAGAACACCATATTAGATTCTTTTTCTTGCACAACAACCCCCAAAATCTGGTTTATTTCAAGGTTTTGCGTATTTTTTTTTAGCCTGGGTGAGAACACCTGGGTGAGATGCAATTTTATCACCCAGGCAAAAAGTGTGGCAATTTCTGTCTGGTGTGCAAGAAAAGTCAATCTACAGACCCAGCCCAACTAAATTGAACAGATATTAGTAGGAATTGTCATTGAGCCCGACCAATTCACAAAAAAGTCAAAGAAAACTGAGATGAAGACTGTCGCATCACAATGGTTGTGTTAAAGCACGTGTATCAATATCGTTTGTCTAAATCAGCTGTAATTCTGCTGGATTGTTTTAATTGATCGTTTAGAAGAAATTACTACCATATAAAAAGACAACTAGATGTAGTAGAGTCATTTTGAATTAAATTCCGGTTGTTCAAGAGTAATGACCCGCATAGAAACGATTCGGTAGACAAATTCGTTACGTTTCCATGAGGCGTTGATGATTTCGTTTGAACAAATTCCTGATTGTTGTCTTTTTTTCATATTGTACAATATTTAGTGAATAAAAAAGCCATTCGACACCGGAAACTGCATCGTGATGAATCAAAAGCTCACCTGCGACGTTTGTTAGTCTGGTGTCTAAAATAAAAATAGTTTCCAATGTAGTCTCGTTCATGTCTTTCATGTCTAGGATTGTAGATGTAATAGTGTTATAAATAATTTGGATCTCTGATTGTATTGTCTCCATTTTCCGTTCTAAATCAGTGACATTTGAACCAATCAAACATTTGAACCAAATGTTTGATACGTTCGTCGTAGTTATTTTGTACGGCAGCGTCGATTGTGTCTATTTTCGTTTTCATAGAAGCCAGGTTCAAGTAGAGAGCCTTACTTGTGTTAGAGACAGTGATTAAAGATTCGTTTATGAGGCTTATTCGGTCGTTGTTTTCGATTACTCCCTCTAAAGCGTTTCGAGTTGTAGTGTTAATAGCCCATAAACATATTGCTAAATCAGTTAGATTTGAGCTCAGCGTTTTGAATTGGTCGATTTGTTGTGTCATGTATGCCTCAAGATCAATTATTCTGTCTGAATTATTATTAAGCTTTGTTTGGTAAGTTTCAGTATCTAATTCTATTTGTAGTAGTCTACTTTCTATTTGTGCTCGGTAAACAGTTTTATTTGATTCAAGCTCAATATTATATGAGACAAGTTCTTGAATAGCAACCTCAAAAGAATTAATGTTTTCTTCAATATGTGATAGTCTTGCATCTCTAATCTGTGAACTGTTGGTATTTTCATTTGCTAAATCGAAGTTTAGCTGCATCACGCTGCCATTCAAAGCTGTGAGACTTTCATATTGTTTTGCAAGCCTTTCATTCGATTCCTCTAGTTTTGTCATCTGAAGTTTTAGCGATTTATTCTCTGCTATCATAGTGGCCTCAACTGAAGCTGTTTGGTTTGCGATTTTCTCCATACGATCTTCTAGATATTTTGTTGGTGCTTGTCTGTGCGATAGAATAGTCTTGTATGTATCTGCGACCGATTCCAGCTTTACCAGTCGGTCTTTGATTTGTGTATGTTCTGAAATAGAAAAGTTTGCACTTGACTACATGAACATTTCCGTGAGCTGGTGTCTTTTGGCTAGCAAGTTCTGCCCCATCGCCATGTCTAGTCACACAAAGCATGAAAACATATGCTTTACAATTTAGTGAATATCATTCACCGATTAAGAAGAAAGTCATTTAAGATCATAGAGAATGCAAGACTTTGAAAATTATTTAAAGAATTTAGCATTGATGCATGTAACTGATGATAATATACATTCACGGATATTTGCTTTTCATAAGTACGTGTGTAGCTCGATGTTGAATTTAATATTTGATCAAAGGTCGAGCGGGCCCTCTGAAAGAGAGCTATGCGTTAAACGTCGGTTGCACGATCATTGAGTATTTGTACAGTTACAGTCTGTTTATCATACCATGTTCTATACTACTAAGAAGACTTCCGATCTTTGTATCGCCAGAGATCAAACCCGAACTATACCAATAGTGGCGATAACATTTAATCTTTATGCTGAGATTTCTGTATAATCATACTCACCAAATGCACGTTCAATGTTTTCGATTCTGTTTGCCTGAAATTAAAAATACACATTCACGAAACATGATATTAGGCTTGGTCAAATGAACAATGCGTATGTGCTTGAGTCTGGATTAATTATATGGTTTGCGATATTATAGTCATCTTTGATATTTTAAATCAAGTTTCCTTTCACGATAAGATTTTCGTCTTACATTAATATGATCGACAAAATTAAATTTCACATCGTACAGTAATAAGTAAAGTCATTAATTAATTCATACACCGGCTCCTTTGTTTCGAGCAGGCCTGACATACTGAACAACGGAATTTTCGGCGGTGATCTGATAAGTTTCCCGCCAATTATTCGAGACCGGCTTCCAAGTATCAGCCGGAAACTTATCAGACCTCCTGTAGATGCACGCTTGACTTGATTATTATATTGTAGTCAACAAAAATCTTAAGTATATTACGGTTTAGATGTGCCGCAAAAATGATGTTTGAAAACATTATCATAAGCTTTACTAGCAAAATAGTAATGCAATATGCTCCTACAAAGTATCCAAATTTCTTTCCGATGGAGGCAAAGAGATCTGGAGCCAGTTGTTAAAAACTTCGTTAGCTTAACGATATCGTTAAGACATAAATTTGTTAAGCAAATATCAGCAAAAGTAACAAATACACTGTTATTTTTTGTTGAAAAAATGTGAGAATCCTTTGCAGTGCAAAGGATTCTCACATTTTTTCAACAAAAAATAACAGTGTATTTGTAATATTAATGTTTGAAATTTTAACGAAACGTTAACTAACGACGTCGTTAGTTTTGAACAACTGGGCCCTGATGTGATTGATTCCCAATACGATATATAACAAACGTTTCGTCGCACTTTTCTGTTTGAAAACGACTCTTGCTCCCTTGAATCATTGTTATTAGAAGGTAAGAGTAAGTGTGAGTGTGAGGTAAATGAGAATGTACCTCGAAGCAGTTATTTTTGGCCAGTTATTTCCACCAAAAACAGACAGGCATTCAATAATTATTAGTTATTTGAGCATGGGGACAAGCCTATAATCCATCCATCTACACTTAAATGGTGTTAAATTATTTGCGTAAATCATAAGCGAGTATGAGGGTGGGTCAGAAAGTTCTGTCATATGTATTATAACTTTGTTAATAGAAATGATAGATTGCTGTATTATACCTTGATTGAAAGGGCTACATTTCTCCTTTACAAAGATGCCAAAATAATGCCCGAAAGAAATAAATTCTTAGAAATAGACGCCTTGAAAGACACCTGGGGTAAAACCAAAGGTACGTTTTCTAGAATTTGTGAATATTATTGTGTGCGTTTCATGCGTCATATCTTCATAACAACCAATGAAATTTTCTCCATTTTTACAGTGATAAATAGTAGTACGAGTATATTTAGAAAAGCAATGTGGCAAAAATTACCGTTGTCGATGCTATGCTGACTTTATAATAAAGCGAGTATAATGACGTCATTAAAATACGTACCCCTATAGCATTTCTGGGACCGCTGAATCATTATATTTGCTTGCTTTATTATCAGTTTAGTACTGGGCACACTAGGGTGAAACAATAAAATGGTTGAATGCATTTTAAGGTCCCTGGTCTACGTGTAGATGTCAATAAATGCCCTTCGAATTTAAACTGTAATTTTAATGTATGTACAACAAGTCAATTTCAATATTTCATTCTGCAATGACTCAATTAAATTGAATTGAATAATTATGATTTTTGCAGGATATATTCATCTATGTTTAAAAAATTTATTGCATGAATTATATTTTTTCGAAGTCGTTTTTCTCTAAATAATATTAACGAATTCAATAAAAAGTGTCATTGGTTTTACTCCAGGTGTCTTTCAATGCATCTATTTCGAAGTATCTATTTCTTTCATGCATTCTCTTGACATCATTGTAAAGGAGAAATGTAGCCCTTTCAATCAAGGTATAATACAGCAACCTATTATGTCTATTAACAACATTACAGCACCTATGACAGATCTTTCTGACCCACCCTCGTATACAGTCAAGTCTTTCTTCGCCTATGACAGATCTTTTTGACCCACCCTCGTATACAGTCAAGTCTTTCTTCGCCCAGTCGGTTTCAAGTTCACGTGCCGGGTTTCTCACTTTCGTATTGACCGGTACCGACATTCTCTAACAAATACTTATTATAATATGTAAAACACAATTATAAATGGAACGTTCCTGCCTCTTAAATCTTCCGCCAAAACATCTGTGGAATTCTCAATGACTTTTGCCTGGATGCACAAATTACGTTACATTGTCAAATGAAATGGAAATAATAATGAGCCGCGACGCGAGAAAACCGGTCTTCGGGGTTTCTGACCAGGTCCGACACAAACCGGCCTGTACAAGCTCAGAAAAGAGCTAGAAGCTTGGAATTTCGGATTTAAGTAGAAGAGGAATTGTACTATCCGTGTAGCGAAAACAAAGGCGCTGATCAGCTTCGCGGTTACCGCGAAGCTGATCTGCGCCTTTGTTTTCGCCTAGGCAAAAATCCGGTTTTCTCACGATGCGGCTCATATGGCATTCGTCGTTTTCAGGGAGGTAAACAGACCAACTGCAAATGTGCAGCCACAGTGTTGTATTACGTAGGTGCTCAGTAGTATATGGAGCGTAATGTTAAAGTCAATTGGAACCCAGCAATAAATATGTATTTAACAATATATTAAATGAATGTCACTATAATATGGTGCCGAAGAAACTGGGGTCGATGGGCTTGTAAAGGAGATATTTGTGCACGCGACAGTTTAGTTTGACGTTACCATGTGTTGACAGTAAGGAGGTCAATCCCCAAGTACATGAACATGTATGCCTCAACTCGACAGTTCGAAAAAAATGTTTAAAATTACCTGATTGGATATTATTGCAGCAAATGTTGCTGTGCTAGCGACAGTTGATATGACAACGCCTATGCAAACAATCTTCAGGATTTTTGTCTGGTCATTGTCAACGACCTCCTTTGATCCAATGGCCACGTTGTTGATTGTCCTAACATCTACCGGAGTAATCCTGTTAGATTTGGGCATTTTTGGTCTAACCTCTGAATAAGAAACTAGAGAATAATCGGCAAGTCAACTGTCATCTACCAAATTTTAACAAAAGAGGCACATATACATACATGTAAATAAATAAATAAATAAATAAATAAATAATAATGATGATAATAATAATAATAATAATCATTCAATTATAGAAGATAAAGTAAAAGTAAGTTATTTAGCACGAATATATGGCATTTTTCTTATTTGTACTCAAAACACAGATTGTGGGTACAAGTTAGAACCGCCTCGCTGAGGCGTTTCAAACGAGTACCCACAATATATGTTTTGGAGCATAAATAAGAAAAATAACTATATCCCCGCATACCCCAGTTGTGCTATATAAAAGTAGGGTTTAAGGGGGTATAAATTTTACGGACACGTTTTCCTGGTGATATGTTGAGAGCAAAGCCAAGTAGCCTCTGGTATCGTAAACATAGTGCATGGTAGATATTAACGAATAGGTACACGTAGGCAACGATCAGGAAAAGGCGCAATTAGAAAAAGATTCCTACTCCAAAAGCCGAGGTGGGAAGAATTAAATTAAATCAGGTACTTCTACCATGTAAACATATCGTAAGCTGAATGAGCAGCTATTTTCCAAATAGGTGGCCACTCAGTTGCCTAAACTTAACTAAAAGTATAAAAACATACATAAGGCGCCAACAGCACAAACAAAACTTAAATATCAAGACATTAAACAATAAGAACCACCACAGAAGTATCGTATTGGAACGATCTGTAACTGAAAATTACTGGAGGGCTTAAACCGGTTTTACAGATACCTAACCTCCCCCTCAGCTTCTGCAGTGGTTCACAACATCATTCAAAATGAACATTTATTGAATGAAAGTAGCATAAGAAATCCAGGTTATTTTGTTTTCGCAAAGACTTCCGCCCCATGAACATATAGTGCTTCCAACACAATTGCATTGAAGTGTTTGCGAAAACAAAATAACCGGGATTTCTGATGTTACTTTCTTTCAATAAATTTGTAATTTCTGCATGTACTGCACATATCAATTTTTTTCAGTAGAGTACACGCTATTGGAGAACACTCTATCTAACCTCAACTTCAGTCTCAATTGCAGTGTGTGTCACCGATCATTTATCGGTTTGTATGTAAACAATACCACGTGATTGTCAGTAGTGTCCACTCGATTTTCTGATTATTTTCGATTTTTTTTTTCAATGGTTCTTTCTTTACATCTTATTTAAGATAATCCATCTAAAGTCTTAAATGCGAATACCATTGGAAAACCAGTTCTGTTTTCAAGCAATATGTCTCTTGACATTGAGAAGAAAAAATGAGTTTATCATCACCTGGTGGGTTGTCAGGGCATCTGATCATTGTCGTCAGAATCAAATGCAATGACTTTATTTTATCTCTCACAGTGAGTCTTATAGCCTTTTGCTATATATGCGTAGCAGTGTGGGTATACACTGTAGGGACTGTTTCGGAATCCACAATGCATGTTTTCCGCGAATGCATTCAAATTTGATCATTCAGGAAAGTTCAACATGAACTCGATATAGACAAATTAGCATGATATATGTACCACTATTGAAATATAGTCTACATGGACATGCAACCAAATAATATCAAGTGTGAGTCATCAAGGTTGACCACCAAGAGCGTCTCGAATAAATCACAGCATAATTGTACGTTATTCTATATTCGACATGTTCGAAAGGTGAAGGTATTCTAATTTATATGTGTCTACCTTTTGAATTGATTTGTTCAACTATGGAAACAAAGCAACGTCTTCTCTGACTTGTCACAGCTGCACATCTGATAAAACAGCCCTTACTCTATGAATTAAGTTAAGGGTGATCAAGGGTGGTTGGGTGGGAATATAGGCCCCCGTCCATTGGGACTTAAAGTTAGAGATGGGCTGCTTGTGCCTCTAGGAAAAACTTCTACGCTACTGACCGACCATTCGGTTAATGGTTATCAGCTTAGGTCCGAGCCTATTCAAGAAAAATGGTTCAAGTGAAACCATCCATATACAGTGGTGTTATGGCTAAAAACCCAAATTAGACGTTTGTAAGGCTAATTTGTTAACGGCTAAATGTAAAATTTCGCGGCGAAATTGTGTGAAAAATTAAAGTCAGCGTGGAATTTCGCCGCGAAATTCCGCCGCGAAATTTCGGATTTCGCGGCGAAATCTCGCGGCGGAACACGGCAAAAAATATGTGTATACTACGTAGAACGTAAGTTCTGAAAATCGGCGAGAATCGAAAACAGATAATGTTCTCTGTCGATATAGGCGTCTATACTTTACGCGACTTGATCCTGTTTTTGTTGTTTTTTTTTTTTTTTTTTTTTGCAGTTATCCCCAGGCTCCATAGGGGCCGTGGATACAAATGACTGATACATAATGAGCGTTCCGGTGTGGTACTTATGTTGTAATTCTATTTGTTTCGCAATTTTGGGATCGTTTAGTGCTGTTTGTACCTGTTTTTGTGTGCGTATTCAGCTACTCACGCGTCTTACGATATGTTCTCTTTGTATCAGTTATTAATTGTCATTTGGGAGTTTGGTTCTTATAGCACCAGCTCCTGATCGTAGAAATTATTGCATTTACCTTTCCAAACATTTCCATTTTTTGTGTTTATAAGAGGTTTAATGCTCCCCACGCTTCCTAAATATTAACCACTTTAATTGTGAGAATGTGACTTGCCAAAGAAAAACAACTCTGCGCTCACAATGGGGATCGAACGCAGGACATCTCCGACGCGCTATTACTTAGTCTAGTTATCCTTAAAGGAACGTTCCTTTGCTCGCAAATGTCTTTTCACGGAAAACTAGCAAAGCTCCTAGAAATGTAAAGAGAGAAACGTTCCTCCACTATCAACAAAGCTTGTACATGGACTTTTCGTTGTAAGAAATCCTAAGAAAGGAACGTTCCTTTCTCTGCTCACTGACGACCAGTGCATGTGTTAAGAGTGGAATTTACCACTACTTAAATACCTACAATGATTTTATGGTATTTTAAAAAATCATGTAAATGATAAGCGGTGTTAAGAGTTCAGAAAGGTACAAGTAGGCAATGATCAGGAAATGTCGCAAGCAGAAAGATATTTCCACTCCATAAACCGAGGGGTGGGAAAAAACTAAAATAATAAATAAATAGGTACGCATACCAAGAAAACACACCGTAAGCCGAATGAAAAGCTATTCCCCAATAGGCGGCCACTCAGTTACCCGAACTTAAATATGAAAACGTACATAAGGTTTAAACAGAACAAAAATTCGACTCCAAAATACAAAACAATAAGAACCACAACAGAAGTTTCGCCTTGGAACGATCATTAATATAAAATTACTGGGAACGTTTAAAGGCGGATATTTTGACAGACATTTAAAGGAGCTTATGTTGACACCAACTTGCAAAAGATTTATTATTTAATGGCTATTTTGACAGGTTAAAACTGCTCAAATGGCACGCAGAAAGGGAGCTGGAGGTAAAATCGCCTTAAAAAAAAAAAAAAAAAAAAAAAAAAAAAAAACAATGGTTCAAGCTACAAATTTATGTTTAAAATCATGACTTAGAAAAATCGCGAAAAGTTTGAATTGTAGCATATCGACTTTGTAGGCCTTTCAGAGTTATAATAGCCGTTACTAGTTAGAATTCATCCGTTCATCAATTATTAACAACTGGCTCTTTTTTAACCCTCGAAAGCTATTTTCCTGCTTAGAATGTGATTTACGCGAGGATAGGTTCTAAGTTCGTTGATTGATGTTGTCCCAGCTTAAGTGCCAGCTTCTTATAGATTAAACTGGCTACATAATGTATGTATTTTGAACACATTTGTTCAAACTTTTGATATTATACGCCATGGAAAACGGCAAAACAACTACGTGCAGCGGTATACTGAAAATGCTTTGCACAAAGGTCTTGTTAATCCATTGTATAATCTTAATATGTGGTCTTGTGTCGACATCAGGAAAACATGTCCATGTAATGTATACCCCCTTAAACCGCACTTTTATGTAGACAAAAATTGGGTATGCAGGGGTATACCTATATTTTCATATTTTTGCTCCAAAACATAGATTGTAGATACGCGTTAGAACCGCCTCGGCGAGCGAGGCGGTTCTAACGTGTACCCACAATCTATTTTTGAGCAAAAATAAGAATAATATAAAAATAATCTGATGAAAATTTTAATTTTTTACAAAATAAGAAAATATGTACTCTCAGGTTTTTTTCTTGTAGTGCTGAACAGTCATCCAAAGCAGTGTTCCGCCCCATCCATACTGACAAAATAGTGATTGTGACGTTAAGCCTGAACTCAAACCAACAAAATAAATGGTAAAAAAGTAAAGATTCAATTCGAAAAATAGCTTTGCTACTGTAATGTGCTTCTGTGGAAACCCAGATTTTAACCATTTTGCTAAATTCTGTCCTAAATTCCATAATGGAAAACAACCAAACTAAAGCACAGATAAGGTAATATGCAAATGTATTTTTCGTATTTTGTACAAGTGTAGGGGGAGAAATATAGACCTGTAAATAAGCAAAATGTTCAGCCAGAGCTGAACTCAAACCTAGATCGCCGAGGTAGAAATCAGACATCATTACATGTACCACGAGGCTAAAAGGTCCGGACCAGTTCTAACGCGTACCCACAATCAATGTATGAAGGGAAAATACGGAAAATGCTTAAAAATGGCAATTATTTTTATTTCATTTTAAAAGCCAAATAAACCGCTGTATGATTTATGGGCGAGTTGTCGTAATGAAGAATGAAAATTGGTAGCCTAGATCCTGACCTCTCCGCGTGTTTCCGGAACGCCCATGAATATACAGATTTTTCCTAAGTTGTTAAAATTGAAAACTTTCATTAGAAAAGTTTTGATATTTTTTTTTTATTTTATTCAAAGCATTGATTGTGGGTACACGTTAGAACCGCCTCGCCGAGGCGGTTCTCACGAGTACCCAAAATCTACGTTTTGGAGAAAAAAAATAAGAAAAATAGCTTAACCCATGCATACCCCAATATTGTTATATAAAAGTGGGTTTTTTATAGGAAGTACATGTACACATTTCATGGACATGTTTACCTGATGTAAGACAGTCGAAAATTTGTGGCAATACAATACTTCTATGAAATCAGACCATATATCAAACATGCACTTGACATAATTTTATGCCACCATTGTCATAGAACGTGTAATACATTTAATGACACATGTATCCGGACGTTTCGGCAACATTACATACAGACATAATATTTAATGTGTTTTATTGAAAGTGGAAAACAGTTTGCCATTTTCAAGCCCCGAAAGCATTTTTATAATGTTAACTATATCATCAGGCAAAAATGCCCGTGAAATTAATATATCCCCTTATATCCCACTTTTATATAGTAAACCTGGGGTATGCAATGGTATACCTATTTTTCTTATTTTGCTCCAAAAATAGAATGTGGATACTCGTTGAGGCGGTTCTAACGTGTAACCACAATCTATGTTTAAAGGAAAAATAAAAAAATATCAAACAATTTCTACTGAAATTTTATTTTTTTTTTTACAGCTGAAAACAATCTCTCTATATTACACGGACCAGATTTTGTAATGGAACTGTAGTAATACATTGTTATTGTTTTGATTGTTCTAAAACTTGATATTTCCACACCACTGCCTTGTCTTCTAAGAAGAATCTTCCATCGGTTACATCCACCAACTTCTTCCACTTTCCGTCTTCTTCCAGCTGTTTCATCAGCGGCAATATCGTGTCTTTATACGGTGACGCTGCTCGAGCAACTATTACAGCTATGCCACTTGGCTTAACAATACGGATAATTTCATGAAGCGCTTCGGGTGGGATGTGGTTACGCGCGAAACAACCGGACGCCGTCAGACCATCGTAAGTATCTGGTTGAAAACAAGAAAGTGGTATATCTGACAGAAATTCACAATAATAAGTGTCATACAGGTTGTTCCGTCGAGCCGTAGTCAACATTGACTCCGACGCATCCAGTGCGTCAATGTGGCAGAATCCCTCAGCGCGAAGACCACGGGCAACTAGTCCTGTACCCGCTCCGACGTCTAATACTTTGACGTCACATCTTGACTCTTTTGGAAAAGATTCAGAGAAGCACTGTGCAGTCAGTAATGGTGCCTCGTAGCCAGACGCTAGCATTTCCTGCAATACAAGCGCAATTCGTTATAATTTCAGGAAAGCAAATCATCAATTGATTTTAGACTCGTTTGCCTTATGAAATTTGCGTATCTAGGATTTAGTTAAAGTAACTGATTAGTCAGCTTACGTTATACTTGTATTTGTACCTGATTGTCAATGTGTTTGCCAAACCTTGGAGTTTAGTGTGTGTTGTACTTATGTTCTGATTGCATTTGCTAACGTTAACCTTTTAGTGTTTAGAGTTTCAGTCGGCGTGAAACGTTCCATTTTTCTGATATTCAAATAAAAATAACAAAGTCAAAACGATAAGGCATAGCATTAAACCTACCGTCTCATAGTCAGCTTTGTCTGCCCATTCGGAGTATATTTTGGCCATGTCGCCCTGAGGCAGCCCTGGGATTTGAAGCTTTTTCAACCATGCTTGAAGATTTTCCCTCGCCGCTGCACTTACGATAGGAGCAGCCATATTTGACTCAACAGGTATACACTCCAAGTACAGTATTTGAAATATCAAAAACATTTTCACAAATGTGTATAGACTTTCTTTATTCTAGTTTTCTTTTCCAAAACCTTTAATCTAAAATGGATGTTAAACCTGTAAAAGTGCACAGTACTATTGTCTAAAGGTTGTACAGCATGACTATTGTTTTAGTAATTGTACAACTGAACTTAAGATATTAAAATGAGTAAGTAAGATAATTTTATTATATGAATAAATGCAGCAATGTCAAACTCCAAAATTCTGAACCTGTAAATACTACACGTAAAACGAGATAAAATGGTACTGTAACATATACATTTGACATAGTATGTATAATATGCATAGATAACACATTTTATTAATAGGCGTTTAAACATTTGATTGTACAAATGGCCACAAGACGTTTCGCCCCCAAGACGTTTCCCACCTAGTCGTTTCCCCCTAGTCGTTTCGCCTCTAATTTCCACCCTAGTCGTTTCGCCCCTCATACCCTAGATGTTTCGCCCCAATACCATTTCCCCCTAGTCGTTTCGACCCCTATTTATTTATTTATTTATTTTTTGAGACAGCCAAAGGACAAAGTTTATTAATATAGATATGTAGTTAGATTGACAGATAGATCAGGTAAGGTGTGGTAATAAATTGAATGTGTGAAAAGCTTACGGTATCACAATTTGCAGAACTAATAATTGACACCAACTTCTGATGGATGATTAACTATAGTGTGAAAAATAGATTCTTTAATCATGGATTGTTCGCCAACTACTTTGATTTTATCGGCATGCGACAGGCTTTGTCTTTAAACGAACTTGATGACTCTGTGGAATTCAAATTTGATTATCTTTTATTCAGCGATTTCTTTTAATATGCTATTCAGCATCAATCATCTTTGAATTCTCCATAATGTCTGATAGATCTGTGCATTGTTAGTAATGTGCAAATAGCACAAAAATTCAACACTAAAACATAAAAATTAGAACTACAACAGAAGCCTCACCTTGGAAAGATCGGTAATATAAAATTATTTAGGGGGGGGGGGGGTCTTAAACCGGTTTTACAGGCACCGGCCCACCATTATGTTGCATGGGCATGATTTCGTATTTGTGACATAGGTTTCCAATTAATTGAGCGCTAACCAGTCTGCTCATCTATGGTGCTTCCTTATGTTTATATGGTAACACCGGAAAACTTGTCACAATCATTTATTTTATTTCTTAACGTTGCTGTCAGCACGCTTCAAATCTTTGAGTATACTCAAACTAACTTCGGATGAATTGTTTTTGAACGTATCTCTTAGCCGCACAATCGTAAAATTTGCTAAAATTAATGAAATTGAACTTCGCACAAGTTTACATGTTAGTTGCATATACATGTAATATAGTTGCTGCACCTAAAAAAAACAACAACATTAAAATGTAAACATAATGTTAAATGTAAGTATGCGTGTAAGAAGAACATTCTTAATTCAAATAACATTTTGAGTCATTTAATCTCATTCCAACATGGTCTAATAATCCAATTGAGGACACGTGCTATCGGAGATTAGTAGCCGATCGTTTTAACACCTTGCAAACAGGCGTGTGGCTGTTCATTCAATTACCGCACTGGTAACCTGACTGACGTTTTCACACCTTTTATTGAGTTAAAGGAAAGAGTCACAAGATCTAAATATTTACATGATTTTCAATACACGGTATGGTTTCATACTTCTTCTCTCCATTAATATACACCTATAACATTCTTATTAAAAATATAACAAGAAATAAAAAAAAACAAAAAAAAAAAAACGAAATGTATTTGACGAGCTATTTGGTATTTAAATGCGTGCTTGAAACTTTGTAACAGAGATAATGCCAGTCAAAGGTTTTGTACAATGCTTCTTTCAGTAACATGCTGTGTAAAATCTGAAACCCACACTCTATGTAGCAAGTTCTAACCTGTTAGGCCCGTTGAGAAGAGTAAAGTGCTTTTGCAATCATCATCATTGTCGTATTAAAAAAAATCTGACTGATTATGTTACGCCCGACCCCTACATGCGGATTTAAATAAATAAAAGCGTACCAGCTGCCTTTTATTTGATAAATAATGCGCTTTAATGCTATTCTATACCACTTAGCGCCACCTTTGAGCCACTTTCCATTTGCGCCACTTTCCCTTTGCGCTTTTTACGCCACTTTGCGCTAATTTACTGTATGTAGTGGCATCATTTTTGTCTTTACATGACGCAAAACAATGTGGAAAAGGTAATTATATCATGTTTATATGCTATCCTCCCTTTCATATATACCAAGGGGCGAAACGACTTGGGGGCGAAACAACTAGTGGGGCGAAACGACTAGTGGGGGCGAAACGACTAGGGGGGAAACGACTAGGGAGGAAACGTCTTGGGGGCGAAACGACTAGGGGAGGAAATGGTTTGGGGGCGAAACGTCCCGGATTCGTACAAAATGAAAATGCCCAAACAAGCCGTGTACTATATTATTGTCTATCTGACTAACATGGAAATAAACTTTATCAACATGGAGACGATTTACCAGTTAGTTAAAGAGGATCGCAGTTAAAAAAACAAACATTGTAACCTGGTAACTATTGACTATGTAGCAAACATCCAAACAAAAATAAACTGCTCATACAATAAGCTTAATTTGGCTTCTATGCTATTCGAAACTTACTTGTGTATGGACAGAAATATGTAAAACCAACCCCATACTCCAGTTTACAACACTATCTTAGGGTAGATGAAAATGATTCATTTGAAAATACGTATTGTGTGTCGATTCCTCCAATAGTACCTATGATTTACTTTTTCATATCTAATTTGTATGCCAATATATGCTTCATTCTGCATCTAAGCTACATGTGTATGTAACGAATAAAAATACAGCTAAGTTCCTTTATGAGCAGTGAGCATATTAATGAGAGGGATGGGTCATACCGCGGTTTCGGCTACTTAAGCCTCTTCAGTGACCCTATCGATTTGGAAACATGAAGCCAAAGAGAATTACAGTAATTTAACATCTTTGACCAAGGACTAGTCAAAATGGGGTAAAATGTATTACACTTTGGTTCGATAATGAATCTAAACCGATAATACTTTTGTATACGATTGAATTATGGTTCACATGGTTGAATTACATGTATGTATCTGGATCCAAAACCATAAATCAGATAAACAGGTACGCCCTGATCACATGAACAAGACAAAACAGGATGTAATCGGAATCTGCCTTTTAAAAGCAATTCAAGACTTATCTTCATCCCTTTATATTCTTGACAACGTCTATCTATTATGGATGTAAACACCTTTCAGTGGAATGTTGCCTCACCAAATGGTACAGCATGGGCCAAGTTATGATACAAACTAGCATGTACATCTATTTACAAGCAATTGCTTACATGCATTAGATTATACAATGCTGAAACTTTAATGAGAAAGTAAATGAAGCCATGGAGAAAGCATTTTAAAAATGGCGCAAGGTAACAATAGAAAGTCAATGAAATGACACAGTCAAGAGGAAGGTGGTTCAAATATATATACTTTCTGTTGAGTCGACTGTGATGCTATATACAATAACAATGGACACAATGAATGGAATTTACTATTAAATGGCATGTTAAATAAAGGGTATTCTGCTGCACCTCGAGAAATAATATTCGCCATGTACATAATATTCTTACTCAGTTACTCTCTTCGCTAACTAGACAGTGCAGTTAAAAGCAGTACATATACATATATAAAGATTTTCTTCGTTTAGTTATTTGAGAAACAAAACGTTTTTTTCAGGACATGTTTCATAAAAGAGACATGCTTTTCAGCTCAGTATTGAACAACATTTGAATCATTGACTTTTACAAATTATTACAAATAATGTACATTATTGTACGATTATTATCACTTTTAACATTAAAACCCATCGAATCTTCGTGCCGAATACAGCTATACATCTTAAAGTAGACGTTAAATGTGGTCAATACTTTCATGCTACCCTTATAATCGGTAGTTATACGAGGGTCGATCAAAAGGTAATAAAACTCGCTATATTGCATCGTTCTGAAAATTCATATCAAAGTAATGTTCTTTGTGCTTGAAAAAACAATCTTCATTGAAAAATATATAGCCTCAATGCCAAGTTGAAAACAAATCCCAGTCACCACTTAATCACTGTGAGAAGAAGCGATAAAAATATATTTCGCATAGTGCTCCATACAGCATTCTACACCTTCTTAAAGTAGCAAGACACTTGTTTCAGTTACCTATATATGTAGTGGAAATATCTTAACGCCAAATGAAAAAAAATCTCAATTACCACTTAAATTTCCACGTTGAGAAGCAAGCAATAAAATCACATTGTTGTAGCAATGAGAAGCTCTGTAAACTTGAGGTCCAGTGGAAATTTCTTACACTCGCAAACTGTTCAAATGTCTTTTGGGTTGCATCAGCAGCAACTTACTTCATAAATTACGAAAAGTAATTTTAAAGTCCATCATGATTTGAAAAACAACCGACAATTTCTAACAGTAATATGTTATAATGTATTAAAATAGTTGAGTAATGTTCTGTATGAATAATACGGGTTTTCTATCGTTTGTGCCTTTATTCTATAATGAGTAATTACATCATTTTAAGGGGCGTTTTGCCGCGTTGAATTTCTATTTTATAGAATATAAGAAATAATAAATAATATCAAAATACAGAAAGTTGAGTGTTGCCGAACTGAACGCATCAAAATGGAAAATGGATTTGTTTATTTGTTCGTTTACTTCTTGTGTTTCGAAAGCTGTGGCTGCGCGATGTTCGATGAACCTCGATGTTCGAAGTTTGACTTTGAAGAGAAGGTGTTGGAAAAGGTCGTAAGGTTCGAACATAAAATCGAGCTCATAACCGAAACTTTGAAAGATTTTTCTAATCAGATGAAAGATAATTTTAAGAAAATGGAGGCGGACTGGACAGAAACAAAGAATAAAATTGAACTGATGAAAGATGAGGTTATTGAAAGAGAAAAGATGCTAAACGACTCAATACATACGACGATGCAAAGTCTGGCAGGTACATAGACTTGTAATATGTCATAGAGGGTACAAATATTTAAACACTTATATTTATATAAATTACTTTAATTTTATCCGGTATTTCTGAGTCAGCGTTATTGTTGAGCCATCGTTTATGCTAAATCACTGAGCTAATATGTGTTGTTTTCTGTGTTGTATTAAAGACGAGCTTCTATAGGAAACCAAACGTTTTGTCGACTCTGTTGAAAGTTGCAAAATTTCAGTAATTCTCTTTGGCTCCATGTGGCCAAATCTAAAGGGTCACTGACGAGACTTTAATAGCTGAAAGCGCGGCATGGCCCATTCCCTTTCTCATTAATGTGTTCACTGCTCTTAAAGGATCTCAGTTCTAATTTGTTTTGTTGCTTAATCAAACCTGATAAAGGCTAAGGATCTTGGCATTGCAAAACATTTAAAGGTACAAGTAGGCAAAGATCAGGAAAAGGCGCAATCAGAAAAAGATTCCCACTCCAAAAACCGAGGTGGGAAAAAACCAAACTAACAATCAGGTACTTATACCATGAAACAATCGTAAGCCGAATGGGCAGCTATTTTCCCAATAGGTGGCCACTCAGTTACCTTAACTTAACTAAAAATATCAAAACATACATAAGGCGCCAACAGCACAAAAATTTTTTAAACACCAAGACATAAAACAAAAAGAACCACCACAGAAGTATCGACTTGGAACGATCAGTAACACAAAGTTACTGGCGGGCTTAAACCGGTTTTACATGGTCATAACCTCACCCTCAGCTTCTGCTGTGGTTCATAACATTTAGTTAGTTATTCGGTCCTCGTGGTGAATCTCTAACTAGTCAATGAATCATCAAGAACAAACAAATAAATCATGATAAACATCCTGATGAATCAAAAACCAGAATCAAAAACCAGGACTCACAGACTGAGTAAGCTGCCCGACGATGGAGATCCTTGGGCGCCGAATAACCTACTAACTCCGTAGCAAAAGAAAAACACCAGTTGGACCCCGGTGGGCCAAGCAACAGACAAGAAGCTCCGGCCCCAACCAACTAAAATGAATAGCTTTATGTCGGGGCCATCATAGAGTCTGACGCCCGACCCACCGGCGTGCAATTAAAGAAGGTTATCAACCATGATTGGGTTAAGCCATCCAGTAATTTCTTGACTGACCTTACTAAGACGGATTAGTGTTCATGAATGTGTTCTGTTTATTCTGCCTTTCTCTCTTATGTACTCTGCGTCTTAGGTTTTAGTTGATGCTAGCCAGATGAAAATAACCTCATTTGTTTCGCAAACATGCCTAGTGACGCAATTGAACATACTTTGATAAATGGGTCATAAATAGGTGAAATAGGTTGCCGTTATGTACCGTTGAAAACGGCGAAGTAACGGAGACGAAGTAATTGACTTCTTTGGTGTATTTGTTGTAGGCTTTGAACTGTTTGCAGGCTTCACTTTATTAACACCTTAAATCCGGAGCTTGATGGTACATGCAACAGGGCTTATTAGGAGACATTTATTGATGAAATATGTAATAGTTAGAGTGTGGAGGTGAGGTCAATACGAAAATTATAGACCCGGGCACGTGAACTTAAAGCCGACCGAGCGCAGCGAGGGAGGCTTTAAGTTCACGTGCCCGGGTCTATAATTTTCGTATTGACCGATACCGACATACTCTAACTGACTTATATACTGGCTCCTTTGTTTCGCTATAACAAATGCTACACAGCGAGCCGATTGACCGAACCTTGCGTAGTATGCTTAGACCAATTAAATTCTGTTAAAGCGTGTTTTCTCGCGACATGACTATTGGCCAAAAATCCCACGGACTAACTGTGAACGATATTTTCTTTCCTCGTGCAGCCATGTCCAAAAATAACTTTCACAGTAGCTTCCCCTTAAAACGTCGTCGAGGTTATTTATTGATCAAGATTTAATGCAAATAATTCAATACCATTTAAGTATGATTTTTGTATATCTATATACTGTGCGTAAACTGATTTGAAAGTGTAGATCACTTCTACTTGGATCTGTCATAGGCGGAATCCCCATGCTGAATTGACAGAGGACCATTTACTGAATGCCCGGCTGTTTATGGGGGAAACAGCTGATCAAAACTAACTTTGTGATGTTTGTTCCTACTTCCGTGGTTTCTCATTAACCTCACACTAACCCTAACCTTCTACACTACCGATGAAACCATGGGGCGAGGAATATTTTCACACAGAAATGTACGTGCAACGGTACGTTTGAAATACCGTTTTGGGAAATTATGAATTATTGAAATAATACATATTTGCCTCAACTCAAAGAATTTCGGATACTCAGTAGGAAAACAATTTGTATTGATTTGCTGGGAAAACGTACAATCAGCATACGCATGAACACAGCGAAAGCATTTTGTGCGGTGCAGCTGAACCGTCACATAAACTTACCGTTGTGTCTAATATATAACAGCGTCTAATCTACGGGAGGTTTATAAGTTTCCCGCCAGATATTATCAACCGGTTGATAATAAAAAGCGCGAAACTTATCAACCTCCCTCCTAAACTTCCTTTGTTTAGCAGGTCAATACGTTTGTTATAGACCTGTTCGAAACAAAGGAGCCAGTATATAACTGTAGTTAATGCTCACTTATAAATGAATTACCTGTAAAGTTTTCTGTTTGTGTCAATGAAGGCCAAGACAAACTTCATACGATGTACTGGTTACATGTACCTAAGCTTTACAAAAAACGTTCAAAGCCAGATTTGCTATTTCTAGTTCTTGTACAACCACTGAACTTTCTAAATTATTAACTTCCCGTCTTACTGCTATCAAATCTCATATCTTACGACACTGTGAGACGGTGTATGTTACTTCAAATAAAAATTGGTTTTGGTCAATAAAACATTCTGGTGAGACGGTGTATGTAACTTCAAATAAAAATTGGTTTTGGTCAATAAAACATTCTGGTGAGACGGTGTATGTAACTTCAAATAAAAATTGGTTTTGGTCAATAAAACATTCTGGTGAGACGGTGTATGTTACTTCAAATAAAAATTGGTTTTGGTCAATAAAACATTCTGGTGAGGCGCTCAGTAAATTGAAGTGTAGAGGGTTCCGTGCGACGAGCTTGTCTACATACGATTTTTCTACTCTGTATATCACATTGCCACATAATCGGATTAAAAAAAAAACTACTCGATTTGATAGCAGACATAAAAAAGAGCATAACAAACTACGGTTCACTTTATTTGGCCTGTAATGACAGAAAAACTCTTTTCACTTCCTCTGACCAAAGTCGATAATCACTTTGGTCATGTCAGAATGTATGCGATGCCGATCCTTTCTCCTGGATAACATTATTATTAGATGTGGAACAAAGTTACACAAAAACATTGTTGGAATCCCGATGGGTACAAATTGCGCCCCTCTCGTAGCTGATCTATTTCTATACTGCTACGAAAGAGATTTCATGGATTCTCTTAACCATAACAATCAAGCTGATGTTATCGAGGCTTTAAAATTCGACTTCTAGGTACCTCGATGACCTTTTGAACATTGGCAATCCTTATTTTGAAGGCATGGTCGACCAAATTTATCCCCCTGAACTACAGCTGAATAAAGCAAACAACACAGAAACCGAAGCCCCATTTTTAGACTTACATCTTTCTGATGCAAATGGATACGTTTCTTCTAAAATATGATAAACGCGATGACTTTGATTTTGATATTATAAACTTTCCGTTTTTGGATGGTGACGTTCCTCGCCGTGCTTCTTATGGCGAGTACATTTTGCACCATATTAGGTTTGCTAGAGTCTGTAATCATTTCGCGAAATAAATGTATAACAACCAAACCTCTTCAGCAGGGCTATTTGTATCATAAACTTCGAAAAACCTTTTCTAAATTTTATCGCAGACACTATGAACTGATTTCCAAATTTAATGTTGGGCTAAATGCCCTTTTACGCGAGAGCCTTTCAGAACCAGAGGTTTATGGTGACTTGGTTTATAAATTTAAGAAACTTATAGAAAGGAATGATTTTTCTTTTCAATTCAGAAAAATCATTATGCGTTACAGACGTATAGGATATAACTTAAATGTTATGAGGCAGTCTGCATGCTTAGTTTTTAATCCAATCATGGTTGATAACTGTAATGCCTTCTTTAATTCGGGCGTCAGACTCTGTGATGGCCCCGACATAAAGCTATTCATTTGAGTTGGTTGGGGCCGGAGCTTCATGTCTGTTGCTTGGCCCACCGGGGTTCAACTGTTTTTTTCTTTTGCTCCGGAGTTAGTAAGTTATTTGGCGCCCAGGGATCTCCATCGTCGGGCAGCTAACTCAATCTGTGAGTCCTCGTTTTTGATTCATCATGGTATTTATCATGATTTATTTGTTTGTCCTTGGTAATTCATTGACTAGTTAGAGAGATTCACCACGAGGACCGAACAACTAACTAAATGTTGTGAACCACTGCAGAAGCTCAGGGTGAGGTTAGGTACCTGTAAAACCTGTTTAAGCCCGCCAGTAATTTTATATTACTGATCGTTCCAAGGCGATACATCTGTGGTGGTTCTTATTGTTTGATGTCTTGGTGCTTAAAATGTGTGACCTAATGGCGCTTTGTGTATGTTATCATGTTTTTAGCTAAGTTTAGGTAACTGAGTGGCCACCTATTGGGAAAATAGCTTATCATTTGGCTACGATATGTTTTCATGGTATAAGTACCTGGTTGTTAATTTAGTTTTTCCGACCTCGGTTTTTGGAGTGGGAATCGTTTTCTTATTGTGCCTTCCTGATCGTTGCCTACTTGTACCTTTTTCTACCTAGTATGTACATGTGCATGTGTTAGCAAATCATTATGAATTTGCCAATTTAATTGTAAGAATTCCTTGACCATCTATTCTTAGTGTACTGTAAACGTAACACATATACAGATTTGTTTTATACACATTGCACAGCACGCAATGTTTTCTCGAAACATACTCAAGACAATATGTGATTATCGAGTGCGAGTCAATAACGCCTAGCCATGTAGAACCGGCTATTGTCCATCGACGCGTATTGTGCACCAATCACAATAAGCGTAGCGACTGCAACGCTTATTTTTCATATCGACAATGATCGATGCAGTCGCTATGCTAATGTCGTCAACAAAATTACAAAACAGATGCGAGATGTTGCTTTCGGCCATTTGGCTAAGATCACTGTGTTGATGTACAAGAGCGAAAAGAATAAGATAATGGCATTGATATAATGGAATATCAATGCCATCTGAACATACTTTAATATATGATCGATCAGACTCTAGTATAGCTGTACAGCCTTACTTTTGAAGTTATTCGATTTAAAATTAAAAAAAAAATGTTATGTTCCAATGTCTTTCAGCCAAGATACCCGAGTCTCACCATGCCTTCTCGGCGTATGACCTGTCTTCACTAACACCGTCAATTGGTTCAACCCTTGTGTTTACTCATACACTGGTTAACGAAGATGGCGTGTACAGTACCACAACCGGGAAGTTTACCGCTCCTTGTGATGGCGTATACGAGTTCCATGCAACTTTAACATCCGGTTCGTTGAAGAAAGGAATATGGGTAGAGTTCAAGGCCGGTGAAATATCGATCGGCAAGTTCAATGGAATGGACTATAACTATAATCACATTAGTTCCTCTGGCTCCGCCATCGGGAGACTACAGAAGGGCATTCAGGTTTACATAAGAGTTACAAATGTGCATTCAGGTTTTACGTTCAGAGAGGAATCTACATATTATATGAACACATTTTCGGGTCATCTCATTAGCAAATAATCTGAAAGGGGTAAAAGCAAAGGAAACAGTTAGTATGTGTACATGAGAATACAACTGTGACAAATCATCAGGATAACATGCGCATGAAATGTATACCAACTTAAAACCCAACCTTTATATAGTAAACAATGATGTACAAAGGGATTCAAGTTTCCTTATTGTTGGTTAAAAACATATACAGAGTGTGGTTAATAGTTAGAACCGTCTGAAGCATACATGTAATGCAATCTCGTGGGGGGGTGGGGGGGGGGGGGGCGGGGGTGTCATTGGTCGCACCTGCACATCACTAATTGGATTCCATTTCACGTGCTGCATGATGACATGCTGTTACATATTGATCAGTTGCATATTTCTGTCCATATAGAGCATATAGAGATTTTAATTTTCACTTCAAAATTGCATAAAGTGATACCGATTTGAACTGAAATCGACTGTCTTGAAATATATTGAATGTTCCTTATCGCAGAGTTATGACGTCAGCATCTTGAGGTCAATTTGCGTCATAACCAGTTCATGTTTGGATTGTTTATTCATAAAAAGAAGCAGGAACAGACATCATTTATATAAATGTGATTTCATTACAGGATTATGTCTTTGAAGTAAGTTTCAAGTTGTTACTCAGCATTTTGTGACACATCTTTCCTTTCACATTTGAGGCGATCATGTCAGCATGTTGGTGGCGTGAATCAGGCTGGGAACTTGTTTTTGACCGCCATTGTTGACTTTTGGAATGAGGGTACGTTCACAAACATTTGCAAAGATAAATGACTCCAACGCTTATTTTTCGGAATTTTTAGGTGCAAATGGTCGAAAAATTGATCTTGATCATGAAATACATGTAGGTGTCCAAATGGGAGTAAAACGTTTATTTAAGCCTGAATTCGTTATTTTCATCTGTTTATTGGTGCGACTGAACCTTACTTTCGGTTGAAGAAAAAAGACACAAAGACCAAAAAATATTGAGAAAAGTGAATGTGTCGCTTTGCAGAAATATGTGCAGGAATTTCTCTGAAAGTCTCAGAAAATTTGAAAGCCTATATATTACAGGCGATTGCTGCAAATGAAGGCACTGATTGTCGATTCGTTTTGAACTCCAAAGAAATCGAACGTTTTTTCCGTTGCTACATGTATGCACATGAAAAAGTACAAGTAGGCAAAGATCAGGAAAAGGCGCAATCAGAAAAAGACTCCCACTCCAAAAACCAAGGTGGTTTTATATCCTTGCGAGCGGCCTCTGCGTATCTGCTGACTATAAGCTCACCTTGTGAGCCTTCAGCTCAGGTGAGCTAAAAAACAATGGTTCAAGCTACAAATTTATGTTTCCATGACTAAGAAAAATCATATAACGTTTGAATTGTAGCATAACAACTTAGATTATTTTAGCCGTACATGTAATTAGAATTCATCCATTCATCAAGTATTAACAACTGGCTCTTTTTTAAAGGATTCTAGAAGCGCATGTACTTTTAATACCTGTAGATAAAACAAACCAAATCAAATTCGCTCCCGCTGCGATAACAGCAATAATTCGTCTGGTTTGTTTTGAAACTCGAGAAATGTGTAGTTTACTCTGATATGCATCTCAGTCGTAGCTTATCGGCAGTCAGCGGAAAAATACGTCATCAAGGTCTGTTATTTACTGTAGCAGACGGCATGTGTGTACTTTGAGTTTTCAGAGCGACTTTCAGTATTGTTTCTTGTTATTCATCTTTCGTTTGACTTTTATGTATGTTTCTTTATATTAATGTTTTCGGTTGCTAAGTAGTTTCAAGATGCCATATTGTGTTGCATTCGGGTGCAAAAGTAGAGCGAAGAAAGGAGATGGATTATCATTTTATTCGTTTCCCAAGGACGACGAACCTTTACGCCAGAAACAATGGGTGCATTATTGTAAAAGGCAAGATTTCGTGAAGCCTACAAAGAACAGCAAGTTGTGCTCCAAACACTTTTCAAGGGATTGTTTAGAACGGGACCCAGAAAAAATGAAAATATTCGGTTACGAAAATGCGCTACCAACTTTGAAACCAGACGCAGTCCCAGATATACCCTTAGTTTTACCAAGTCCTAAAGAATCTAAGACAGAATCACAGAGTAAACGTGAATCACAGACAAGTCCAAACGAGAGAGGTGCTTATGTAAAAAGAAGAAGAGCTGAGGTAAGTTTGTAAAGATCAGTTGCTGTCTTTGTCTATCTTTTAGATGTTTATACATAAAACGTTTTCACAGTTTCACGGTAGATCTGGCGACACTAATTGTCAGGCTTCGTCTCATTTATGTACACCGACGCGCCTGTGCATACGCGCTGATTTATACAGTATCTACATGTAATAAACTGCTGTCTTGAGCATGACATTGCCTTGTTATTGCTAACATTTTTGCATGTTTTGAGCCTTCGCATGTTACACTTCTGAACAATAAACGCACTCAATATTTCTGTTAAAATATCAGTCCAATTAAAATATCATTATTACGTCTAATGCAAACTCGCTGTGCTATTAAAAATAAAGTGCATGTTCATGCACCTAATTAAGGCATATACCAACATGTACATGTAATATCGTTTTTAATTATTTGTCACTAGGTTCTGCAGTCTGCGCTGAGTGAGCCGGCAGCTGAGACAAGTTCGTGTGTGGATGATGAAGTGACAGAGCATGACAATGTGGTTGACATGGACATACCTGCAAGCAAGCCTGTGGAAACAATTGTCCCACTGAAGCCTAAAACACGTGATGCTTCATTTCAAATTCGCATTAACAAGAAGCCGAAGACATTTACCCGCCGTTACCAAATACAGCCAAAAACAAGAAGCTATCATGCCCAGGTGAAGCCATTAACAAGGACAATCGGGACACAATATGAGGAGCAGGAAGTTGAAGACAACTCTGTTGCAGACAACGCCGAGGATACGGATGACGAGTTGTGCACAGAAGAAGACAATAAGAATGCGGACGGAGACTATGTTCCCGACGATGACAGTGGCAGTGACAGTGATATTGACGATGAGATGGACTCAGTGGAAACAAATGAAATTCTGACAGCAGGAGAACCAGATAAAGAGAGACAATTTCTTGTGTCGGAGTCAAGCCTCTTGCAGCTACTGAATAAATGTAAAGTGTGTGGCCAAGATGCGTGTGTGACGATTAAACGTTTTGTTGGTACAATGATAATTGTGGATGTGCAGTGTAGCCAAGGTCATGATTATACATGGAGGTCACAGTCCATGCACAACTCAATGCCATGGGGAAACTTGTTGCTTTCTGCTGCAATTCTTTTCAGTGGTGGAAGTCCGGCCAAGATTCTTACCATGTTTGGTCACGTCAAAGTTCCAGTGTTCAGTACAAGGACATACTCAAATATTCAGTATGCATATCTCGTACCTACAGTGCTGCGAACCTGGGACGTTCATCAAGCGGACCGCATCACCGACCTCCAGGGCCGATCACTCTGCCTCGGTGGCGATGGCAGATGTGATTCACCCGGACACACAGCAAAGTTCGGCTCATACACCCTCATGAACCTCGAAGACAACAAGGTCGTGCATATAGAACTTGTACAGGTAAGTACAAGCATTGTTGCATGATATTAAAAACAACAAAATACGATCAAGTTTCTAAGTTTGCAAGTTCAGCTAATGTCATCTTATTGAAATAATTGGAGTTACTTCGGAACATAATTATAAAACTGTATCAATACACAAATTTGTATTTTATTTTATTTGGAGCGCTTGTATTATTATGAACTAGACATAATAAAATTATTGAAACATTGACAGAGCAATGAGGTGAAGAATTCGAATGCCATGGAACTAGAAGGTCTAAAACGTGGTTTAGAATTTCTGGAAGGCTACGACTTGACGATTGGTGAACTGATAACAGACAGACACATTCAAATCAAGAAGTATATGAAAGAGGAGCACACCGACAAGCAGCATTACTTCGACGTTTGGCATGTTGCAAAAGGTTTGTTTTCCATAATTTCGGTACATGTAGAATTTGGTTTTCGTAGATTTCTTTGAATAAATCATTATGAAAATGCAGTAAAATATACATTGTAATATTTCCATTGTTTGCAGGTGTTTCGAAGAAATTGGAGCAGGCTGCAAAAAAGAAAGAAGGCCAGACTATCAGACCTTGGATCAAATCTACCGTCAACCATATGTATTGGATTGCGGCAACATGCGGAACAGACGCAAGTATGAAAAAAGCAAAATGGCTGTCAATGGTTAACCACGTCAGTAACAAACATGATGGACACGGCGAATTGTTTCCAAAGTGTGAGCATGGGCCTATCGTAGAACCAAGGAAATGGATACAGTCAGGTGATTATAAGCTAAAATAATTCTATGCATGCAGTTCACCACAATGGCATCTAAATATGTTAACCTTAAAATTTTATTTTTTGAATATCCAAATGCAAAGTAACGTAAGATCGAATTTCACTAGGTACAAGCACGCTATTATCCCCGTTTTTGTCTTATATTGTAGGATCCAGGGCTTTCAAGGGCTTCAGAGGGGTTGTAGAGAGTCCATATCTACTACGGGATTTAGGCAAACTGTCTCCTATGCACCAGACATACGGTTTAGAAGTGTACCATAATATCGTCAACCATTTTGCACCAAAGAGTACTCACTTTTTCTACGAATCCATGCTTGCTCGGTAAGTTGCATCTTATCAACGAATGTATTGTTCAAGTCCCTCCCAAGAAATGATTTTGTTTGCTTTAATCGAAAAATAAAACGATATATAATTACAAGTATAGCTCGATTTTGACATCAGACGAGTCAAAAGATCAAAGAATCTTCTTAAAAGCACGTGAAAGCATATTCGGATTGTAACAGTACAAATAATTACAATGCGTGCAGCCGAATTGAGGCATATCGTACTGATTTACCTTACACGTGCTATTTCATGGACTTGTAGATATTTTTAGCTCCTGCGGTCAAGATCGAGCTATACATGTTTAGCGTTACACGTACAATGAAAATTCATCCATTCGTTGGTAGGTTATATGCATCATGTGTATAGAACCAATACACTGAACATTAGTAAACGGTGGTCAGAAATGGGCACGAATACAGAGGCCATGGTAGTTAATTTCTAATTATTTGTTGTTTTGTTTCCCTTTTGAAGAGTGCATTTGGCGGCGCTGCATTTCAATGAAAACAGCACCAACAGACATGCTATGACGAAGACGGGACAACTGAAATACAGGGTCTGTTATCCTAAAGCAAAGAAAGGAGAGGAAGCGGTGGTCAAGCCACAAAAGGAGGGCCCTACTTATTGTAAGTTCTATTTGTTTTGTTGTGACAGTGTTGTCATTTACTGTATGCTATAGCTTTCAATGGTTGTTTATAGACGGGTTAATTTCTTTTATTTACCTACAGCAAATTTTATCTACTCATCTAGAGCTAAGGTTTTCCACGTTCGCGGTTTATCCATATACTATGAGATTTTTCAGACCGTAAAACGCATACACCCGATCCAGCTGCTGACACTGCGGTACTGACGACTATGATACATGTATTTTACAGGTTATGTAGACGAGCTGCTTGAGGTGGCAGTCAGGAGACGACAGACACTGGCGACCTACAAAAGCGCAAAAGAAGAGGCCAGGCGTGTGATAGGAGACGTACCCGATGCCGTATCAAGCAGCTTCAAACTGTTCAATAAAGATGATCTCATTCAAAGACACAAATCTCGCTTTGCCAAAAAGTAAACTTTGGTCGATGTGGCACACACAACGGACTTGGAATGAATAAAATTAGGAAGTCGAATGGATTGATTTATTTACTAAATTTTATAGCCCTAAAATGTACATGTGTAAATATTTTATAAAGGCACCGCGTCCCTGAACCCCTTGTACGTCTCTGAAGGAAATTCTTTTCTGATCTTCCAAACAACACAGGCAGGTAAAATCTTCCTCATGTTTTTTCCAAGGCGATGCCATATCCATCGGACGAAGCGTCTGTAAGCGACGTGTCTGTATGTTCTGAAATAAAAACAAACAATCAAGGTTAACTTCATGGTTTTATAGCAGGTGTCAAGTGGTGAATAATTAATCGTTTAGAATAAAATTTGGTCAAGACTTAAATAACTTGCCTTTGGAGTAGATGTGCTAGGCTGAATAACTTGCTAGGCTGAATAACTTGCCTTTGGAGTAGATGTGCTAGGCTGTGTTATTTTCACCAATATCATGAATATAGGGCAAGCCTAAATTTGACAATGTGATGTGAAAATTAAACAAGAAACTTACTCGTTCATGGGAACGTTGTCGTCTAGAGGTCCTTCATATTCAACATATTCATACAAAGAAACCTCTAATACATCTTTATTGAGACAATTGGCTATGAACCCCTCATGCAATGTTATACACTCGAGTGCTGCTCTCTTCTCGTCCATGATGTCGAATTCATGGCAGCATACACACTCTGGTGCTGTATCCATGACGTGGCATACTCCGCAATCGCACCTGAAACAATGTGAAAAGGATAGGTTGTCAAGCTCTTCGTCACGTATTAGCGAAAATTCCTCGGCGCCGACCTGCATATATAAATGCTCTTTCTATCTATCTCTATATACATATTGCCACACGCCCTTGTGAACATTCTATTCTGGACAAAATCGTTACCAGTCGTGCTCAAATATCTTCAAAACATTCTGACCAGAAATGGTAAAAAATGGCAGATTTACCCTTTACGCAAGTCTTCATTGAAAGACGTTCGCTAATGTGTGGCGAGGCCTTAATTATAGAGAAAAACAAATAATGATCTACCGCCATAGACAATCAAATGTAATGATGAAGTCATAAGTTCGGGGTCATCTTTTGTCGGTTCAAGGTAATCCTTGGCCATTTAGTCTTAACATGGGTGTCAAACGTCTAAGTGATGACATTCCCCGATAACAAGTCTCATAACAGTAAAATGCATGACATTTGGTTTATTTATCATGCGACGATCGACGGAAATGAAAATGCAGTAGGCGAGAAATAATGTTATAATTGTATTTCTTATTATATGCGAGATTATTGAAAACGTCGTACCATTCTGTATCGTGCAGTCGTTGTGTCGCAGGTCCTCGAGCTTGCATTTCTTCCTCCTCAGAGCTCGTCTCGTTTTCGCTACTTGCACCATTCTGGTCATCGGTTGGCTCAAACATGTAAGGCTGGATGTCGCACGTTGTGCTGGCATCGGGGATTTGGAATTCGTTAGAATCTTCCATAGCTGTACAAATGCGCGTTCTCTGCTCTTTCTTTGTTTACTTTCACTTTACACACAGACCTCGATGACGCGATAATACCACGTGACCAGTTAGCTGATTAATTTTCGGAAATCTCATGCTGCTGTAGCTCGCAGCAGAGATAATTGATTTTTACCTGTCTGTATCTTCTGTTTACAATGTGCTAAAAATATCGGAATTTCGGCAGTGGTTAGCGTTTTATTATTTTAATCGACTAGTGTATTGAAATGATGGATTTCTAGAATCCTTTAACCCTCGAAAGTTATTTTCCTGCTTAGAATGTGATTTACGCGAGGATAGGTTCTAGGTTCGTTGATTGATGTTGTCCGAGCTTAAGTGCCAGCTCCTGATCGATTAAAATGGCTACATAATATATGTATTTTGAAAACATTTGTTTAAACTTTTAATAGTATACGCCATGGAAAACGGCAAAACAACTACATGCAGCGGTATACTGAAAATGCTTTGCACTAAGGTCTTGTTCATCCATTGTATAATCTTATTAATAATATGTGGCCTTGTGTCGACATCAGGAAAACATGTCCATGCAATATATAACCAATTATACCCCACTTTTATATAGAAAAACTGGGGTAGGCAGGGGTATACCTATTAGTCATATTTTTGCTCCAAAATATAGATTGTGGGTACGCGTAAGAACCGCCTCGGTGTGCGAGGCGGTTCTAACGTGTACCCACAATCTATTTTTGAGCAAAATTAAGAAAAATATCGAAAAAAAAAAAATAAAAATAAAATAAAAAATAAATAAATAAATTTTAACATCATAAGAAAATATGTATATTACATGGGCGTGTTTTTGTAATGAAATGTCAGGGTCCGGAGTGAAAGGCAAGAGGTCTTGGAATCTACGTCCGCTCTTAGGTTGATGCATTATTGAGGCAGATTCTTTATTCCTTATAGTGCTGAGCAGTCATCCAAAGCAGTGTTCCGCTCCATCAATACTGACACAATAATGATTGTGATGTTAAGCCTCAACTCAAAGCAACAAAATAAATGGTAAAAAAGTTAAGATTCAATTCGAAACATAGCTAGTAATGTGCGTCTGTGAAAACCCAGATTTTAACTATAATAATTGTTAAACTCTGACCTTAATACCATAATGGAAAACAACCAAACTAAAGCACAGGTAAGGTTATATGCAAATTTACTTTTCGTATTTTGTACAAGTGTAGGAGGAGAAATATAGACCTATAAATAAAAAAAAGGTTCAGCCAGAGCTGAACACGAACCTGGATCATCGATGTAAAAATCATAACCACGAGGCTTAAAGGGCCGGACCAGTTCTAACGCGTGCCCACAATCAATGTAAGTAAACATATGGAAAACACTTAAAATGGCAATTATTTTTATTTCTTTTTCAAAGCCAAACAAATCTCTGTATGATTTATGGGCGAGTTGTCGTAATGAAGAATGTGAAAATTGGTATAATCCCAGTATGTGAACATGTCGTGGTAAAGGTCACTTTGGTTCCGTGTTCTGTTAACTTAAGTAAAAGGTACAAAGTTGGTCACGTGAAGGTGACAGTCAACAATGCAAGGAATATAGCCGAGCTATAGATCCTGACCTCTTCGTGCGGTATACACGTATTTTTCCATAACTATAAGACAATCAAAAGTTTGAAGCAACACAAAACTTCTATGAAACCAGACCATAAATCAAACATGCCCATGACATAATTTTATGCCACCATTAACACATAACTCGAAACAATTAATGACACATGTATCCGGACGTTTCAGCAACACAACTTACAGACATAATATTTTTGTTTATTTGTTTGAATTGATGCTTTACGTCCCAGTCAACAGCTCAGGTCATGTCGGGACGTTGCCTCCACTTTATGGGACTTTTACCCAAAATGACGATGTCATGACATCCAACAAGTGCTTAAAATATAACCATCCAACAAAGCCACAAAGGCTTATATGTGTGAACGGTTTGACTTGAAACCACTTTTCCTGGGCAAGCTCAGACCCGAGCAGTTAACCAGTAATCAGATGGTCAGTCAGTCAGCAGCGAACAAGCTTTGCCTGGAGACACAAGCAGCCCATCTATTTCTTTAGGCCCCAATGGGCGGGGGCCCAACATTTAATGTGTTTTATTGAGAGTGGAAAAACAGTTTGCCAATTTCAAGCTCCGAAAGCATTTCTATGATGTTAACTATATATTGGAGTCTACACGGCACGTTAGATAGTCACCCAGGGATCTTGTAAATGTAAATCATCAGGAAAACATGTCCGTGTAATGTATGCCCCCTTATACCCCACTTTTGTAAAGTAAAACTGGGGAATGCAGGGGTATACCTATTTTTCTTTTTTTCAAACCATAGACTGTGGGTACTCGTTAGAACCGCCTCGGCGATGCATTTCTAACGTGTACTCACAGTCCATGTTTTCAGCAAATATATAGCAAATATAGATTTTTTTCCAACGAAAATTTCAATTTTGAAGAAATCTCTGTATATTGTATGGGTATGTTTTCGTAATGATTGGCGTCTACACGGCACGTTAAATTGTCACACTGGGATTTTATACATGTAAATGAACTGTAATACATCGTTATTGTTTTGATCGTTCTAAAACTTGATATTTCCATACCACTGCCTTGTCTTCCAAGAAGAATCTTCCATCTGTTACATCCACCAACTTCTTCCATTTCCCTTCTTCTTCCAGTTGCTTCATCAGCGGTAATATCGTGTCTTTATACGGTGACGCTGCTCGAGCAACTATTACGACTATGCCACTTGGCTTAACAATACGAATAATTTCATGAAGCGCTTGTGGTGGGATATGGTTACGGGCGAAACAACCGGACGCCGTCAGACCATCGTAGGTATCTGGTTCGAAACAAGAAAGTGGTCTATCTGACAGAAATTCACAATAATAATTGTCATACAAATTATTCCGTCGGGCCGCAGTCAACATTGACTCCGACGCATCCAGTACGTCAATGTGGCAGAATCCCTCGACGCGAAGACCACGGGCAACCAGTCCTGTACCCGCTCCGACGTCTAAAACTTTGACGTTACGCCTGGATTCTTTTGGAAAAGCTTCAGAGAAGTACTTCACAGTCCGTAATGGTACCTCGTAACCAGACGCTAGCATTTCCTGCGATACAAGCACAATTCGTTACAATATCAGAATACCAAATCACCAACTGATTTTAGACGCATTTGCCTCAGACTAATATGCGTATCTATAACTTCTCGTTCAGCTTACGATACCTTTGTACCTGACTGTCAATTTGTGTTTGCAAAACCTTGGAGTTTAGTGTTGTAGGTTTGTTCTGACTGAATCTGCTTACGTTAACCTTTTAGTATGTAGAGTACCAGTCGGCTTGAAACGTTCCATTGACAAAACGATAAGGCATAATTTAACATACCGTCTCATAGTCAGCCTTGTCTGCCCATTCGGAGTATATTTCGGCCATGTCGCCCTGAGGCAGCCCTGGGGTTTGAAGCTTTTCCAACCATACTTGAAGATTTTTCCTCGCCTCTGCACTCACGATAGGAGCAGCCATATCCGTTTAATAATGTACTTTACACTCCAAGTACAGTATTTGAAATATCAAAACATTTTTAAAATGATTCTTTCCCAAACACTATCGAAAATGCATACAGTGTACACGTTCAATAGAAATGAAAACATGTGAATGTGTATAGTACTATTGTCCAAAGGTTTAACAGTATGACCTACTGTTTAAGTACAAGTATTTGAGCCGCCGCATTGGAAAACCAACAATCTGCAAAATATGCGAAATCAATGGCGTCTTTGTTTTTGCTACTTGGATAGTACAATTCCTCTTCTACTTAAATCCGAAATTTTAGGCTTCTAGCTCTTTTCTGTGCTAGTACAGGTCGGTTTGTGTCAGACCTGGTCGGAAATCGAAATTGTTGGTTTTCTCATGCACAGGCTCATTTAAATGAGTAATTTAGACAATTATATCATATCAATTAATGCAGCAAAGTCAAACACCTAACATCTATACTCGTAAATACCTATACAGTTAAAACGAGATAAAATGGTACTGTAACATATACATTGGACACAGTATGCATAATATGTATAGATAACAGCACATTATATTTTGTATTTTATATTTTATAAATGTTTAAACATATAATTGTACAAATGAAAACGTGCTATGCCCAAACACGTCGTGTACTGTTTTCATGTCTGACTAACATGGAAACAAAGTTGATCAACATGGAGACGATTTATCAATTTGTTAATAAAAACACTGTAGCTATGAACTATGTAGCGAACATCCAAACAAAACTGTAAACTGCTCATAAAATAAGCTTCTGTTTGACCTGTATGCTATTCGAAACTAACTTGTGACACTGAGAAATACGTAAAGCCAAACCCATACTCCAGCTTTACAACACTATCTTACGTTAAATGAAAATGAATCATATGAAAATACCGATTTTGTATCGTTATGACTGCGCTACATCCTCCAAAAATACCTGTTTTCTTTTTCACATCTACACTGACGTCAACAAAAACGCCTCTGTCAATTTTGACACGCCATATTGCCAAGATTAACAAATTCAATTATTTCAAATATTGGTCATATATTTTGCTAACCTTTATCGTATTCAGAAATGCTGAAACAGAAATATTCAGACAGCTGCTTGACAAATGACATGCTTTTGAAAAAAAAAAAAAAAAAAAAAAAAAAACACCCCTCGAAAAATCCCTATTCTGTTCATGAACCGGTCTACCAGGCATTGCTTCTTTCGATTACTGAAAGTCTCCTTTGCAATACCAACACAAAAAAAAAAATTAGAGTGGGATATCCATCCATACGTGGCCATAAGTTGTTGATACACATTTTTTGAAAACCAAATTTCGTTCTCTAGCGTTATTGTCGTCACTGCAGCTAATGATCAATGCTTAAATGGTAATCGCCGTCGATATGGTCAAATAGTTTTCAAAGGCTATCCTGGCATGGCTATTTGACAAGGAATATTTTCTATTATTACCTAATTACATTCAAAATTGTATAGAAATGCCTGTTTGTTATTTCCTTCTTTTCCAGTGACCATTTTCAACACCATGAAATAGTACCACGCAATAGAAAAAATATTGCCTGGTCAGATGTTTATTGCCCGGTAACATGATAAGTCACATGTCTGGAATGCAATTAGGTAATAAAACAGTTATTTCAAGCTTAAACAGGCAATAATGCAAAACATTTTCCCCTTGGTGCAGGTATCGACTTGACACGCTATTCCCCTCGGCTTCGCCTCGCGCAATAACCTGCCAAGTCCGTACCTGCACCTCAGGAAAAATATTTCGCACTATTGCCTGCTCAAGCATGAAATAACTGTATATTGTTACTTTGTTGCCTTTCAGGTTGAAACGAACGTCCTCACGGATAACATGTATTTGACATCTAGGGAAATAAGCGTCAGAATACCATTGCTCCATTCTTGGCTATTAATTTGAAATAATGCGACTACGTTATGAAAATTAACTCAAGGTGTGCATCCAAATATAACGGCATCATTTCTGAAATGATTCATCATCAGAATTCGGAAGCATAAGAGACATTGGCGTCAAAAATCTTTGCTACAGAAGCGTCAGCGAAAGAGCTACGATAACAAAAATCGATAGAAGGAATATTATGCCAAAGCGATCGATGGTCCCGGACTATGGAGTCGCTTCGAACGCCAGAAACCAAAAAGTATCATTTTTTCGGTCCGTCTGTTTCTTTTCTTATTTTCAGTATTTCATCTTCACGTAGTCCAGTAATGTTACGTTTCAAAATTTTGATGTTCTTAAGTTTGTAAAACGAATTTACACGGCTGCCAAGAATTTTCACGTCAAAAACGTCTGTATTAATAATGACGTCAGTATGCATTTTTTTTTAAAAATGGTGCTCCCACGCAAGTTTTGAGAAACATGCGCATCTTAACAAAATTCGATTTATGCTATACCATGAGAGGGAACGCAAAAATAAGGAAAATGCAAATTTCGTACATATTGTGTATCTATTGGCCAAGTTTTGCAACATTTTCGTTGAGGCGTTTTTTTATTGACGACATTTGTGTGCCGATATATGCTTCATTCTCCATGTAAGTTAAACGAAAAATTGAAATACGAGCGTATACTACATAGGTAAAACAAGAAACGCAGCTGACAGAAATGTGTATAATAGCTCAATTCGGTGACGTTTTAGAAACCTTATAAAACAAAATTAACTGTGGCATATCAGATGTCAGTTCAAGAGATAAAACGACAAAAGTTCTCTTGCATAGACAAATGTAATGACCAAAAGCCATTTTTCGCACTTTTAACGTTAAGGGCAGGGTGTTGTAAAACGTCGTTATGCAGCGTTACGTGCGACGTTGCTTTGTGACGCCAGCGGAACGAGAATCGACGCTCTTATGTCGCGCCTTTTTGAACCGGAGAAAGCTGTAGCTTTACGCCATTAAGTACGAATTTTGCATTTTTCCCATAAAAGACTGCAACAAATTTTCACCAAAACACATAAAATGAGAATTTCTGCCGTAAAAAGCATTTATTGTAATTCTTGCGTCCATCGCACATTGAAATGCGACGCACGGTTGCGCCGCGACGTTACGTTACGTCGCGGAAAATACCAAAAACGCACTACCATACATAGCAAAATCCCAAGTAACACGAAAACGAGCACGATTGTCCAGGACTTTTTATCAAGCAACCTGTTCCAAAGTGATTCACGCTGATAATATCAGTTAAAAAAAATCATCGTGGAATTTAGGAGAAAATATGTTTACGCGCGAAATCCGACGTTTATTACCCTTTTCCCCATTGAGTTCAATGGCAAAAACGGTGTTTTTGGATTGCATGTAGCTCAAAAACTAATCCGGTAGTCAAGGAATATTTTTGCATATTCCGATGGGAGCATTTAATACATCGATATGCAAAAAAACAAAAAATATCCATCGTGCATTTTTTACAACACCCTGACCTTAACGTCAAATTGTTGGGAAATTTTCCACATACCACAGCGACTGTTCTTCAGAACTATGATGCATCGGTCGATAGGGGTGTGATTCAGCTGTCAGTGATAGCGTCTATTACTGCTCCTGGCTTATTAGTAAAAAGGGTACAAGTGGGCAATGATCAGGAAAAGGCGCAATCAGAAAGAAATTCCCACTCCAAAAACCGAGGTGGGTAAATTTAAATTGACAATTAGACTAGTGCAAGTAAGGACTGGAATACTAACTAAATTAGTAAACTAACGGTGGCGGACACAAATTATACTTTTAAGACCTATTATATCACGAAAATTTGCTGCACAGTAACAGTTTTGAAGCTAGATCCACCCAGCTTAGTCGGGCAGTGAAGCGAAACATTGATGTAATTTTCACTGTTATGAACTATGTACTTTATAGCATGTCTGTACGTGCTAAAACTGACAATGTGTTCGTTTTAAATTCAGAATTCCTTGAACAAATTCCATGGCCTGGTGGTTAATGCACTTGACTACCACCCAAGAAACCTTGGTTCGAGTCTCCACTCGGTCACTTTTTTTTTCTTCTAGCACATCGCTTCGTTAAACAAGCATATTTAACATCACGAAAATATGTCCGGGTTTTATCCAAATTTTATATAGCAAAACTGGGGTTAGCAGAGGTATACATAATTTTCTTATTATTTTGCTCCAACACATAAATTGTGGGTACTCGTTAGAACCGCCACGGCGAGGCTGTTCTAACGTGTACCCACAATCTATGTTTTGAGCAAAAGTGAGAAAAATATTTAAATTTTCAGATAAAAATTTTCAATTTTAAAGCTCAAAAATTTATTGCATGGGCAACGAAAATAACGAATCCGCTATTTCTTTTTTTTATTGTACGTGCCTTCCTTTTAAGCTCGCCTGTCTTTTGAATATGTATATGAATCAAGTTGATTCTTTGCATGTTGGTAGATGTTTGTGTGAAATTTAATTCTGTACCATCAAGACCTGCATGAGTGACCTCGAGGTCATGGTCATGAATCATAGATTTTAATTGATATAGTGGCAAAGCACAAGTCAGGCGAGCTACGCTGTCCTGCGGCATCTCTTATTTATTGCAGGTGACAAAAGTCCAAAAGTATTTCTTTTCCTTAAAACCACAATCACACTGGCGTTTGAGTCAGGCGTGTGCCGGACGTATGGCGTGTGAGTCAGGCATGTGCCGGAAGTAAAAATGAATGTCAAAACGCTGCAACATCATTAAATAAAGATAGATGGAAGTGAAGAAAAGCAGTGAATACAAAAAAAACATTGTCAAAACAATTGAATCATATGTTTGTGATGTATACACCTTGATATGCCTGTGTCGGCCTCTTCGGCATTTCTTTATCATAAAGTGTAATATAGGGTGTATAAAAATGTAAATTGTAAATTTTGCCAGTCTATTATATATAGTAAAAGTTTCTTTAGAATGTCACGAGTTCCAATAAGGTCAGCTTCACCTCATTGGGCGTAACTTTTTTGCATGACGTAGTTAAATTCAGCCAATCAGGGGCCTAATAAATGTGTTTTCAGATCGAGGAGATACGACAAAATACATGTACACGAATGTATCTCTGATAAGAATATACCAAACATCATTTTTTCGAATACATGTTTTTTCTTCTTTGTCTTCTTCTATTTATGTCTAACGCCCCATTCAATAATTGTTAATTTATGTCGAGACGGAAGACCGCCTCCTGGGTATTAACCAATAATATCGAGTGATGCCAACTGGGACACAACACGATGCCCCTAGTATGGATCGAACCCAGGACCTCTCGATCAGTAGTCTGATGGTCCATCAAGCCACTGCGCTCACCATAAATGGTTGTGCCATATGCATATGTAAGATTGCTACGGATTTCTGTTCCATTCAATACTGCTATATAGTCGTATTAATCAATGGTGGATTTTGTCGTAAGCTTGTGGGTCAGGTGCCGACCCTGTTCAGCGCTCTGTTTCAATTCACAGATACATGTATCAAGGAACACACTGATGGAGAAACTCCCGTCTTGTAGACAAAGAGAAGAGCGATAATAATTTCCTAAATTCAATATGGTGTGCGCGGTGGCGTAGTTATATAGCATCGGTTCTAAAGAGTACCCACGACCTACGTTAGAAAAATAGGTATACCCCTGCATTCCCCAGTTTTGCTATATAAAATTAGGGCATAAGATGGATTTCATTTGGGTGAATCCATTTTAATTTTTATCGCACCTGCTTAGAGCAGGGTGCGATATAGGAGTCCAAATTTCCGTGCATCCGTTCGTCAGTCCGTACGTCCGTCCGTCAACATTTACGTCGAAGTTTGGTTATCTCTACATCAGTGACAGCTGCGAGTGTGAAACCTTGTACAGTTTGTGTCCTTGGCATACCCTTCAAGCATTCACCTTGACCCGGTGCCCTAGACCTATATTTCACGGTCCATTTAGTTTATTCATTTTTACGTCGAATTTTTTTCTGCATCGGTCTTAGCTGCGAGTGTGAAACCTTGCATAGAAATTGTTCTTGACATGCCTTTCAAGCATGCAGCTTGACCCGCTGACCTTGACCTATATTTTACGGTCCATTGACTTTGTTAATTTTTACGTCGAAGTTTTTTCTGCATCAGTCATAGCTGCTAGTGCGAAATCTTGCATGATAATTGTCCTTTACATGTCCTTCAAGCATGTTCCTTGACCCGGTGCCCTTGACCTATATTTCATGGTCCATTGACTTTGTTAATTTTTACGTCTCTGCACCTGTGATAGCTGTGAGTGTGAAACCTTGCACAGTAAATGTCCTTGACATACCCTTTCAAAACACACCTTGACCTGACCTATAGTCCACGGTTTTAGTTATTTTGCCCGATGCAGGTGCGATATCGACCTCCGCGGCGCTCTTGTTAATTTTAAGGCGCGAGTTTTTATTTCGTTTTCCGACTAAATTTCTTTTAGAAGAGAATAAATAACGTGAGTGAATAACAAAAAAAAAGAAAAAAAAATATTCGTCTGGCATTGGGATTGAACCCACAACCTGAGGATTGTGAAAAGAGTGCGCTAACCATCACACCAGGGAGATTCTTTTCTTTGTCATCACAACCTAAGACAAATATATATTCGATACACATTTGTGTAAAAGTCACACAAACCGTACATCATTCCGTACAGTAAGTTTTAGTTACTACGCTATAATAGTTTCAGTGTTACTTGTACTAGTCTACTAGGTACTTATATTTAGAAAACATATTGTAAGCCAAGTGAGCAGCTATTTCCCAATAGGCGGTCACTCAGAGTACGTATTTTTACAAATATCGAACGTTACTGTCTATATACACATGTACATGAAATTAATTGTCAGGTAAATGACATCACTGTCGAAAGGAAATTATCTTCATTTCGAAACGGACGCGAAACATACATGTAATGCACTGACTTGAGTTTTGGCTTGGCACACATGCTATTTGTTGATTTCTGTCAAAGTATAATCGCTATATACCGGCATGAACATACCTTATATTAAATAAATGTAATATATACAAATAGGGGAAATCCCCCGTATGCAGGCGTTAATACCATTGGTTGAATTGGTTCACACGTATCTCGATCCAAAACCATAAATCAGATAAACAGGTACGCCCTGGTCATATGAACAAGACAAAACAGGATGTAATCGGAATCTGTCTTTTAAAAGCAATTCAAGAGTTATCTTCATCCCTTTACATTCTTGACAGTGTCTATCTATCATGGATGTTAACACCTTACAGTGGAATGTTGCCTCACCAAATGGTACAGCATGGGCCAAGTTATGATACAAACTAACCTGTACATCTTTTTACAAGCAATTACGTATTAGGTTATCATTATACAATGCTGGAATGAGAATGCGAATGAAGCCATCGTGAAAGCATTTTACAAATGGCGTCAGGTAACAATAGAAAGTCAATTAAATGACACAAGTGGCAGGTGGTTCAAATATACACTTTCTTTTGAGTCGCATATGATGCAGTAATCACAATGCATTACGAAAACTTGCCCATGTAATATACAGAGATTTTTGAAGGTGTGAAAAATGAAAGTTTTCAGTAGAAAACTTTTGATATTTTTCTTATTTTTGCTCAAAACATAGATTGTGGGTACACGTTAGAAGCGCCTCGCCGAGGCGGTTCTAACGAGTACCCACAATCTATGTTTTGGAGCAAAAATAAGAAAAATAGGTATACCCCTGCATACCCCAGTTTTGCTATATAAAAGTGGGGATTAAGGGGGTATTCATTGCACGGACATGTTTTCCTGATGGACACAGTGAATAGAATTTATTATTAAGTGACATTTCAAATAGAGTTCTCATTTCAATGGGTATATCTGCTGCACCTCGAAAAAGAATATTTGCTATGCGTCTTACTCAGTTACTCTTGACGCATTCTAGACAGTGCATTTAACGCAGTACATATACATATATAAAGGTTTACTTCTTTTTTTTGTTATTTGAGAAACAACACGTTTTTCAGGACATGTTTCTTAAAAGAGACGTGCTTTTCAGCTTAATACTGAACAACATTTGAATCATATAAAAATATTGTACACTATTGTATGATTATTATTGCTTTTAAAAGCCAACCTCGTCGAAACTTCGTGTTGACTACAGCTTAACATCTTAAAGTGTAAAATGTGGTCAAAATTTCCATGCTGCCCTTAACAATTGGGTAGCTGTACGAGGGTCGATCAAAAAGTTATACAAGTCGCCATATTGCATGTGCTGAAAATTCACATCTAAGTGATAATTCAAAGGTGAACATTAACATTGGAACACGGAAAACATTAACTATAATCACTGATACATGAAAATAATAACAATAAATAATAATAATAAAGTCTTAAACTATGTAATGGAAATGTCTTAACGCCAAATTTAAAAAAATGGAGAAAAAATCTCAGTTACCGCTTTAACACAGTGAGAAGCAAGCAATGACTGCATTGTTTTAGCAATGAGACCCTTGTTTCAGTAAACTCTGTAAATACCTAGTACTCGCAAATTGTTCATATGTCGTTTGGTTTGCATCAGCAACAACTTACTGGATTAATTACGAAAAATAATTTCAATCGTCTACCATCATGATCTTGAAAAACAACAGGCAATTCCCAACAGCATTATGCTATAATGTGTTAAAATAGTTTGGTTTGTTTGTTTGTATTGAGATTTAACGGTCCAGTCAACATTTTTTTCAGCCATCGCTTCCTGGATTTTAACCAGGACTCTGGGGAATTGAGGTGTCTTGCTCAAGGACACGACACGGAGACCCTTGTGGAGATCGAACCCAGGACCAGTAAGCCACCGCGCTCCCTTAAACTAGTTTGTTAATTTCATATTCAAAATAGTTGTATGAATAAGACAGGTTTTCTCTCGTTTGTGCCTTCATTCTGAAATGAAAAATTGCATCATTTCAAGGGGCGATTTGCCGCGTTGAATTTCAATTACATCGAATGTAAGAACGAATGAATTATTCTATAATTCAGAAAGCTGATTATTTTCGCACTGAACGCATCAAAATGGAAAACGGAGTTGTTTATTTGTTCGTTTACTTCTTGTGTTTTGAAAGCTGCGGCTGCGCGATGTTCGATGAACCTCGATGTTCTAAGTATGACTTTGAAGAGAAGGTGCTGGAAAAGGTCGTGAGATTCGAACATAAAATGGAGATCATGTCTGAAACTATGAAAGAATATTCTACTCAGATGAAAGATGAAATCACACAGATGAAAGGTGAAATTTCACAAATGAAGATGGACTGGACAGATACGAAAGAGCGTTTTCAAGCTGATTGGGAGGAAATGAAAAATGGGGTTGACATGATGAAGGAGGAGGTCGTTGAACGAGAAAAGATGCTAAATGACACCATGCACAGGACGATGCAAAGTCTGGCAGGTACATGTACTTGTAATATATCATGGAGGGTACAGATATTGAAATATTTACTTTAATTTGCTCCGGAATTTCCGATTCAGCGTTGTTGATGAGTCGTTGTTTCTGCTGAATCACAGAGCTTACAAGCGTTATTTTCTGTGATATTTCAATGACGAGCGTCAATATGAAATAAACCAATTTTTATTCTGGTTGTCAAATCAACCCTGATTAAGGTCAACGGTTTAAAAATTAAGCCCTTTTTATCAATGAATTCTTGGGCCATCTATTTTTATTTATAATATTGTAAACATTACACATAGACGTGTTCTTAACACATTTCAACTTGATAACTGAAAATTACGAAACGTTTGCTCGAAACATAGGGTCATATGTGATGCCGAGTGCTCATTAATAACGGCAGAACATACTGGAACGCAAAATTGCAATACAAATGTGATATGTATTTTTCATCGTTTTAGCTAAGGTCAAAGTGTAGTTTTACAAAAGCAAAAAACATATTATAACTTTCGAAGGTAAAGACATCTACATCTGTCCACTAAAATGTGTGGCATATTGGATGCCATCTGAATTGACTAAAATTAATCGTCAATGTGTAGATGTACCGCCTTTGTAGTTTAAGTTATCGATTTAAACTAAAATTTCTTACTGTATGCCAACGTCTTTCAGCAAAGATACCAGAGTCTCACTATGCCTTCTCGGCGTACGACCTGTCTTCACTGACACCATCACATGGCGACACACTTGTGTTTACTCAGATACTGGTTAACGAAGACGGAGTTTACAGTACTACAACTGGAAAGTTCACTGCTCCTTGTGATGGCGTGTATGAGTTCCACGCAACTTTAACAATCGGTGTGACTCAGAAGATTGTCTACGTCGAGTTCAAGGCAGGTGAAAGATCGATCGGCAGGTTCAATGCCTATGACTATTCCTCAGGTAACATTAGTTCGTCTGGTTCCGCCATCGGGAGACTGTTGAAAGGGACACAGGTTTACATTAGAGTGACAGGTGTGACATCGGGATTTACGTTCAAAGAGGATAATACATATCGTATGAATACATTTTCGGGTCATCTCATTAGCATGTAGTCTGAAAGGGATTAAAGCAAAGTAAACTTCAGAGACTATACCTTTAGTACGTGTACATACGAATACAAATGTGACATTAATGAAATCACAATTCATTCAGATAATTGCCAATGTATTGTACACCTTTAATCCCATTTTACATTATAGTAAATTTGAGATGTACAGGGGCATTCATGTATCCCATGTTTGGTCCAAAACATACAGTGTAGATTGTGGTTATTCGTTTGAACCGCGTCATGCACAGGGTGTGGTTACGCGTTAGAACAGCTTCCGCAAGGTGGTTCGAGCGTATTTAAAGCCAAAATCTGTTTTGCGCATGTTTGTAAAGTGTAAACCTTTACATTTATAACGTATTTAAAGCCACAATCTATGTTTTGCGCATGTTTGTAAAGTGTAAACCTTTACATTTATAAGAAAAACTTTATAAGAAAAAACTTTATATTGTGTGTGTATATTTTCGTAAGGTAGGCATAGGACGTCGCGTCAAATGTTAAGAGATACAACCGTATCTTGTTCGGGAGGTCCGACAATGCCAGGTTCAGTGTAAAAATGTTAAAGGTAGTGTGTTGTTTGTATTATAAAAATAACGTTACTACAGAAATAGTAAACTGCTGAATTTTTGTATGGACGTTAAGTTCAGTAAATGCGCATTCACGCTATATGAAAATAAATTCGATTCAGAAATAGAAAATAATCAAAACATAAAATTTTCCGGATCTTAAAAAATGTAACACTGCCGATTTTTTAGATAAAAAATCATATGTCGTTTGTTTCGTATCATAATTTTCATGTCAGAATACATCTTTTTACGTTTTGGTTTGCATGACCTGAAAGTTCATAAACCAAACTTTCATGTGATACTCACTAAAAGATTCTGCGTTCACTATCTACAAAACTGTGTTGATTTTTCGTGATCTCAAAATAGTAACATTTTGACGTTTTAGTCGATTTGACGTTACGTTACGTGGTGTTCACGGGACCAGCCGGCCTTTTTGAACAATACATCTAGCAAGGTGTTTACTCACAGTCTGGCATACACATGCGTGGCTGGTGTTACTATACTGACACGTACTTTAATGCTGTATCTTGATATTGTTTGAGCATTTATTGACTCAATGATCATATAACTCCATACCTAGTAAATTGAAGTCATTTGTAAGTCACCAAAATAAAGAGCACATTTCTTATAAACCCTGACAGATCGTAGTAGACTCACATCACAGATTTACCATTGAGCCTATTTCAATCTTGAAGGATTCATAAAATATTTGTTTATTCTTGTAATTTGTGATTCGATTAAATTTGCCTATAGCTTAACCATCATAAAATGACTAGGTGTTTGGTAAATATTTTGGTTATCGATGTGTATTTATAAATTTAATGACGTATACGGAATTCTTTGTGCGTATTTAGACAACTATTGATCGGTATATCGGAATTCGTGAAGCGTAAAATTTAATAAATACTCTCATATTATTGGAAGTTTCTGCAATAGAATTTGGTGTAACGGCTAGTCCGCATGACGTAGGATACACCAGTCGCGGGTTCGAACCCCGTTAGATTTTTTTTGTATTATCTTTTTTTTATTTTATTATTTTATTTTTTATTCGCGACATTGTCTGAACATCACTCATACTTACATGCCATTCTGTTTTACATGATAATCTAGATTTTTTTCGCATCTCACATGAGAATATAAAATCAGTCGTTGTTTAATAATAATAATAGAATGAAGAAAAGTAAAAAACAAACAAAAAAGCAAAACAAAAACAAACAAACAAAAACAATCAAAACAAATGAAGATAAAGAAGAGCACTCTATAAAACAAAGAAAAAAATGTCTTTGATGGGATTCGAACCAGGGTTGTCTCCTTCACATTAAAATAATCTTTTCATCCTAATGAACTTAGCCTGCTCCTCTACCTACTGAGCTTATTCCTTTCTACATAGTTCTAGGAACAACATGCCAATACATAACCGTAAATAATCGGTGAATTGATTGGAAAAACACCTATGATAGACGGCGAACTATAAAAAGCTGTATGCTGACAAACAATATAACCATAACACCGCCAATTTTTCGTGGTCAAGCTATAATATTCACATAATTATATAAACAAAATATATAATAAAATATTTGCATATAAATAATACGTGTTTTTATTTTTGTTGTTTTCCGTTATGGCATTGAGAACAGAATTTTAGTAATTCAAGAACATTTCAATGCTTATACATGTTTTGTATTAAATTGCCTCTAATAATCTAAATTATATATGTGTGTTGGTGATGAGGCTGCTATTTGTAAATTGTTTCACCGGTTCCATCTACCTGCCATTACAGACTATTAATTTATGGTAGTTATTTTACCAGTGAAAAGATTCATATTAGCTAACAGACTTTCAGCAGCATCTATATAAGTTTGACCGGTACCGAGGGATACTTTGTTTGCCCTCAGGTCTCCAATACATACCTTTACAGGTAGTGTATTGCGCCTAGTGTGCAGTCAGTCCACCAAGTTAGTTGCACCCGGTCATCAGATTAGCTGACAGCAATATATTAAACCTAAAGGTTTACGTGTATTAAATATACGTTATGTGAAACCTGTCGACGGTCCAAAGGCATCCAACACTCTACCTTTCCTATCGGACACCGCAGGGCCGGCGAAAGGAAACACTAAACAAAGTTTTCTCTCAGCGTACATCTGTAAAAGCGACCGGTACCGAGGGATACTTTGTTTGCCCTCAGGTCTCCAGCATATACTTGTGACAAGTAGTTTGCTGCGCCTAGTGTGCTCCGTATGTCATAAGGTCCGTATATTATGCATATTTATCACAAATAGTTCAGGACAAGTACTATTTATATAAATACAATGTTGGTGTCCTATTTAATTATCTCTGAACATGACGTTGTAATTATATTTATGTGAACAGAATTGTAAACTAATAAGGTTCTTTAGAATTTTATTTGACATATATATAATATATCCATTCATATAATTTCTACACTATATCCCCAGCCATACAGGGTTCAATACTATACTATTGTGTATTTTTTAAAAAAGTTTGATAATTAAATTTATTACCATCTGTACTAAAGCCTTCGGCTCGTGAGGTCATGATGAAAGTTGAAAGTGTGGTATTATTTACAAAACATTGCTGTTGAACCAAAATTCAGTTGATTATCTATAACTTATTGAAAACCTGCTTACATTTAAAATGCTTAGTTAAACTTTCAAAAGGTTTTGGCATTTTTTTTATTAATATGTGAAAATTGTGTCTATATTTTGAAATTTAGTGTATTCAGATGTAAGCTGCATCTGTATTTTAAGATCTTTTGTATTATTACATTCCGAAACTGTATTGTTTAACCCTGTATGGTAGGTATATCCTACTTATGGCCTATTTTCAATCAATGTATCATATATACCTCACTATGATTCAGATCATGACAATATTATGGTTGTGTTTAGTATCTATATCTACTAAAACTTTACATATTTGATATGATACACAAAGCATATTACATTAGTTATACATGCATTATACATCTACAACTTTTAAGAGATCATGACACTGAGATCAAAACAACCATCATGAGATCATATGTATTAAATCATAACAACTACTAAATAATACAATAACCATGGCACACGAAATTCTACTAGATATCAGTTATCAATTAACCTGTGCAGAATCATAAGTACATGTTATTGTACCATACACATTGCATAGTAAAAATAAGTTCATTACATGACTATATAGGTATGCCAATATGTATCCATATTATCATACAAAGTACATCTTATATCATTTTGAACAACTGTGACATCATCCATTACTCATATGATACAGACGTCACATAGTGGTAATATGCATGTATCATGCATCTTGATCATTTCAGAACAGGAAGGTATTTCTTTACATTTTATACCGAAAAATTGATACTCATTCTAAGGTTCCAAATTCCATTTGAAGATGCATTGTCTATTTTTGTTATTTTACAGTGTATAGTCGAAATTGAATAGCATCTTCTTTTACATTTATCGCTTTATATAAATATTTGCCTAAAGTGCTTTTGGAACCTTTTCTATCTTAGTATGCTCCTTTTAGAACAAACTCTCCAATTAAATGTGTCAAATGAAAGGTTATATGTAATCTCAAAGAACTTTGTCCAAAAAAACTGAGTTTTCTTTTGAGTATCCTTTATGTAATTATTTCCATAAATTTCTTCCTGTGCTGAAATTTGGGGTTGGGTGGGGAAGACATCACATTCACATCCTGTATGCGTTTTTGCTAGAGTGTCCGAAAGGTGAGAAATTTTCTTAATACCAGTGGAGCCGTTACATATTTGTTGTATGTAATACTGGTATCGGTTTGTCATCAAAGCCACCGTGTGGAGTTGGACCACCCGTCCTGAAATAAAACTATGTTATATCCCAGAACGCCTTCACCTTGAATGCATTTGCCACTAGTGAACCCTCGGAGAAAGGATAGCTATGTGATTAATAACCTAGCATAATTTATTTGTTAGTTTGTCCAAAAGGCCTACTATATTTTATATATAATTGGATGTGAATGTTAATGTATAATTATATTGTATTATAGGTAAAACTCATTTTGCAATGATCCTTTCCATGTCTAGCCCCTGTGGAAGTACTGTTACCTCCTACAGGTGCCACCCATCGAAACCATCATTTACCATGCTTTGCCTATTATCTCTATATTATGTTGTTACATTGTGATGCAATTGAAATCATCCATATTTCTATGAGAGTCTCTCATAGATTAAAATTCAACATCATCAAAATTTATATTGGTCATGTAGTAGAAATCATACAGTTGCTTATAGACTATGGTTTTTACTCCACTATACATATTCATTCTGAACCTTTTCATTATTCTACTGGTATCTATGAGTATAGATACATATGTTTTACTTTGTTTGTCAAATATCACAATGTTATTTTGTGTGTAATATTTACATATATCTAGCAGCAAATGTTTGCTTCCACAGAACGCTCTAAATCTTTCATCATTAGTACACTGTTCAGTAAGACTAATAGAATGGTTTCTGTTGGTGAACGACAACGTTTCTCCCTCATTTTCTATTACTGACACATCTATATGTCCATGTAAAAGTTTTTCAAGTGCAGATATTTCAGCCATGCCATTTTTTATAATATGACTAACTGTCTCTTTGACCCAATCACATGTAGCCATCTTACTCTGTAATTAGATATTAAATTTTATGTTTAAGACTGTGAAACTATATGGAGTGATACATTATGATACTGTTTTATTAGTATCTAATAGTATTTATGGATAACTATAAACTTTTATTTAGTACAGAGTGGAAGTGCTGTCACTCCTACTCTGAAGTTGTTAAATATAGATTCCATATTTGTGTACTTATAGGTAGTATCTCTTTTTAAAAAATACACAATAGTATCTGGACAAAGTATTATCAGTTTAATAGTGTAGATATCTTTGAATATTTGATAGATTTCATTATATTTTGGTTTTAACTGATAAGTGTTTTATATATGTAATGTCAAAATTACCGTGTAGTGTATCCCGTGAAATTTGATAGACTTCATTGTTATTTGGATTTTTAGATATACTAGTCTGTTAGGTGTTTAGCATACAATATCACAAATGCAATGCCATAATATTATCTTAATTTCTTTTTGTGGGTATAGTCGTGTTACCTTTTTGAGGATGAATTTAATAAAATTTACTCAATCTTCTGTTTATCTACCCCCTTTGTCCCACCATATGCTATCTGTAGGTGTTTACAGTAGTTTATGTAGTTTCTGATGTAGCTTCTTTTTTGTTAAGAATAATGTTTTAAGGTGGGTTCCCGTAGTGTTACATATACCAATCTCGTTGTTGTATGAATACTGTTTCTTTCTCAGTACATTTTTGTAAATTTTGTATCGGTTATATGTTTTGTCAAACTTGATTTTACACCGGGTCTGTTTAGCTGAATTCTTTTTGGTTCTTTTTGACTCATCTATAATGTCAAAATTGAGCATATGTTTCTTAATATATGCTTTAGGATATCCACATTTTTGTAATCGTATTTTGAAAAGCTGGCATATATTGTCATATTCTTGCTTGTTACAACTTAAATATTTGTATCTGTGACACTCGGTTTTTATGACCCCTTTAAATGCTCCATCTGGATGGTTAGAACTAAAATTTATGTATGCATAACTGTTGAAAGGTTTTTGATATACCCTGTATTCCAATTTCCCTTTGTCATAGGTGTCTTGTCCAAGGCCATAGCATATGTCTAAGAATATGGTGTGGAATTTGGATACCTTAAATTCTATTTCTAGCTCTTTAGGATAATATGATACTATTTTAGTGATAAAATCTTTGATTTGTTCTTGTCTAATATAGACAATCAGACTTCCATCATCTATAAATCTGAAAAAATCTAATATATGTCTCTCTATACTTTCATTTTGTAGCATGAAATATTCTGCTTTTAGTAAGACTAGATCTGACCCATCGCATGAGTCGTAGCTTCCCATTGCGAAACCTTCGTTTTGTAGGTCTTTTTCCACCAACTGTGAAGTATGCATTTGCTTTTATGAAATTAAACAACTCTTTCATTAGATTAATTTCTTCTTTGTTTAACTTCAAAACATGCCCTAAGAAGTGTATAGTATTATATACTGTATTTTTCCGGATGGATGTATACAGTGCCGAGAAATCAAAGCTTATAAAATAGATGTTGTCAAGGTTGTAAGCCTTTAAGCTCATAGTTGATATTCTATCTATCACTTTCCTTGAGCTGTCAACAATTGGAAAGTGGATATCTTTATCAAGAAACAATCTTTTAAGCCTATCTAGGCAGTTATTAAATAATTTGCCTAATAGTTGAGAGGGTTCTGTATTTAGTGTTGCATAACCGTTTACTATTGGTCTGCCTTTTAGTTTGTGCTCTATCTTGCTATCAGCTTTTTCTATGAGTTTGTGTACTTTTAGTGTTATATTTAAAGTAGGTATTTTTATGCTGTCAAGTTCTCTTGTTATCACTTGTTCTAGTCCAATGTTGTCTAAGCATTCTATTCTACTGTACTTCTCATATAGATTGTTTAAATCAGTGTATCCTTGTCTTATAATATCATTTTTATTAGCATAAGGTATCTCTTCATATACATTTCCATCTGATAACTGTCTATTATATTCATCACAATACCACTTGATGTGGTTTATACTGAATCCTAAGTTCTTGTCAGCAGTATTTATAACTATGTCATTATTTTTAGCTAAATCTTTAATTAGATTGACTTCCTCTACAGAAATATTACTGTAACTTGGTTCCTCTTCATTTGGTATGGAAATATCACTGTTTTTTTCAAGGACATCTAAAATATATTGTAGTGTTAGGGTGGTTTAGATTTAGCTTTAGTGCTATATTATTGCCATATTTGTAGCTGTTTGTGTTGGTCATTTTAGAGCAATATGACTCTACTGTGTCAGAGATGGTTTTTGATATAGTGTCTTTTGTATCGTGGTTTTCGCTTGTTGTGGGGATGAAACTTGGTCCTTTTTTAATGATATCCAATATATATGGATTATCTTTAGTGGTGTTTGTAAAGTCATGCACTATGTTTCTTACAGCACTTAGCTCATTATGTATTGTTTCTATTCTTGCTTGTTCTCTGTATTTGCCTAATATATTGGCAAACGTGTTTGTTAGTTTGTTGTTAAACTTATATATGCCTTTTCCTTTATTGATGACTTTGTCATATTGAAATTTGGCTCTTCTGAAATTATTTAGTGCTTTAAAGTATAGTTCTCTTTTTGTTGTAACATTTTGTGGAACATTTTCTTCTTTAGTCATTGTTTTGTTATGCTATGTATATGTGGCCTCTGCATTAATTCCTGCTATATAACTTTCTTTGAAATTATTTTGGACATCATCATATGCTTTATATAATCCTTTGAGGCATGCTTTAAATCTATGATAGGCCATGCTTAGTTTTGATTTTAAACTTAGTATTGCTGTAGTTTTTTGTTTGTATTATCTTAATATCTCAGTTAATTAGGGATTATTTATGTCTATTATATCTCTTTATTATCAGTGCCATTGTCTATTGACAGTTTCTAATATTCTTATTGCCCATTTATTTGCTAAGATGTCATGTGGGTGTACACCATCTTTGCTTAGCATGAAGTTAAAAAAGTAGGTTGTTTGTGTATTTGGTTTGTACTTCTTACTGTCTATATAGTCTTGGTCAAAGTTGGGGGATCTGTATATAAGGTTTCCATTTAGATGCTTAATTATTTCATTATGTATTTGTACTTGTATATTTATATTACTGTCATCTATAGTTTCCCAGTTGGGGTCAGCATGTTGATAGTTCCATATTTGTGTACTTATAGGTGGTATTTCTAATAAGCACAGTTTCACATTGTTATAAGTATGTGTAATTGATATTAGTTTATTGTAGATATTCCTGAACATTTGATAGACTTCATTATTGTTTGGATTTTTTAAATATATGAGTCTGTTAGGTGTTTTGTATGTAATATCACAAGTACCATGCCAGAATATGATTTTAATTTGTTTTTGTGGGTATAGTCTTGTAACCTTATCGAGATTGAATTTTATAAAATTTACTCCATCTTCTGTTTTTCTACCCCCTTTGTCCCACCATATGAAACTGTCTTGATATGTATGAGGTATAAAAGGTTTTAGATATCTCCCTTTACTGTCTGTGCAAAGTATATAGATAGTATCTTGTTGAACTAAAAGTTCATGTGTATCTATGTACTTTTGAATCTTATTTCTGACAGGGGGTGTTATTTTCATATTGACGTAATGATGTCTAAATACCCATAGTCACAAGCAGATCTTTGCCTACTTGTACCTTTCTGTACACGCAATATATACCATATATGTCTTAAATACTATTACATACATAGGACATACATACGGAGACTACATGATATCCGTATGACTATACATATCTAAATTTAGGATGTAAAGTAACATCTGTCTTTAGTCCTATATAAATCATAATATCACAGCAACGGGAAGCTAGTGAATAGCCCGGCAAGCTACGGATCTTCCACGTTCTGTTGCGTTTGATCACGGTCGTCTCACGTCTCGTCCCGTTTCCTACGGAATACTCAACACGTTTTGTTGCGTTAAGTTACGGTGCGTTACGGTCTTTGACGGTGTTCATCCCGTTCTACTACGTATGTCACGTTATGTTACGGTTACCACGGTGCGTGAAGTTTATAGATATAAAATGGCATATCATGGGGACAAGTTCCTTCATATTGGAGCAGTCACTATAGTGAACAATGCAGACCATACGCTGCACTATGCAATCGAAGAAGAATTATACAATCCCGAACTTTCTTAATCAACTCTGCAGTAGGTTGTTGAGGAGCGCGGTTGTTATTATTTCAAAGGACATATTCGTATACAAAAGGAAAAAAAAGTGCTTTATATTGTATGGTGTCTACGTTTCGTCCGTAGCTGACCTTGACAGACCAAAAAAACGTGTTACGCCTCGGTCAAAACGCAACTGACCGCAACAGAACGTAACAGGCCGTAATAGAACGTGCTAATAACCGTGATAGATCGTGGATATCCGTAACGTACCTTAGCGCCTCCGTGACACACCGGCTTATCACTACCACGGCTTGTTACGGATATCGTAATACAACGTAAGAAAACGTAACAAAACGTAATAGATCTTGAAAATCAGAGAAATTTATTACAAAACTCCACGGCACGCTACGTTTCTAGGAAACGGGGCTGCCGGGGCCGCCGGGAACATAGTGTAAACGCAGTATTAAGTTTTCAGGACAAGCATGCATATAAGAAGAGAGAACAAATACTGTACTTACAGGTATCAAAGTAATATCAGTAGGCACATGATACATATATAGTTGGAAATGTAAACTCTGTAATGTCCCAGACATACTCTCATAGTGTTAAAGTAAACAATGCAGTTCCTTACATCATTTCATTTACTGGATGGCCAATGAATAATATATGAATTGATCTGTTTCCATTAGTTGCATAAAGTTCTTGTGTGAATACGTATTTGCACTAATCTGAATTTAACAAAAGTTTACTTTCAGGACTAATGCTAAATCCCATATCATTTATATAACAAGGAAAAAGAAGAGGAACACCACAAGTTACAAGCGAAGGATCAGACACTGTGTCATTTGCGTGAACCATTGGATTTCGATTAGATAAATAATCTTGGTCTAAACCAATCAACAGATAAGACAATCATAGCTTTTGACTGTTTGCACAAAATATCATGTAAGCTTTCTGGAGGTCCAACATGAGCATCCCAGCAGGGATGATCTTAGAAATTGCCCTTTGATTTTCAAATCGGCCACCTTATTTTGAAATAATGGGACGGTTTTATAATGTAAGTGGATAGGCGATTATGAATTTAGCTGAGCATTTTACGTGAAATGACCCCTTACATTTCACACCAACAATATCCCTGTCCTAGTGCATAAATATAATGATTTGATCCCCTGCAAGCAGTAAAACATTCAAAGGGAGATAGTATGGACTATATTGCGCAATTTCGAGTAATGAACCCTCATCTGTAGCCCTAGTTAAACCGGCAATGAAAGCCAGACTATAGTTTGTGTTTTTTATTTAATCCGTCAGATAGGTTGAACATTAGTTAGTTGAGAATTGGCTTCGAAAACCAGACTGAAAGTCAAACAGAATTTTTTTCTTCATAAGAAAATTTTCCAATTGTGTATTAACAACCATTTCCAAGATTTAAGATACAAATGATAACACACTTACTGGTCTATACTTTCTAACATAACAGTTTATTTTTCTTTAATAATGGGACCATTATTGCACTTTTCAAATCATTTGGGACCGTATTTTGTTCAAATGAAAGGTTTATGATATGCAAAAAATGGGTTGTGCAAGAATCGAAACTGCATCTTTTACAAATCTAGCAGGAATATTGTCTGTTCCTGTACTTTTAGAAGGACTCAGGTTCAATATTGTTGCCAGCATAACATTCTTGAAATTTTGAACAACCAGAGTTAAATAGATGAAAACTAGAAGCTAATTTATCGACAAAGTTTGAAACCACTGTTGTAAAGAAATTATTGACACAATTTGCCACTTTTTTCTGGTCAAAGCAAGAGTTTAGCTGTCAGTTTCCAACACAACACTACTACTTTCTTTTTGTTGCTATATATCCTAGTTTTTGGCTGATTCCAAAGTTCTTAGACTTTTTAAATTTACGACATTTTCCTCAATTTTATTTGCCGAATATTCTAAATCCTAATTTCTCTCTGCACAATATTCCTAAGTTTAAAATATTCTTTATAAAAATCTGGGTTAAACATTTTGCTTTTCCTGAATTTATTCAAAGTTTCATCCCTATATCTAATGCTTTCTAAAATATCCGAGTTCATCCAAGGTACAGTTCTTTGTTTCAATATCTTCTTTCTTCAAGGGGGCCACAATGTCAAAAACCGAAAAACAATAGTTTTACGTAAAACAATCCCAGGCCATTTCAACATAAAAACATGTTAAAACCATATCCCAGTTCTGATTAGATTATTTAAACTTAAAATCGACAATTTTATAGTACGCCAATGACATTATTTGTTACAAAATTGTGTCAACTTGTTTGTCATTTTACAATAGTATAAGTCGTGTAATGCTTATAGTTCCAGACAAGCATAATTTTTCGCAACTATTGATAAGAATGTGGTCAATAAGAGAACCTAGCAGACCAAATGTATCGCCAAATTTATGAGTTTCAAGCTAAACAAACTATAGTAAATTACTGGGAGAGTCGTTATATTGTTTGTTCTATTGTTGTTTGTACCTGTAGAAAATGATCAAAAATTGCAACAGGGTCATTTCTATTTCAAACATGAAAAAGAAGAATGGTGATTGCATTTTGTTTAAAGTTTCATGTTGTGATCTACTCCGCTAGCACATAGTTTATACAAAACAACACAAATTTGAGATATGAATAATTATGTAATAATTATCAATACATGTAATTCAACTGATTGAACAGAAAACAAATAAACAAAGTCAACACAAACAAAATAACACATTCCTTAAACAAATATACCTGAATTTTATGGTGACTTGGTTTACAAATTTAAGAAACTTAAAGGAATTAATGATTTTTCTTTTCAGTTCAGAAAAATCATAACACGTTACAGACGTATAGGTTATAACTTGAATGTTATGCGACAGTCTGCATGCTTAGTTTTTAACCCAATCATGGTTGATAACTATGCTGCCTTCTTTAATTGCACGCCGGTGGGTCGGGCGTCAGACTCTATGATGGCCCCGACATAAAGCTATTCATTTTATGAACCACTGCAGAAGCTGAGGGTGAAGTTATGGCCATGTAAAACCGGTTTAAGCCCGCCAGTAACTTTGTGTTACTGATCGTTCCAAGTCGATACTTCTGTGGTGGTTCTTTTTGTTTTATGTCTTGGTGTTTGGAAAATTTTTTGTGCTGTTGGCGCCTTATGTATGTTTTCATATTTTTAGTTAAGTTAAGGTAACTGAGTGGCCACCTATTGGGAAAATAGCTGCTCATTCGGCTTACGATATGTTTCATGGTATAAGTACCTGACTGTTAGTTTGGTTTTTTTCCCACCTCGGTTTTTGGAGTGGGAATCTTTTTCTGATTGCGCCTTTTCCTGATCTTTGCCTACTTGTACCTTTGTACATGTTTACAATACACTGTAACATATAAAAATTGGCTCCAAATTCGGGGCATGCTCACTTTGCTCTGGCGAAAATGTATGGTAAATTAATCTTATAATAATCAGATTTGTGTTACTGATGGAAACTGAGAAAACTGAACTGAAAGTTCGCATATGAAGCATGTTGGTCGATGTAGAATCTAGTGCAGTTTCATTTGGATGTGGAACTGAAGATAGTTTGTGAATGATAAAAGCTTCGTGTTGAAAGTTCTAACACACCCTGCCTATAGAAGCCAATGGTTAAGTGCAGTGATATATTTAGAGATTATTACATGGGCATTTTGGTTATCGCCTTTAGTATCAACCCGACTGCGAGACTCCATTATCAAGCCCGAGAGCTTTAGCTCGAGGGCTGATAATAGTCGAGGGTTGATACTAAGGGCGATGACCAAAATGCCCATGTTTTAATCTGTTGATCACATTCTTGAAAATCTTCTAGTCAAAGAACCTTATGAAAAACTCGTCGATTTCTCTGTAGAAAAAGAAAATGGCACCGTTAAAATGACGTAACGTTACTTCGCTTGACGTCACATATTCCGTCGCGCGACAACGTCACATGCGGGCATGATAACCTCTATCCATTCAAAATGCATGATTTCCGGTTATCAGCCCGCCGTGCTGATAACCTGCGGGCGGGAAACACATTATTTCATATGCAAACTTGGGGTTATCGCTGGACATATATTTCTTACATACCTCTATCATAAAGATAGAAAAATTCCGGTATTTTAGTGGTGGTAGATAAATCGATCTTACACTGCTGGTGCGCGACTAAATTCGATCGTTTCTAGCCCAAAGCAGCTGCTTGCACCAATAATGTTCAACAAAACTAGACTAAATTGGTGTGAATTCATTGGGTATAATGTTGATTCACGCTCGTTTTCAACGAAAAACAAATCAAAACTGCATCTCTTTTGACTTTGACAACGATTTATTTACATTTGACGTCATGTCCGTAATAAACACTACGTCATCAGAGTTAAAGCACGGTACCAGGTTACTTTACCGGTAAAATGATTTTAGGCCTAATCGGGGTATGTAAGAAAAAGAATCCATCAGTGGTGTTTAGTGGAGAAAGGAAAATCTCAACCCTTGGGTCCATCGTTCCAGTGGGAAACTCGGCAAGCCTCGTTTCCCACTGGAACGGATGGACCCGAGGGTTGAGATTTTTCTATCTCCACTGACCACCCATGATGGATTATATTTGTCTAAGTATGTGATAATGAGTGATATATCACTGGGCGGATTAGCATTGCGTTACTTTGCGCCGTTTTGACGCAATTTTGATTAAATTATGACGTCAGCTATCCCATAAGTCATGTTGCCTTGACGTTAGACGGTATAACGTCATTTCAACGCGTTCAGAACCGTATGTAAACATTTGCGGTACAGTCAAAGGTTTGGCGTGATTTTTTCAGTGCAATGGTGGAAAAGCTAAAGAAACTGAAGGTCTAAAATGATTTTATTCCGTTTATGGTGTGTTAGAATCGAAATAGATCAGCTCTATTGTGTGAACTGTTGAGTAATATATAGAGGATCTTACACGAGTGGTCATTTTAGAAGAAATTTATTAAACGAGCCTTTGGCGAGTTCAATAAATTTCATATGAAATGACCACGAGTGTAAGATTCGTTTTATCATATGACTTTTAAAAGAGGATATTATCGCCTTTGAAGTGGAAATATTTTCAATGAAAATTTACATTGTTGTTACGGACGTCGTTAATGACGTTACGTTTTTCCGCAAAAGTGTTAATACACGTGTGGTCATATGATTTTTATGACATGACGTTATCCACTGGAAAACAGCGACGTCATATGATAAATTACTTTTTGTCGGTCAGTTGTACGCAGATAAATCATTCGCGCTGCGCACTCGTGATTTGCTCTGCTTTACAACTGACCTCCAAACAGTGATATATTCACACCCGGTTAACTCTGTATATACACAGAGCGTTACAATACGACAGCCAGTCATGGTGCTCTTACGAGTTTGTATTGGAGGCCTTGCGAAGTGTCTTGGTGACGTTGCGAGGTGTATTGGTTACGGCGTGAGAGATTTGATTCTGTCCTGTTTTATACGCAAAATTTAATTCTAATGGGCGAAAAAAAAAGCGTAAAAATGGTAAGATTTTACGGTTTAAGTGTTTAAAACCGGTTTAAGCCCGCCAGTAACTTTGTGTTACTGATCGTTCCAAGTCGATACTTCTGTGGTGGTTCTTTTTGTTTTGTGTCTTGGTGTTTAAATTTTTTTTGTGCTATTGGCGCCTTATGTGTGTTTTCGTGTTTTTAGTTAAGTTAAGGTAACTGAGTGGCCACCTATTGGGAAAATAGCTGCTCATTCGGCTTGCGGTGTGTTTCGTGGTGTAAGTACCTGACTGTTAGTTTGTTTTTTTCCCACCTCGGTTTTTGGAGTGGGAATCTTTTTCTGATTGCGCCTTTTCCTGATCTTTGCCTACTTGTACCTTTTTATGGTATTAAAAGATAAATCATCTCAATTCACGACACTTTTCATATCTGTAGTCACCTGTCACATATAAAATGTATTGTGGTTACTTATTTTTGAATTCGGTCGATTGTCGAAGCAAAATATTTGAAAAATGTCTAACATAATTACAATCTGATTAGTAGACGTCGAATTATGCAATGTTTGGTGTCAAAATACCATTTATTTAAATAATCTTCCGAGATGAGATGTGTTGGTTACTGTGAGAAACCCATACGGTTCCTTTACGACAGCCATTTTTAGTGTATTGGATGATTTACGACAGATTGTGATGGTGCCCTTACGGATACTTAGAATATGTTACACACATAATATAGCATTATGACCGTACATGAGCCACTTAAAGTAATGAGTGCCCGCGCGGAGATCATGGAGAAATTATTTACGACTTCTTAGTTGTTAACTTGACCCTTCCTTATAATGTTGTCGACTACAAACCGCGTATCATGCACAAATTGGATATTGTACGCCACTTTTCAAACGTACACGCCAATGCGATAGTTGAATACATGTATACGTAGAATCTACATATAATATCAGAAATCGCAAGCTTTACTAGTACAGTAACGTAAGCAATTTATATATTGATAATAAGACATATGGGCGTGAACTAACAATGTTTTGTCCCGCTGTATGTTTTCCATATTTGACTTTGGGGAAACTGTATGAACTTAGCTAGCTGAACTAGGCTTTCGGAGTCTGGTGTATGGTATTCGAGTTTGGGTTAGATTATTCCGCTAGAGATAATGTGGTGTTTTGGGGCATTAACCCATGTGTTATCTCTAGAAGTCTTGCTTATACGGAATAAAGCGAATCCAGTCACCAAACCCCAAGCCAAGTTTACAGCGTTATTTTTTTGCGGTTTTTGATAATCCTAGATAGGTCTATTAGACGTTGGATCCAATAATAAAACTAATAAAAAATACATAAAAAATATTTCATAGAGGGCAAGTTACTCGGTGGTGTAAAATCATTATGGCAATCAAATATTTTAACTATAAACTTGCAGCTGGCGTATGTCGTATTGCCATGTTCAACAATAAGTTATTAACACAAGGCATGATAACAACGGTATTTTCCCAGGAGAAAAGGCATATAATTTGGACACTTTCTAGATGATCCAAATTTTCTATCCTACGGACAACGAAAACACCGACTGATCTCAATTTATTTTTGTCACTTTGTCAAAAACGATCTTCATTCAGAAAATTGTAGCCGCAAACTCAAACATACTGTAGTATGTAACTTTAATATTTACCTTCCAGTTTAGCTCCTCCTCTACGTAAGAAACCTCTTGCAAGTCGCTGCAATATCAGAAAGACACCAATACAAACTATCGCACTGTAACTAAGACACTGTATGCAAGACTCCAATACTCTCGCTGCAAGATTCGTATCGTAACCAAGACAAAGAGTGATAAAGTAGACGAACATTTTGCACCAATTTGTTTATAAAGATAAAAGAAAATTCCGGACGTAGTGGACATTTTCATAATCAACAGATAAAAGAGTATGGTGTTCAAAATACATTATTTCCCAAATTTAAGATATTACAGAAAAAAAATGTAGTTAAATGTGAAGTTGGGCATATTTTCGACATTCTAATATTCGTCTGGGCTGCCATCAGTACCCAGTAAACAAACGTTTGTATTGTGGCAAACAATATGCAAATCCTCATCTCATTCTTTGTCTGTTCACCTCTGTTTGTCACTGAAAAGATTTTTGTCATCGATTTTCCTGTCACGCCACCACAAGCTCTCTGCATGTAACCAAGACATCTCGCAACGCCTCCAAGACAATTCGTAAGGGCACCCAGACTTGCTGTCGTATTGTAACGCTCTGTGTATATACAGAGTTAACCGGGTGTGATATTACTGATATATTACTCAACAATTCACTGCTAGAGGTGATCTTTTTCTTAATTAAAATCTTTTTGGGGAATTATAAGGAGGCCCGGTTTGTGTCTGTAATGGCCGAGACTTTTCAATGCAAAGAGAACATACCCATTTAAGAATGAAAAAAAAAAATGATATAATATGGATTTTTAAATTATGGTGGTGTTAGGGTAGCAGGCTGGGTTTAATCGTGAAATGAAAGGATCTTCCACTCCGAAAGCGAAGAAACCAATTCATGTTGATACATTTTGAAATCTGCATATTAATCATTTAAAGTATTTTGCATTTTAAACAGGCTAGCTGAGTACCGCCTCTGAGTTGTAGACCTATGGGAACAATTTTGCTAAACAGGCATCCTGGCAGTGTGAACTCTATCATTTGAAGATTTCCTATGTGAACCCATTCATTATTGAAAACCGTTTCCTCAACAGCAAACTCTGCAGACAATATAACATTTTGACTTTGAAATGCTATTTTACTTTACTCTGTGAGCATTCTATACATAAAGGGCATAAATAAACACACAAAAATAAGAAATATAGCCCGTGTTTGTGTTTCATCTCTTCGTTGTGTGAACCCATTCCAGGAGAAAAATGTGTTTGCTCGTCAATAGTTTTTAAAATATATATTTTCTCTATAATCGGTTATGATGCACATGTATCTGTATATTTTCCGCGGTATCTGCTTCAAACCTCGTGCAAATCAGACACGTATACCCAGAATAATCATAGAAAACCTTACCAGTATCGAAGAAGTTTTACTCATAATCCGCCATTGTTGTTGTTGTATAGTCACGTGATTCCCTGCCGTGGTCTCATAGTCAGCTTTTCCCGCCCGTTCGGAGTATATTTCGGCCATGTCACCCTGAGACAGCCCTGGCGTTTGGAGCTTTTTCAACCATGCTTTAAGATTTTCCCTCGCCTCTGCACTAACGATAGGAGCAGCCATGTCTGACAGGTATACACTCCAAGTACAGTATTTGAAATATCAAAACATTTTCACAAATGTGTATTGACTTTTTTAATCTATTTTTTTTCCAAAACCTTTGAGCAAAAATGGATGTTAAACTTGTAAAAATGCACAGTGCTATTGTCCAAAGGTTGTACAGCATGACCTGCAGCAAAGTCAAACACCAAACATTGTACTTGTAAATATAACACGTAAAACGTGATAAATATGAGCCTGTAACATATACATTTGACACAGTATTTATAATATGCATAGATAACACATCATTTCAATAGACGTTAAAACATAATTGTACAAATGAAAACGCGCTATGCCCAAACAAGCCGTGTACTATTTTTTGTCTTACATGGAAATAAACTTGATCAACATGGAGATGATTTATCAATGCGTTAAAGGGGATAGCAGTTTAAGAAACACTGTAACAAAGAACTATGTAGCGAACATCCAAACAAAAATAAACTGCTCATAAAATAAGCCTCGCTTTGGTTTCTATGCTATTGGAAATTTCTGTTGTGATTCCATTTGTTTTATGTTTTGGAGTCGAATTTATGTGCTGTTTGAACCTTACAGCCCCTTTCACTCGAGTGTGTCGTTTGAGCATTTGCATCACACAAGAAGACCATGTGTTCCGAAGATCTGAGTTTCTTTTCATGTTGTCCTCAAAGACATCTGGATTGATTGATCTGCTGATTTTAGTGACAACTTCAAACTAAATGACCTTTGAAAACGGCAAACTCGAGTGAAATTTTTAACTTACTATGTGGAATTTTTGCCATGTAGATACCGATCAGGTAACTGCTTAAATTGATAAAATTTTACTTTTGTTTCTATCCTGTTACAAATGTGTGTTCTAAATATGCATTGTATATGTTGTGCAAAGAATTTTGAAATAAAAATAAAAATGTGCTTTAACCAAGCAATTACAATGTTTTTATCAGAAGAGGTGACATGATTACCTAAAGATAAATGCTGAATAGATTTTAAGAACACCTGGCACCTGGGACACTGTTTCAGTTCTAAAATAGAATAAAAAGTTACCTGATTTACAAACAAACGGCAAACTCGAGTGAACAAATTTGTTTGACCTAAATGCTCAAACGGCAAACTCGAGTGAAAGGGGCTGTATGTGCGCTTTCATATTTTTATTTAGGTTCGGGTAACTGAGTTGCCGCCTATCGGGAAATTGCTACTCACTCAGTTTACGATATGTTTTCTAAGTAGAAGTACCGAATTGTCAATTAATTTATTTCAACCTCAGGATTTGGAGTGGGAATTTCTTTCTGATTGTGACTATTCCTGATCACTGCCTATTTGTACCTTTATGTGTTGACAGAAATATGTAAAGCGAAATCCATACTCAAGTTTTAGAGCACTATCTTAAGTAAGATGAACATGATTCATATGAAAATACCGATTGTGTGTCGATACGATTGTGCTTTATCCGCCAACAGTACCTATTTACTTTTTCTCACCTAATTTGTGTACTTCATTCTCCATCTAAGCTGTATGAAAGTTAAACGAAGAATGGAATACGAGCGTATACTACATATATGTAAACAAGAAACGCAACAGACAGAAAATGGGTATAATAGCTCAATAAATACCTCATAAAACAAAATTAAATGTGGTAAATCAGAGATCAGTTCAAGAGGAAAAACGTCAAAAGTTATTTTGCATAGTAAAATGACTAAAAGATACCTTCGCACTTTTTGACGTATTAACGTCAAAATTGGGGAGAAATTTTTCCACATAGCACAGCGACTGTAATGTATAGGTCGATATTGGTGTGATCCCATCATGGTTTCGGACGGAAATTTAGCTCTCAGTGACAGCGTCTATTCCTGTCCTTGGCCTACTTGTAAAAAGGTACAAGTAGGCAATGATCAGGAAAAGGCGCAATCAGAAATAAATTCCCACTCTAATAACCGAGGTGGGTAAATTTAAATTGACAATTAGGTACTTATATTTAGAAAACATATTGTAAGCCAAGTGAGCAGCTATTTCCCAATAGGCGGCAACTCAGAGTACGTATTTTTATAAATATCGAACGTTACCTTCTATATACACATCTACATAAAGTTAATTGTCAGATAAATGACATCACTGTCGAAAGGAAGTTATCTTCATTTCGAAACGCACGTGAAGCATACATGTAATGCACTGACTTGAATTTTGGCTTGGCACACATTCTATTTGTTGATTTCTTTCCTAGTATACCCGCTAAATACCGACATTAAAATACCTTATATAAATAAATGAAATGGACAAACAGGGGAAGTCCCGCACATACAGACGTTAATACCATTGGTTGAATTATGGCTCACACGTATCTCGATCCAAAACCATAAATCAGATAAACAGGTACGCCCTGGTCATATGAACAAGACAAAACAGGATGTAATCGGAATCTGCCTTTAAAAGTATTTCAATAGTTATCTTCATCCCTTATATTCTTGACAGTGTCTATCTATCATGGATGTAAACACCTTACAGTGGAATGTTGCCTCACCAAATGGTACAGACTGGGCCAAGTTATGATACAAACTAACCTGTACATCTATTTACAAGTAATTACGTATTAGGTTATTATCAAACAATGCTGGAACTTTAATGAGAAAGTAAATGAAGCCACCGAGAAAGCATTTTTACAAATGGCGCAAGGTAACAATAGAAAGTCAATGAAATGACACAAGTGACAGGTGGTTCAAATATATACATGTACTTTCTGTTGAGTCGACTGTGATGCTACAATTACAATAGACACAATGATGAATGAAATTTATTATTAAATGACATGTCAAATATAATTCTCATTTCAATGGGTATATCTGTTGCACCTCGAGAAATAATATTCGTCATGCGTCTTACTCAGTTAATCTAGACGCATACTAAGCAGTGCAGAAAAGCAGTACATATACATATATAAAGGTTTACTTCTTTTCGTTATTTGAGAAACAATACGTGTTCAGGACATGTTTCATGCTTTTCAGCTTAGTATTGAACACTATTTGGATCAATGACATTTACAAAGAATCAGTGACTATTTGGCCTGTATACGCCTATACTTTAGCAGCCCAGAACACTGTTATTAAGCTCCTGATGCTGATCCTTTATGCTGAGGACAATATTTACATGTCTTATGAAGATACTCATGCATAGATATTTGCATATTTTCTCATTATTTGGTAGAAATATCATTTCAAGAGGGGATGGGGGTCTAAATTTCGTAAAAAACTAAAGATCGAAATTTTGAGATTTTTTCTGCATGCTCACATTTCTATCACTAATGTTTGTAATTTAGAGTGTTTAACTGACAGAGACATGCAGGAATCAAGAAAAAATCACCAAAACTGTTTAATGCCTCTACAATTTGAAATGTTATATGGAAATTATTTGGAAGGTACCTGTACAGCATTTGTACTTTTGAAATATTAGATTACCATATTTGCTATAAAGTTATAAATGAAAGTGGTACAAACTGATGTTTCCTGTCTGGAATCAACTCAAACTCCTACTAGATTTTTTAAACCTGCATGTGGCTTGAAAAATGGGTAATTACAAAGGTTTTTTTGGCATTATTTTACATGCAAAATATAATTACTGCGACCAAAACTTTATGGTAAATTCTTACAAGATTGTCATGGCCAATGTTGCATAACAGATACATACACATGTCCTGTTTTAATCTAACACGGCTACCTATCTCCACAATTCATTGCTTGTCATTTTGGTACTGTATCGTGCCAGTCGACATTATCGAACATGGCTAGAAAGATACACCACTTCCTGGTATTATATGAAGCAAATCGTGTAGTTTGCTTAATGACAAAATCCAGTGATAATTGTGTTCGAACCCAGGACCTCTCAATTATGCCTTGCAAAATGAGGGTGTGAAATATGTTGATTGATTAACTGAATAAATGCTTAACATCCCAGTCAGTAGCTACGGTCATGTGGGGACTTTGCCTCCATTTTATGGGACATTTATCCAAAATAAGGATATCATGGCATCTACAAAATGCTTCAAATATAACCCCCCAACTAAACCGACAGGGCTTACAATGTATACGTAAGGTTGGTTTGACATGAACCACTTTTCATGGGCAGGCTCAGACCTGAGTGGTTAACCAGTAATCAGATGGTCAGACAGCAGCGTAGAAGCTTAGCCTGAAGGCACCAGCAGCCCATCTATTTTTTAGGTCCTAATAAGCAGGTGCCCATATTCCCACACGACCACCCTTGGAAATCTATCTTGTGGCTGTTTGTTACAGTGTTGAAATGAAAACCATGTCCTCATGACTGATGAATAACAAACAAAATTAGCAACTATGTAGGTAACAGGGCGTGAATAAATCAAGGGTGTGTATTTGTACAGTATGTTGCCAAAATATTGTAACGAATATTTACCAAATCCGTTTTTGCCTGCGCCCAAATTATAAAAATTGGTTTTGCAGCATCCCAGTTCAACTTCACTGCAGTTAAACTATTGTATATGATAGCCCTTTTATATGGTTTCAATTTTGATAACTATATATCTGCTAGTTTTTCCTGAATGAGAAACTAGGACTGATTATCATATATGGGCTCTCGTTTTTGGGCTCCAGAGTATCGTTCCCCCCCTAGAGCCAGCACACCGCTTTCATATATTGTGCGGATAATGGCAACACATTTGCAGGCAAAAGCTTTTGTTGGCTCTCGGGGGGGAACAGTACTTTATAAAACTTTTCCTGATTTCTATATATTTCATAACAAAAATGGTTGTTTCAGCTCAAAATATACATCCTGGGCCATCGAAAATGAAATAATAAATTCTTCTATTACAAATCCCCTTATTCAGAGAAGCTAACACGCGAATCAAGAGAACAATTACCAACTTTTATTTTTCCTTCAAACCATAGGCATTTGTAAATGGAAATAGTCACTGATTCTTATTACAAATAATGTACATTATTGTACGATTATTATCGCTTTTAACATTAAACCCCATCGAACCTTCGTGCCAAATACAGAGTAGACGTTAAATTTGGTCAGTATTTTCATGCTACCCTTAAAATCGGTAGATGTACGAGGGTCGATCAAAAGGTAATAAAACTGGCTATATTGCATCGTTCTGAAAATTCATATCAAAGTAATAACCCTATGGAGAAAACTAATATTATAACAAGGAAAACGTTTACTACAATCACTGATACAAAACAAAAATACTGACAAGGACATCATTACAACGCAATGAAGCACAGTTACAAGCAAGAACTGACCAAAATGTACTGTTATTCATATCAGCCTTTCATGTTTGTAAATATACCAATGCAAATATGTAATTTGTGCTTGGAAAACCTACTTGTTTATGTTCTTTGTGCTTGGAAAAACAATCTTCATTGAATAATATATAGCATCAACGCCAAATCTCAGTCACCATTTAATCACTGTGAGTAGAAGCGATTAAACTGTAGTTAGCATAGTGGTCCGTACAGTACTCTACACCTTCTTAATGTAGTAAGACACTTGTTTCAATAAGCTATATATGTAGTGGAAATATATTAACGCCAAATGAAAAAATGTCAATCACCGCTTAAACCAGCACGTTGAGAAGCAAGCAATAAAACGCCATTGTTGTAGTAACGATAAGCTCTGTAAACTCGAGGTCTAGTGGAAATTTCTTACACTCGCAAACTGTTCAAGTGTCTTTTGGGTTGCATCAGCAGCAACTTACTTCATAAATTACGAAAAGTAATTTTAAAGTCCATCATGATTTGAAAAACAACAGACAATTTCTAACAGTAATATGTTATAATGTATTAAAATAGTTGAGTAATGTTCTGTATGAATAATACGGGTTTTCTCTCGTTTGTGCCTTTATTCTATAATGAGTAATTACACCATTTTAAGGGGCGTTTTGCCGCGTTGAATTTCTATTTTATAGAATATAAGAAATAATAAATAATATCAAAATTCACAAAGTTGAGTGTTGCCGAACTGAACGCATCAAAATGGAAAATGGATTTGTTTATTTGTTCGTTTACTTCTTGTGTTTCGAAAGCTGTGGCTGCGCGATGTTCGATGAACCTCGATGTTCGAAGTTTGACTTTGAAGAGAAGGTGTTGGAAAAGGTCGTAAGGTTCGAACATAAAATCGAGCTCATAACCGAAACTTTGAAAGAATTTTCTAATCAGATGAAAGATAATTTTAACAAAATGGAGGCGGACTGGACAGAAACAAAGAATAGAATTGAACTGATGAAAGATGAGGTTATTGAAAGAGAAAAGATGCTAAACGACACAGTACATACGACGATGCAAAGTCTGGCAGGTACATAGACTTGTAATATGTCATACAGGGTACAAATATTTAAACACGTATAGTTATATAATTACTTTAATTTTATCCGGTATTTCTGAGTCAGCATTATTGTTGAGCCATCGTTTCTGCTAAATCACTGAGCTAATATGTCTTGTTTTCTGTGTTGTATTAAAGACGAGCTTCTATAGGAAACCAAACGTTCTTGTCGACTCTGTTGAAAGTTGCAAAATTTCAGTAATTCTCTTTGGCTCCATGTTGCCAAATCTAAAGGGTCACTGACGAGACTTTAATAGTTGAAAGCGCAATATGGCCCATTCCCTTTCTCATTAATGTGGTCACTGCTCTTAAAGGATCTCAGTTTTATTTTTTGTTGCTTAATCAAACCTGATTAAGGCTAAGGATCTTGGCATTGCAAAACATTTAAGCAATCCAGTAATTTCTTAACTGACCTTACTAAGACGGATTAGTGTTCATGAATGTGTTCTCTTTATTCTTCCTTTCTCTATTATGTACTCTGCGTCTTATTATGAGACATTTAGTGATGAAATATCTGTAGTTAATGCTCACTAAAAATGAATTACCTGTAAAGTTTTCTGTTTGTGTCAATGAAGGCCAAGACAAACTTCCTACGATGTATTGGTTACATGTACCTAAGCTTCACAAAAAACATTCAAAGCCAGATTTGCTATTTCTAGTTCTTGTACAACCACTGAACTTTCTAAATTATTAACTTCCCGTCTTACTGCTATCAAATCTCATGTCTTACACACTGTGAGACGGTGTATGTAACTTCAAATAAAAACTGGTTTTGGTCAATAAAAATGATGGCGAGGAACTCAGTAAATTGCCGTGCGACGAGCTTGTCTACATACGATTTTTCTTCTCTGTATATCACATTGCCACATAATCGGATTAAAAAAACTACTCGATTTGAAAAAAAAAGGTACAAGTAGGCAAAGATCAGGAAAAGGCGCAATCAGAAAGAGATTCCCACTCCAAAAACCGAGGTGGGAAAAAACCAAACTAACAATCAGGCACTTATACCATGAAACATATCGTAAGCCGAATGAGCAGCTATTTTCCCAATAGGTGGCCACTCAGTTACCTTAACTTAATTAAAAACTTGAAAACATACATAAAGCGCCAACAGCACAAAATTTTTTTTAAACACCAAGACATAAAACAAAAAGAACCACCACAGAAGTATCGCCTTGGAACGATCAGTAACACAAAGTTACTGGCGGGCTTAAACCGGTTTTACAGGATCCTAACCTCACCCTCAGCTTCTGCAGTGGTTATTAACATTTGGTAAGTTCTTCGGTCCTCGTAGTGAATCTCTAACTAGTCAATGAATCATCAAGAACAAACAAATAAATCATGATAAACATCCTGATGAATCAAAAACAAGGACTCACAGACTGAGTAAGCTGCCCGACGATGAAGATCCCTGGGCGCCGAATAACCTACTAACTCCGGAGCAAACGAAAAACACCAGTTGGAACCCGGTGGGTCAAGCAGACATTAAAAAGAGTATAACAAACTACGGTTCACTTTATTTGGCCTGTAATTACAGAATAACTCTTTTCACTTCCTCTGACCAAAGTAACTTCGGTCATGTCAGAATGTATGCGATGCCGATCCTTTCTCCTGGATAATATTATTATTAGATTTGGAACAAAGTTATACAAAACATTGTTGGAATCCCGATGGGTACAAATTGCGCCCCTCTCGTAGCTGATCTATTCCTATACTGCTACAAAAGAGATTTCATGGATTCTCTTAGCCATGGCAATCAAGCTGATGTTATCGAGGCTTTAAAATTCGACTTCTATGTACCTCGATGACCTTTTGAACATTGGCAATCCTTATTTTGAAGGCATGGTCGACCAAATTTATCCCCCTGAACTTCAGCTGAATAAAGCAAACAACACAGAAACTGAAGCCTCATTTTTAGACTTACATCTTTCCAATGCAAATGAATTCGTTTCTTCTTAAATCTATGATAAACGCGATGACTTTGATTTTGATATTGTAAACTTTCCGTTTTTGGATGGTGACGTTCCTCGCCGTGCTTCTTATGGCGTATACATTTTGCAGCATATTAGGTTTGCTAGAGTCTGTAATCATGTTGCGGACTTCAATGCGCGAAATAAATGTATAACAACCAAACCTCTTCAGCAGGGCTATTGGTATCATAAACTTCGAAAAACCTTTTCTAAATTGTATCGCAGACACTATGAACTGATTTCCTAATTTAATGTTGGGCTAAAGACCCTTTTACGCGAGAGCCTTTCAGAACCAGAGTTTAATGGTGACTTGGTTTATAAATTTAAGAAACTTATAGGAAGGAAAAAGGTACAAGTAGGCAAAGATCAGGAAAAGGCACAATCAGAAAAAGATTCCCACTCCAAAAACCGAGGTGGGAAAAAACCAAACTAACAATCAGGTACTTATACCATGAAAACATTTCGTAAGCCGAATGAGCAGCTATTTTCCCAATAGGTGGCCACTCAGTTACCTTAACTTAACTAAAAATATGAAAACATACATAAGGCGCCAACAGCACAAAAATACTTTAAACACCAAGACATAAAGGATTTTTCTTTTCAATTAAGAAAAAACATTACGCGTTACAGACGTATAGGATATAACTTAAATGTTATGTGGCAGCCTGCATGCTTAGTTTTTTAACCCAATCATGGTTGATAACTATGATGCCTTCTTTAATTCGGGCGCCAGACTCTGTGATGGCCCCGACATAAAGCTATTCATTTGAGTTGGTTGGGGCCGGAGCTCTTGTCTGTTGCTTGGCCCACCGGGGTTCAACTGCTGTTTTTTCTTTTGCTCCGGAGTTAGTATGTTATTTAGCGCCCAGTGATCTCCATCGTCGGGCAGCTAACTCAATCTGTGAGTCCTCGTTTTTTATTCATCATGGTATTTATCATGTTCATCATGGTATTTATCATGATTTATTTGTTTGTCCTTGATAATTCATGGACTAGTTAGAGATTCACCACGAGGACCGAACAACTAACTAAATGTTGTGAACCACTGCAGAAGCTCAGGGTGAGGTTAGGTACCTGTGAAACCGGTTTAAGCCCGCCAGTAATTTTATATTACTGATCGTTCCAAGGCGATATGTCTGTGGTGGTTCTTATTGTTTTATGTCTTGGTGCTTAAAATTTGTGACCTGTTGGCGCTTTGTGTATGTTATCATATTTTTAGCTAAGTTTAGGTAACCGAGGGGCCACCTATTGGGAAAATAGCTGCTCATTCGGCTTACGATATGTTTTCATGGTATAAGTACCTGATTGTTAATTTAGTTTTTCCGACCTCGGATTTTGGAGTGGGAATCGTTTTCTTATTGCGCCTTCCTGATCGTTGCCTACTTGTACCTTTTTCTACCTAGTATGTACATGTGCATGTGTTAGCAAATCATTATGAATTTGCCAATTTAATTGTAAGAATTCCTTGACCATCTATTCTTAGTGTACTGTAAACGTAACACATATACAGATTTGTTTTATACACATTGCACAGCACGCAATGTTTCCTCGAAACATACTCAGACAATATGTGATTATCGAGTGCGAGTCAATAATGCCAAGCCATGTAGAACCGCCTATTGTCCATCGACACGTATTGTCCACCAACCACAATAAGCGTAGCGACTGCAACGCTTATTGTTCATATCGACAATGATCGATACAGTCGCTATGCTTAATGTCGTCAACAAAATTACAAAACTGATGCGAGATGTAGCTTTTGGCCATTTGGCTAATATCACTGTGTTGATTCACAGGAGCGAAACAAATAAGCTAATGGCATCTACATTACATAAAAATGTATGGAATATCAATGCCATCTGAACAGACTTTAATAATGATCGATCAGACTCTAGTATAGCTGTACAGCCTTACTTTTGAAGTTATTCGATTTAAAATTTAAAAAAAATGTTATGTTCCAATGTCTTTCAGCCAAGATACCCGAGTCTCACCATGCCTTCTCGGCGTATGATCTGTCTTCACTAACACCGTCAATTGGTTCAACCCTTGTTTTTACTCATACACTGGTTAACGAAGATGACGTGTACAGTACCACAAACGGGAAGTTTACCGCTCCTTGTGATGGCGTGTACGAGTTCCATGCAACTTTAACATCCGGTTCGGTGAAAAAAGGAATATGGGTAGAGTTCAAGGCCGGTGAAATATCGATCGGCAAGTTCAATGGAATGGACTATAACTATAATCACATTAGTTCCTCTGGCTCTGCCATCGGGAGACTACAGAAGGGCATTCAGGTTTACATAAGAGTTACAAGTATGCATTCAGGTTTTACATTCAGAGAGGAATCTACACATTATATGAACACATTTTCGGGTCATCTCATTAGCAAATAATCGGAAAGGGGTAAAAGCAAAGGAAACAGTTAGTATGTGTACATGAGAATACAACTGTGACAAATCATCAAGATAACATGTGCATGAAATGTATACCAGCTTAAAACCCAACCTTTATATAGTAAACAATGATGTACATAGGTATACAAGTTTCCTTATTTTTGGTTCAAAACATATACAGAGTGTGGTTAATAGTTAGAACCGTCTGAAACATATATTGGGGACTCGTAAAAACCGCCTTGTCGGGGCGATTCTAGCGTTTATCTACAATCTATGTTATTTGCCAAATTAAAAATCAAATCCAAATTTTTCAGCTGGAAATTTTCAAAAATTTGTATATTGTATGGGCGAGTTTTCGTGATGTAGGTATATTCATCTGCTTAGATGAAATAGTTGTTTTGTTCTAAAATAAAATAAAATACATTCTATTTTATCTTTCCATTGTTTTCATAGAACTTTTGAAGACCGCCTAATGCAACATCGTTTTTCAGTGCCGGATCGTTTAGTCTAGTGGTTATGATTTCTACCTTTCGGCTGTCCCGGTTCGAGGCCGGCTCTGGCTGAATGACTTTATTTACAGGTCTATATTTCTCCTCCTACACTTGTAAAAAATACGAAAATTAAATTTGCACATTACCTTAACTGTGTTTTGGTTTGGTTGTTTTCCGTTATGGTATTAAGGACACAATTTTATCAAAAGGGTTAAAATCCGGGTTTTCTCAGATTCTGAAGCAAATTGCTGTAACAATAGCAAAGCTATGCTTCGAGTTGAATCTTAACTTTTTTTACCATTTGTTTTGTTGGTATGAGTTAAGGCTTAACGTCACAATCATTATTTTCTCAGTCATGATGGGGCGGAACACTGCTTTCGATGACTGATCAACACTACAAGGAATAAAGCATCTGCCTCAATAAAGCTTTAACCTGAGAGCGGACGTTGATTTCCAGACCCCTGGCCTTTCACTCCGAAACCTGGCACTCTACCACTGGCCACATACATGTATTAAATTAAGATTATACAATAAATGAACAAGACCTAAGTGCAAATCGTAGGTGCAAATTCAGTTGCGCTGCATGTAGTTTTTGCCATTTTCCATGACGTACAATATTAAAAGAAAGTTTGAACAGATGTTTTCAAAACACATACGGGAGCTGGCACTTAAGCGGGGGCAACATCAATCAACGGACCAAGAACCTATCCTCACGAAAATCACAATCTCATTCTTAGCAAAAGAAAAAAAAAAAAAAAAAAAAAAAAGTTGTTAATCATTGATGACTGGATGAATTCTTACTACGGCAGAAACGGCTCTGAAAGGCATGCAAAGTCAAAACAGAAGTTGTAGAGGTTCTATTACACTGTGGAAACTAATATTGAAATGGTTTTTAAGTGAGTAATTTTTTTTAGATTGTGTGGTTTTTCATTGTTAAGTTATAAGGAAAATTGCCATAACTGCGAATCTGATCAGCACCTTTGTTTTCGCCACACGTACAACACGATAGTACAATTTCTCTTCTTCTTAAATCTGAAATTTCAAGCTTCTAGCCTGCTTCTGTGACTTTACAGGTCAATTTGTGTAGCACCTTGTTGGAAACCCCGAACGCCGGTTTTTTCGCGTCGCGGCTCATATAATAACCACCCAGCGGGCACATGACGTCAAAATGACGTCAGAATGACGTCGATGCGACGACGTTGATATGACGTCATTTTGACGTCATGTGCCCGCTGGGCACTAGTGTGGAGCCATATTTGACCCCAGGGGCATGATTGGCAGGATTTATATTTGGAGTATTTGAAATATGTTAAGAATCATCTTCTTAACATTATTTTGATTATTTGACCCCTTTGAGAATATGAGTCTTTGATTTAGACTACAAAAATGTAAATTCTTGAAATTGCAGCAAAATGTCTGGCTTTCGCTGTCAGCATTGTAAGCATTTACTTTTTGCGTCTTACATTTAATGGTTTATATTTTGTAAAAAAGGTACAAGTAGGCAAAGGCGCAATCAGAAAAAGATTCCCACTCTAAAAACCGAGGTGGGAAAAAACAAACTAACAATCAGGTACTTATACCATGAAACATATCGTAAGCCGAATGAGCAGCTATTTTCCCAATAGGTGGCCACTCAGTTACCTTAACTTAACTAAGACTATGAAAACACACATAAGGCGCCAACAGCACAAAAAAATTTTAAACACCAAGACATAAAACAAAAAGAACCACCACAGAAGTATCGCCTTGGAACGATCAGTAACACAAAGTTACTGGCGGGCTTTTACCGGTTTTACAGGCGCCTAACCTCACCCTCAGCTTCTGCAGTGGTTCATAACATTTAGTTAGGTCTTCGGTCCTCGTGGTGAATCTCTAACTAGTCAATGAATCATCAAGAACAAACAAATAAATCATGATAAACATCCTGATGAATAAAAAAAGAGGACTCACAGATTGAGTAAGCTGCCCGACGATGGAGATCCCTGGGCGCCGAATAACATACTAACTCCGGAGCAAAAGAAAAAACACCAGTTGGACCCCGATGGGCCAAGCAACAGACAAGAAGCTAAACGTCACTTGCGGTTTGGTCTCGAAAGAGTTTTTCCCCTTTGATTTTCGGTCCTTTTCCCATTACGCGTAAAGCGCAATGTTTTCTATAATAATAAAAGTGTTCAAAATGTAAACTTTTGGAACATGCTGTTGATATATTAACGACCGATAAACCTTTATACGACTATTCGGTACAAATGTATCTCTTTTAAGCAATTTAGGCCGAAAAAAGAAAACAAAATGTCAGCAATATTGATTCAATTGCAAAATGTGCTTCCGAAAAGTGACAGTGCAAAAATGATATCATCTGATATTACAATAGTGCAAAAAATGATATCACTTATGGATATTATCACGGCCTTCGTGTATATTTTTGAATTTTGTAAGGCTTACGCTCAACAAAACATCAATATGAGAAGCAGATATTGATAGCTTTATAATAAAAGGGTTATCGCACTGAAATCAGTGAATATTGTCCCGAGTTCGGATATCTTTGGACGTTCGTCGGGACAATGTTCACCGATATCTGTGCAATAACCCTATAATACACAACCGAGTCATTCATAAAAGCTCAAATTAGCATACGTAGAAGCTTACTTTACACTTGTTTGGCCCAACTTGGATTTACCCGACAGTGTGTTGACTGCCCATTTGGCATTTTCAAAATTGCAATAATTTTCTCTGGCTTAATGTTGCCAGATATAAATTGTTGGGGCTTGATTAGTCGAAAGCTTGGTATGGCCTATGCCCTTCTCATAAATGTCTTACTGCTATTATTCACTTTTTGGATTGGGAATATCCTTCTGATTGCACCTTTTCCTGGTTATTGCCTACTTGTACATTTTACTGCTATTAACTTAGCTTTACTTTTAGTCATTGTCATGTATCGTCATGGTGCGACTTATACTTATCAACATGTAACACGTTGTAGCCCGTCGAAACGCTTGCATATTTTACAACATGGATCAAATTGGAATCTTACCAGACTGTTCAGAATATAAAACCACCAGTTTGTTCAGAATATAAAACATTGTTATAATTTATACATGTACCTAATGTATCTCTACAACAGAAACTTGTCGTGTTGTAACAGACAACACTTTCTGCTGTAATATGCGTCGTAGGGCATTGAATACCATTAATGCCCTGTTATGACGTCATATCAGGGCAATCATGGTGTTAATGCCCTAGGATGAAATCATAGTAGGGCAATAATGGTGTTATTGCCCTTTTAATGTTGTTATTGCCCTGAGACTATGACAGATACCTGTTTACATTTTATTGACACAGGCATGTGTTCATTTCGTCTAAAAACATGGCAGGTGGGTGTTCATTTCAGATATATATTTCATCTAAATTTAACGTGTCACTTTGCTTATCACAGACCAATCAACGGGGATTGTCATTATACGCGATTTCAAGATATTGTCTGCATGTCAAAGTTGTTTCTTTTCACAAAGGATATATAATTCCGATCAATTAAAAATCTTTTTTGCTCTAATGTGTCAGCATACGGACGAAATTGAACAAAGTCAATATTGGTTTTTACCTCTTCGTGTCGTTAGAGGAGCATTTTAATGCTATCACCACTTCAGTATTACGGAAGATTCATGGCGAAAAACGGCGAAAACATTTTTTTTTCATAGTCATCCAGAAATATTCTTATTTGTCCAATGGGTGAGTCTGATCATCCATGTTTTATTTGAATATTGTTTCTTTGGCATCCACAATAAATAAATAAATAAATAAATAAATAAATAAATAAATAAATAAATGATACACGTTTGCTGAATGAAATGTAGGCCTATATAACCATGACGATAAAACATTATTTTCCATATGCATTAACGTTTGCCAAGCCCGCGGGCAATAATGTGTTGCAACCCTCACCGCTACGCGGTTTGGGCTGCAACACATTATTGCACTTGGGCTTGGCAAACGTGAATGCACGGAAAAATATGTTTTATCCTCTTTTTATATCCTAAGCCAACCACAAAACGCAACAAACATTTGTGGGATTATCTTATCGCTTGTTTTGGTCTCCCATGTCTGACAGGTTCTTTTAACGACGTAACTTGATCTTGGGGGAGACTTATAGGTGGTCATTGCTGGTAGGAATCTTCATTGAGATACAGCATAAAATTTATCTCGATTCAATTGAGAAAGGGTCGCACCCGAAGGGATTGTGAGCGTTATATTAACCATTTTGTGGCTTAAATCAATCTGTTTAGAGGCGTTTTCGCCACAATCTAGGGCGGTATCACTCATAGCGACTAGACTGGTTTGGTTGTATTCAGAGATCACATGACTGTCCTAGTGTTCTGGGACACTTTTGTTCTTGGACACTGTTAAAGCCTCTGTGGTAATCCCATTCTTTAACGGTAATCACGGAAACAGCAGACAATGCACCCCTGAAAACTGAAAACCCATTTTCGCATAGCCAACAAAGAAATTCGGCATCAAAAGAAATGGTTTTGAAATCGGAAACACCCCGTTAACGGGACGTTTAATGTAAAAGTAGGCAATGATAAGGTAAAGGCGCAATTAGAAAGAGATTTCTACTCCGAAAACCAAGGTGGAAAATAACTAAATAAACAATCTGGTACTTATACCATGAAAACATATCGTTAGCCGAATGAGCAGCTATTTTACCAATAGGTGGCTACTCAGTACAATACCTCAATACAAACAAACAAACAAACAAACAAACAAACAAACAAAATTACAGTGAGCGCACAGAGTGGCTTCACAAGAAACTGACCGCTCAGCTGTTTTCGTTTCACTACCCCTGGTTACTTTTCATCATCAACTTTATTTCCTCCTAAGGAGATTTACATGATACTAAAACAATTTGAATATAATACAAACATGTGTACAACATACAAATGACAAACAAGACAGTTAATGAAAATACATTTACATATTTTAGAAAATGTTCAAAAATATGTTTAGCAAATCAGAAGTACTGCGCTTCGCAGTAATCTACTACCCAATCAGGGCATCAAAACTTCAGTAGTGAAAGACCGTGTGTCAGATGTTTTAGGAAACGGAAACAAGCAACTCCTAGATGGACCTAGATGGAGCCGAATCTAACAGCAATATAGTTGATGAACAGAAACACCTGTCCCCTAGTGGCTTGACAGTCTCCTAATAAATGAGATAAAATATCCGGTCTGAGCGATCCGCACAACTGACATTCACGAATGAGTGTTGGCTTCATTACCCATAGTTTTGCCACGGTTGCAATTAAGCGTCTGTCTTTTATCATTGCGTCCATGTTGTAAATAGAGGCAGGCGCTATTGACATATGTAGCCGTCTAAATCGCGTAAAGTCCGGATCTCGGTCTATTCTACTGAGCCATTGTCTACTTTCATATTGTCTTATTGCGCTATTTACAATACGTTTCCATGAAAACTTCCCTGGAAATTGTAAGGTATGCAGGTACTGGTGTAGATGATTTTCCAGATTATATTTGGATAATATAGACATTATGTCGGAAACAAATCCAGAGTCAATACCGTGGTCAAGGAACATGTAAAGTTTAAAGTGAAGTAGTCTATTTGGAACTGAGTAGTGAGATAGTCCACATAGAGTTCCTAAGAATAACAATTTTCTTCTTTCTACTTCAAATGAAAGACTAATTGCGCCCACCATTGATTCGCACATGTCAGTACACACATACTTATGAAATCCTTGATCCTTGTATCTTTTTAACTGCCGTTCTCTGGAATTTATTTATTTAATATACATCACATGTTTTCAGTTTATTCCAGACTTCACAGCCGTATAATACAGTGGGCATAACGACTTTCCTGTAAAGATCTATGGAAGTTTTTGGATTAAGCCCACAAGGGCGTACGCCAATATCTGCCATGCTGAACAATGAGGATGTTCCCTTCGCACACGCGTCCCTAATTCGTGCTGATAAGGATCGATTTGATTCCTGCTTTATGCGTAGATGCACAGTCGCGCTACTTTGCGGGTTAAGCTTCCTGCCAAGGTACACGGATATTGTTTGTTGTATCGTTCTTGTATGTTTTCCAAATATGACGACACATGACTTGTCTGCATGAAACTCAGAATGATATTTACAAGAATGAGCATATGCGATATTCACAAGAATTTGTAAGTTACGAAGTGAATTCGCCACAAGAACGCCGTCATCCACATAAGTTGGGCAACAGCAATCGATGGACCCAATTTTGCACCCTTTGTTATTTTTCTCGAGTTCAGTTAATAAGTCGTCGTTGTAGACTAAATACAAGAACGTTGACAAAACGCCTCCTTGCTTTACCCCTTGTTCATCATGGAACCAGTCCGACTGCTGCTGTCTGTTTATAGATACGGCACTTAACATATTTTCGTAAAACAAGCATATAATTCGCCATGCTTTTCCACATATTCCTAACTCATATAATTTCACAAGCATGGCATGGTGCCATACGGTATCAAAAGCCTTCTTTATATCCAGGAAGGCAACGTTAGTACAACTACCCTGGTCTATATTGTATTGTATCGTCTCTTGTAAGCTAAACACTGTACTAACACAACTAAGTTTCTTTTGAAACCCTTGCTGTTGAGGATTGGGAAATCGAATATCGTTTAGTCTAAGAAAGTTATGAATTCTTTTTTGCAGTATCCGTTCGTACATTTTGTAAAAAGTATTGAGTAAAGTCACAGGTCTGTAGCTATTAATGTCGGAACGATTTTTGCGATGACTAGCTGGCGTTCCAGTCTCCACCCAGGATGACATGACCCGTCTCGGAGTAATAAGTATATGTTGCCTGAATAAGATTAAGCTGATCTCTGTAATCATTTATACAGTTATTAGAGGGCATGTATACAGATAATATAAAGAAAGGTTTTGTGGTGAGCCCTAGTAATCGTATGCCTATTAATCTATCACTGTCAGTATTGATCAATTCAATTCTCGATGCTAATGTCTTTTTATACATAATAGATACACCGCCTTTACCACAACGAAGCACTGAGTAAGAGTCAAGTGTCTTATCACAATGCTATGACTTATATAATTACCATTGATACTGTTCATAAAACCCAAGCTGTGTGGCAATAACTTATGTTCACTGATAAGTGCTACATCACAGTTTGTTTGTTCACTTAGGGCGGAAGACATGACACCCCTTACGTTCCATGTAGCTATGCACAGACCCATAATGATAAAACTTAGCAATATAAACTTTTCCTGGTATACTGGATACCTGCACATATTGGAAGGCTTGTGTGACGCGAAAACTGCTAAGTGAAAAATTTCTATTATGGCGCTCTGTTTGCCGCGAGCGTCTATTACTAGAATTCGTATCTGTCTTCCAATAGTTGCAGTATACACCTGAAGTGTAGTTCCTCAAGAACCATAAATGGTAGAAATGAAATGAAGCTGCCACGCGGCATTTGTTGTTTTTGAGAAGCATTTGTTTAAAAAGAAAATGAACTTTTTCTGACGTGTTGGTTTATCAGTTTGGCTCAGTAGAGAAATTCAAACGTGTAAAACTAATGGCGTATCGTGTTTGAAATACATGCACTTATGGAAAAAACAAAGTATTTCGTGTCGGGTTTCATTTTCTTAGATTCAATGCAAGGAATAATTTGGTACCGAAGTATGTTTTTTTTTGTTTTTTTTTTTTTGTTCTGTATTTTCACCACCTGCCTTGTCAATGTCCATTGTATAATTAATAATAAAAAAAAAAAAACACTTTCATTTCAGTCAATACCAAATATATGTTTCTAATTTGTTGAAGTACATCAAAAGTTTCTCGTAAGAATAATGGTGTTTTCAACACGATTGAAGAGAGGTAATTCCCTTGAAATGTTAAATATCTTCAATCTGTGTACTCTTCATGAGCTAGAGTCAATGTAACGCGTTATATTATTGCGCAGGTATAGAAATTATACTTTTCTAGCTTGGATTGAGGATTCGGCGTCCTTTTTATGGGACAAAGGCAACATATGCAAACTGCATAACCCAACAGATGTGACGCCGCAGCACACAGCATGTCATCTGGGGCTATTCCGCTTTTTTGCTTAATAGAGAAAATTCATGGAAAACGTGAATAAAAATTCAAAATCACTCCAGGACCTGACTTCTCTAAACATTACAGCGAACTCCATATGTCATAAACGGGTTTAAGTTTAGGTAACTGAGTGTCCACCTATTGGGAAAATAGCTGCTCATTCGGCTTACGACATGTTTTCATGGTATAAGTACCTGATTGTTAATTTAGTCTTTCCCATCTCGGTTTTGGGAGTGGTAATCTTTTTTTCTGATTGCGCCTTTTCCTGATCTTTGCCTACTTGTACTTTTTCATAAAGCAGGCATCACAGTTATCTCCTAACCAAAGGCTTATCTTAGACATAAACGTTGGCCTTTGGCATAGGCATCCAGGTGTACAGTTCTAAGAAGTAATATTTCATGGGAAATGACAAACCAATGCGAATGCTCCCCATGTTTCCATTTTATATTCTTATCTCCAAAAATGATAAAATATGCGTAACTTTAAACTTGAAATGATCCTTTGCTATGGGAATTCGTGCGAAAAGAAATCAAAACTACACTCAGTACATAAAGAAACGCAAATTTTCCATTTTCATTTTGTTCGCGTAAATATAAAATATTTTCAAAATCTAAAACTTTCTAACGATTTGCTATTCATATGAGCGTTTCACAACTGACTTTCGTTGCGATTTAAAAATGGGGCAATGTTATTGGAGAAAACTTGTGAAATCATTATTTTCCCCACAAAATCACAATTGAGAGAAAAATTGAACAAAATTTTGCTTTTAGTGTCACTGTAGTCATTGTGGACCAGCAAATCAGAAAAACAAAAATTAATTGAATTTCATTAACATAAACATTATCTGGAATTTTTTAAAGAATGGGTTTTACAAAAAAAAAATTCAAGCGCGTTGGAAATTCGACATATTGATCAAATTTTTGGAAACGTATGTCCCTGTTCGTTTACATACATGTACATGCGGCTCTCTTAATGCACCCTCAGTTAAAATTTCAAGTTGTTTTTCCGAACTTCCGATTCATTGAAAAAAGGTTTTCCTTAGTGATATAATCCAGGTTAAGGCAACTTTTAGAAGTTGACAGCCTAAAACTTCACTACAGATCACGGTGTCAATAAAACGAAATTTGCAATTTGCTGCTACCCCGAATTAAATTTTTTGACACTCTTGAAGTTTTGCCAATTTTTGGCAAAATATAAGGAGCCTTACATTTTATTGACAGTATTCAACTGCGTTTTGGACAGTATTATTCCTTTGGAAGAGGGCTTTACACATTTCATGTTCTAAGCACGAAATTTTACTTACATGTATGATACAAATTTCTTTACTGTGCCAGATTAGCCATCGTTTTTGGCATTTGGCTACTTATTCATGTTGTTGGCTATATCAGCCCAAATTAACCTGAGTGACTCACAAACTTAATTCTTATTCACGAGAAGCGATCTGAAAATGATTACATATCGTTTTTAGAATTTGAGATGGTTATGGTTAAAATTGTACAAGTTATAGCCGAAAATATACGCTTTGCGTTTTTTAATGTACTGAGTATACTTTTCAAAGTGTCTGATATACATAAAACTTGCATATATTCTTACAACACAGCATATTCTTGTTGACTTGATTCTTGTGCTGATCGGTTGTATATCCAAATAAAATGTACACATCATTTGTAATTTCGATATTATTCCTAATTGGCTTTTGGAGTTTTTGTGCCTGTCTTGATGAACCGAGATGTTCCAAGTATGACTTTGAAGAGAAGGTACTGGAAAAGGTCCTGAGGTTCGAACATAAAATGGAAATCATGACGGAAACTTTGAAAGAATTTTCTACTCAGATGAAAGATGAAATAACACAGATGAATGGCGGAATTACGCAAATGAAGATGGACTGGACAGATACGAAAGAGCGCTTTCAAGAACAATGGACGGAAATGAAAAATGGAATTGAACTGATGAAAGATGATGTTATTGAACGAGAAAAGATGCTAAATGACTCAATACACAAGACGATGCAAAGTCTGGCAGGTACATGTACTAGTTATATGTCATGGAGAGTACAAATACTGAAAGATGTACTTTAATTTGCTTCGGTATTTCTGAGTCAGCATTATTGTTGAGTCCTCGTTTTTGCTTAATCACAGAGCTCACATGTGTTGTTTTCTGTGTTGTTTTAATGACGAGCTTCTATAGGAAACCATACATTCTTGTTGCCAAAGCAAACCTGATTAAGGTCAATGATTTGGGTTCCGCAAAACAAAATTAAGCCCCCAAGTACACTCGCGCCCGCGTAATTGTACTCCATCTACGCGTATTACGCAACTATTGAGTGAGTATTACGTGCGTAAGGCCAATTACGCGCATTTACACGTAACATATATCATTAATATTCATAAGCAGCGATAAATGCGTCGATGCGCATAAGGTTCAGTTAGTATGTATGAAGTATCGGCCTATGACCGGCTATACATTTACGCCTATCATACGCGTAATGACAATGAGTATAACAGCTAAAGTACCTTACGGTTGATTTTATTATTCCATCGAATCTAAAGAATGTGCAAGTTTTATGGATTTTATTGATACATCGTGATCGTAAAAATGGCGAGACCTTATTCAAGCTATTGTCAAAATGTCTGTGACCCTACGATAACGTGTTAACGAGTGAGTTAGATTTCGTTCAAAATAAATCGGAAATTCATTGTACCGACGATGGCGAAAAAAAATCAACAGGAACATCGAAGTCAGGAACATTATTTTAGACTTTTTAAAAGCGTATCGGGAAGACAAGTGTACAGATAAGTACGATACTAAGTAAAGTGTAGGTAGCCATTTTCAGTTCTGTTCAATCGATTCATTGTTGTAGAGTTCCCCCTCTATTTTAGAGGCACCATCGTACGGTATAATGCTTGTTTGTTTTTCGCTCGTTTTCCTCTCCGCGTTTCTTTGTTATTGATCTTCAATTATTATTCATCAGAACTCGAGTGTTTTCTTCTTCGAAATAAAACTGCAAGCAAATATAACAGAAACTCGGTGTCCGATCAGGTACCGATCTAGGGATGAAGCTTTTAAAATATTTCTCACGGGAGTACGGACGCCGATAGGGGACATTCATTTCTCTATTAACTTTTTGTTCTATGACTTTGATACGCTTATGCAAGTTTTATCACTTATATGATATTTCACTGTGACAGTATTTTACTATCATGAAAATACACTTGAGGATATACATTCAGACCTTCTGCAACAATATGGCGACAGCTGAGGATGACAGTGAGAGGAAGGTTGTATATAAATACTTGACCGCCCACGATATGTTGTCAGAGGGGAGGGGCCAAGGTCGGTTTGTGCCGAATCAGATCGTTCTAAGACCTAACTTTGTTGCACTTTTAAACTTTCATGCTTTTAGACTTTTAGACTTTTCTACTTTTAGACTTTTAGACTTTTGGACTTTTCTACTTTTATACTTTTAGACGTTTGGACTTTTAAACTTTTAGACTTTTAAACAAAGTGTGCCACATGTTTTTCATGCAGATTACGCGGTTGTTTACATAGAGCCAATGATAAAAAGTGTGCCGCGCCAGATAATAATAATATGGGGTGGTCTGGCACTCTTTGGTGCCTTGTCAGACTTAGGTGTTAGAGCCATCGAGTGGAGTGGGGACCTTGTCAGTAAGGGGCGCCCCTTACAGACAAGGTCCCCACTCAACTCGATGGCTCTAAAACCTAAGTCTGACAAGACGCCAAAGAGTGCCAGACCCCCCCTATATTATTATAATCTGGCACGGCACACTTTTATCATTGGCTCTATGGAAACAACCGAGTAATCCGCATGAAAATCATCTGGCACACTTTGTTTAAAAGTCTAAAAGTACGTATATATTTGACTGGCTGTTGACGCGTATGAAGGAGTTGCGTATTATGCGAGTATTACTCATGTATGTTACACGCATTCAATAAATACAATTACGCGGGCGGGAGTGTAATTTTTGACTGACCTATCTGAAACGGATTTGTCTTGATGAGTATGTTCTGTTTATTCAGTCTTTTGTCGTGTTTACCTGGGGTCTTAGGTTTTGGTTGATGCAGTCATATTCATATCACGTGTTTTATTATGTTTACTATGTTATGTGTTAATGTCATTTGTTTCCCGCCTTGTGTCTGGGTTAGGGTTTTGAATTTAATTGTATTGATTTCTGGACCATCTATTCTTATTATATTTTAAACATTACACATAGATCTTGATTACTGAACAGACGCAGTGTTTTCTCGAAACTTACTTAGACCATTATGTGATTGTCGAGTGCGCATCAATAACGGCAAGCCAAAATCCCGGTAGTTTCAAAAAAGCGAAAAGAATTTAAAATAACTGAAGCTAAAGTCATCTACAACTGCACATTAAAATGTTTGGTATATTTAATGCCATCTGAACAGACATAAATTAATAGACGAGGGCGCGGTTAGGTTCCTGTAAAACTGGTATGAACACCTAATTAATTGCATATTACTGATCGTCCCAATGCGATACGTCTGTTGTGGTTCTAATTTTTTTTATGTTTTGGAGTCTATTTTGTACTGTTGGATCCTGATGTACGTTTTCATATTTATAGTAAAGTTCGCGTAACTGAGTGGTCGCCTATTGGAAAATAGCTGCTCACTCGGCTTACGATATGTTTTCTTAGTAAACGTAACTAATTCACAACTGACAATAATGTGGTATTGCCGGTTTTGCATACAAACCGATTATGATCGGTGACACATACTGCAATTGAGACAGATGTTGAGGTTAGATATTCGAGTTTTCTCCTATAGCGTGTACTCTATGAAAAAATTAGATGGATGCAGTCCATGCTGAAATTGAGCATTTATTGAAAGAAAGTAACATAAGAAATCCCGGTTATTTTGTTTTCGCAAACACTTTTATGTTATTGTGTTGGAAGCACTATACGTATAGGAGAAAACTCGAATTTTTCATCTCAACTTTGGGCAGAATTGCATTGTGCGTCACCCATTCCATACCACGTATTTATCAGCTGTGTAACTGTCAATTTAGTTTTTCTCACCTCGGCCTACTTGTACCCTTATTATATCATTTGTTGTTCTTTCCGGCATTCTTTGTGTTGGGATTCTGAATATAATTGTATACATTCCTGGACCATATATTCTTCTGATATTGTAAACAGTACACATAGATTTGTTCTTAACACGCATCTTGATAACTGAACAGTACGCAACGTTTAACATACTCATAGTTGGGGAACCAAAGAGTGATTTAGGCTAACCCTTGCACCCAAAATTAATACAGCTGAATAGTATATGGTTGAAAAGGTAATTATATGCAGTATATGAAACCACTGTATAGACGTCACGATCGACTTGCATAACGATACAGCAGGCGTTTTTCAATGGTGGCACATTAAGAACTTGTGAAAAATAAGACTGATAAACTATCAAATAACTTCTACCAGAATTAAAGCCCCGTTTACACATTCACGATTTTCTCTACGATTCACCACGATTCACCCTGATTTCTCATGATCAGAAAAATCGGGGTGGACCGGGATGAATCGTGGCGAAAAGTGGAAATATTCAGTGTCACTACGATTCCAGTAAGAATGTCTACGATATTAGTACGGTGTCTGTAAGGTATCGCTACGAATCAATGACGATTCATGACGGCAACGCTACGATCAATGAGGATTAATCACGGTGGCACAACGAATGCTCACGGTGCTTGTACGATTCGATAGGGTACTAGTACGATTCACGGCGGTAGCCGACTTGGCCAATCGTGAAGCTCCATAGCGAAACCGTGGATGGTTCGTAGGTTAACCGTAGACAATTCGTGGTGAATCGTGGGAGTTCGTGGTGTCAAAGATTCCACGGTTTCGCTACGGGGCTCCACGATTGGTTACGATCTCTCACGAATAGCCGCGAATATAGCTACGGTGTCAGTACGAATAAGCACGATTCCGCTACGTGTGCGCTGCGAATTAGGCCACGCCCAATAACCACCAAGATTCGCCACGGTATGCCACGAATGTTTTAAACAGTTTAAAACTTCCGTAGCGCTGCCATAGAGTTTCCCAAATCATCACGATTCATCAAGATTCACCACGATTCGCCACGGTTCTACTACGAATGACCACGGTACACCACGGTACACGACGATTTTACAAATCGTGGCGAATCGTAGCGGCACCGTAGCCAAAAATCGTGAATGTGTAAACGGGGCTTATACTGCGTTTACACTATGTTCCCGGTGGTCCCGGCAGCCCCGTTTGCTAGAAACGTAGCGTGCCGTGGAGTTTTGGTAATACATTTCTCTGATTTTCAAGATCTATTACGTTTTGTTACGTTTTCTTACGTTGTATTACGATATCCGTAACAAGCCGTGGTAGTGATAAGCCGGTGTGTCACGGAGGCGATAAGGTACGTTACGGTTATCCACGGTCTATCACGATTATTAGCACGTTCTATTACGACCTGTTACGTTCTGTTGCTGTCAGTTGCGTTTTGACCAAGGCGTAACACGTTTTTTTCGGTCTGTCAAGGTCAGCTACGGATGAAACGTAGACACCATACAATATAAAGCACATTTTTTTCCTTTTGTATACGAATAAGTCCTTTGAAATAATAACAACTGCGCTCCTCAACATTCGACTGCAGAGTTGATTAAGAAAGTTCGTGATTGTAATTCTTCTTCAGTTGCATAGTGTAGCATATGGTCTGTATTGTTCACTATAGTGACTGCTCCAATATGAAGGAACTTGTCCCCATGATATGCCATTTTATAGCTATTAACTTCACACGCCGTGATAACCGTAACAGAACGTGACATACGTAGTAGAACGGGGTGAACACCGCCAAAGACCGTAACGCACCGTAACTTAACGCAACAAAACGTGTTGAGTATTCCGTAGGAAACGTGACGAAACGTGAGACGACCGTGATCAAACGCAAAAGAACGTGGAAGATCCATAGCTTGCCGGGCTACTCACTAGCTTCCCGTTGCACTACGGACCGCCTCCACGTTTCGCTGCGTACTGTTACGTTCTGTCACGGTGTGTTACGTTCAGCCCGTTTTATCACGGCCCATTACGTTTCTCATTTCCGCCGTGACTGCCGTGGCAGATTTTTAAACTGTCAAAAAAGTTGTCACGGTGTCCACGGTTATCCCGGCGTGCTACGTTTGCCTATCCCGTTCCCCTGCGTTGCCTCACGGTTATCCCGTTTTGCTCACGGTTGTCTGAAACGTGGCCGCCGTGACCGCCGGGAACATAGTGTAAACGCAGTATTAAGTAATTTAAAATCGGCTGAAATTCGGCAGATAAAATGACTAATATCTGTATCAACATTCCAATCAAGGATGGTTCTTTGCATGCGATGGTTGTTGTTTTTAGACATTTGACTGAGCGAACCCCGATTTTGCAATTTTATCTTTACATTTATTTGCCTCTGAGTCCATTTATTGCAAAACGAATTTAGATTGATACGTCTTTGATGTTTTTCCACAAAAAAATGTTCAAAAACACAATTTTTAACATAATTTTGTGTGTTCCAACTTTGTAGTTTTTGAACACCTTATATCGCCAGAATGGCGTTTGTGAGTATTATATATAATGATGGCGTTCATTTTTAAACAAAACTGTGACAAAAATTGAGAGTCAACTTATGGAAAAATATCGTTTGTGTATTACCGTTTCATTTTATGCAGTTTTATTACATGCCAAGACAGAATAGAGATAAAAACAATTTAATAAATTGTATTTATGTCTAAAACAGTCCGCTTTGTTTTTCCATATATACTGACGGACTTTGATAACGCAACACTCAACATCGGTTACCATTTGCTTAAAACTGATTTAAAGTTGAACTGAGGCTTAAAATAAACATGATATCATGAATCTTAACACCATACACAATATTTATCTATAAAAATGTGTTCGCCGAATTCTTCGATAAAGATGCTTTCTTCAACGACATGGAAAAGTAACTTTTCTGAAGAAAAACTAACAGTGGCTACAAAAAAGAGATTTTGTCAAAGCAAAACATCTCCGGTGATAGTTAACAGCCTAAACCACAAGAAAAGCAAAATAAACATTGGCGCTATCTATAAATGTCGTTTAAAGCACCAGCGTTTTTCGCTGACGTCAAAAGTAAAGTGCTAAAAACACAGAGCCATTCGATTACAGCACTAAACTTTTACATTAGTCACGTGGCTATATAATGTGTTCGAAATATTTTGATTTTTTTTTATTTTACGTATAAAAATGATTTGTTCTTAATAAACGTTAAAATGACGCATTTACCGCATTTTATTGCAAATGAAAGCCAACCAACAGCATTCGTTCGGGTTTTGACGTATTTTTATCTCCAGAAATCATGTTAGATTTGAAGAAATTTGTTCGTTCCCAAATTTAGTTTATTATTATTATTATTATTATTATTATTATTATTATTATTATTATTATTATTTATTATTATTATTACTATTATTGTTGTTGTTGTTGTTTTGGGCACCGCTTGAAATCATATTGTATGACATTACTATCACGGCCATTGGCATTTCGTTTTTTCGTATTGCAGTTCAGCAGACTGATTGGACTTTTCAGTTCAATAAATAATATCCCGAAAAGTCCTGTATTCTGAGAGGAAGAATCGATAAAGCAAGTGTAGCGTTTTTAAAGTCTGCGAGTATATGTATAATTAATAATGTATAATAAATAAAAATAAAACTGATATCCCTTAAGAGCAGTGAACGTATTTAAGAGAGGGGGGTGGGCCATTCATGGGTTCTATCGAACCTCATATGACGGGATTGCAGTCGATAACAATTTGTAATATATAACACTACAAACAAAACGAATTTCAAAACTTGTTTCCGCTATTTTTGAGCGCATTGAAATGTTTCTTTAACACCTGGATGGAAACAATAAAATTTTCAAGTAGACTACTTGTTTCCTTTACGAAAACTTGGCAATACATTATATATGGGCATGATGGCCATCTTGGTAATATGACCTGGATTGTTATGCACATATAGGTTCCACTTTCTTATAGATGATCCATATAAAATTTGGCTTTGATTGGTCAAGCGCTTCCAGAGGAGAAGGGATTTGAATATTATGAAAATATACATTTATTCGTATATTGGCCAGGGGTGGGGACAGATGAGCCCCTGGCGTCCATTTTTCAAAACTATTAATGTTCAGTCCTACTGCCCATTTCCTGCAAGAGTTTCCTTCTAAATGACATTTGAACAGTTTTTCCCCATTACAATGCATCGACGACCTATGTTGCCCTTGCCGTTTAACAGGTCAAGGTCATCACAGGGACATGCTTTTTATATAAATTGTAGTACTTATGGCATCAATGCTTCATGCTATGTTTCCTTGAAATTGGTTCACCGCTTTTGAGAAAATGGGTTATTATAATATTTGGGCATGGCGACCATACTGGTCATGTGACCTGGGATTTATATACACACTGACCCCCCCCCCCCCTCCCATAGATATTTCATATAAAATTTGGAATTGTTGGCCAAGCGGTTTCAAAGGAGCTGATGTTTGAATATTATGGTAATATACTGTCATGTATATTGCCCCGGGTTGGGGGCAGATGAGCTCTGGGTCCATTTTGTTTCAGAATCATTGATATTCAGTCCTACTGCCCATTTCCTGCTAAATTTTCCCTTGAAATGATATCTAAACAGTGTTCCTCATTCAAATGCATATGCGACCTATGTTGGCCTTGCCGTAAAGTATGTGAAGGTCATCACATGGTCGTGATTTATATCAACGTTGTAATATTTAAGTCATCAATGCTTCATGCCAAGTTTCGTTGAAATCGGTCCATCGGTTCCGGAGAAGAAGACTTTTGAAGCGTTTTTACTATAGGCATGGTGGCCATCTTGGTCACGTGACCTGGATTATTTATATCGACATTGGTTTTCCCTTGCTACAGATGATTCATATAAGATTTTGCTTTGATTGGAGAAAATGAAGACAGACGCACGCCGGCTCGAGTACCATCCTTTAAGCTCCCCATGAGTCTTAGGCTCCGATGAGCTAAAAATGGTGGACGACGACATGCTGGCGATCGAACGCCGGGTATTTGTATGATCTGTAAATTCAACATGTGAGCCTGACGGCTCATGTGAGCTAAAAAAGTTTTAAAACGTCGGAAAATCTCTTAACATAACAGCTCACTAGTCTGGATGACAAATGGATGCCCATACTTCTAAATGCATTTTAGCAGGTTCAAAATTAGCGTACACTATTATACGAGTTCTCACATAGCGATTGTGCATGAAATATTATTATTTTGGACACATCAACGGCGTTCCATACAAAATGCACTGTTGTATCGAAATGCAATTCGCAACGTTTTTTTATACAGTGGTTCCATATCTAGCACTGTTCAGGCTATCTGTATACAAAAAATCAACCGTATCAAAGTCGTGTGCATTTTTTTTTGTCATTTTGCAAGATACGCGATTTCGGTTCCCCAACTATCAGCCCATAATGTGATGCCGAGTGCTCGTCAATAATGAAAAGCCATACTGGAACGCAAATATACAAAACATACGTGACATGTAATTTTCATCCTTTTGGATATTATCAAAGTGCAGTTTCAAAAAATAGCGAAAAACATATTAAAACTGGCACCTACAGCTGTACATTTAAATGTGTGACATATTAAATGTCATCTGAACAGACCTAATGTAGATGTATCACTTGGGTACCCGAAATTGCACAATATGGCCCATACTACCTCGCTTTGAATGTTTTCACTGCTTCCAAAGGATCAAACTTTATATTGTATTTGCAGTTGACGTTATTCGAATTAAAATAAAAAAATCTTATTATGTTCCTTTCAATTTCAGCCAAGATACATGTACCAGAGTCTCACTATGCCTTCTCGGCTTACGACCTGTCATCAATAACAATGTCAACAGGCTCAGTCCTTGTGTTTACCCAGACACTGGTTAACGATGACGGAGTGTACAGTACTACAACAGGGAAGTTTACCGCTCCTAGCGACGGCGTGTACGAGTTTCATGCGACTTTATCAGGAGGTCCGAAGAAGAAAGGAATATGGGTGGAATTCAAGGCAGGCGAAGTTGCGATCGGTAGGTTCCAAACTTACGACTATGACATTTTCACTAGCGCCTCTGGTTCTGCTATCGGGAGACTTCTTAAAGGAACTCAGGTTTACCTAAGAGTTACGACTGTGTCAGTGGGATTTAAGTTCTTAGAGGATACTTATCGTATGTGTACCTTTTCGGGTCATCTCATTAACAAGTAATCTGATAGGAATATAGGCAAAGGAAACTCCAGAGACTATACCTTTAGTACGTGTACATACGAATACAAATGTGACATTAATGAAATCACAATTCATCCAGATAATTGCCAATGTATTATACACCTTTAATCCCATTTTACATTATAGTAAATTTGAGATGTACAGGGGCATTCATGTATCCCATGTTTGGTCCAAAACATACTGTGTAGATTGTGGTTATTCGTTTGAACCACGTTATAGGGTGAGGTTACGCGTTAGAATAGCTTCTCTGAGGAGGTTCGAACGTATTTAAAGCCAAAATCTATGTTTTGCTCATGTTTGTAAAGTGTAAACATTTACATTCATAAGAAAAACTTAATAAGAAAAACTTTATATTGTGTGTGTATATTTTCGTAATGTAGGCATAGGACGTCGCGTCGGATGTTCAGGCACAATTTGCGATTTTTTCACTTTCTTGGTGCTAAAATGCGTTCATGTCATTTTTTTACAGTAGGGGTATGCAAAATACATCAAAATAAAACTCTTGAAACCAGCTTCTAGACCATGTGCAAGTTTGATATGTCTTGTGACCTATAACTGTTAACTAGGTTGTAAAGTAATGACCAAAAAACGCTAAAAACGTCATGTCAGGCGTTACAAAATTAACCGTTATTTTCGACGGATAGTATCATGAAATCGCGATCTTAAGTATTTGTGCAGCGAAACGACACACATTTGTGGTGACTTCGTTGGTAGAACGCCCGGCAAAAGCTGAAGTCAGAAGACGAAATATAAGAGATACAACCGCATCTTGTTCGGGAGGTCCAACAATGCTACTGACGCGTACTTTAATGCTCGTAGCTGTCGCTACAAATTGCAGTTAAAGCGCATGTTAAAATACGCATTATACAGCACTTTAGCCGCGACGCTATGACACCGGCTTCAATCTTTTATTGTAACGTTATTGTGCACGAACATCTGATGCAACGTCATACGCACTGTACGTTACAGTGTATTTTGTTACTATATAATGTGAGTACGAAGTTATGTCATAGAAAATACACGTCACGTTTGAAAACTGCTTATGAAGGTTCATTACCCGAAATTGTACAATATGGCCCATCTTCTCGCTTTGAATGTTTACTGCTTCCAAAGAATCTAACAATTATTTTTATTTACTGCAACACCGTTTGTTTCGTCGCGATGCGACACGGGATCGCATTATGTAGCGACTCGGACTGTTCAAGATTTTATTTCTTCTACTGCGTTGAATTATATATTTTACAAACTTATGCTAAAAGCAGCGTTTGCAACAAATATGGTAGTATTCCTAATGCAAATAGAGGTATTGCTTCGTTCAATAATTTTGTTATGTCATGTTGCTGCAAGATCCAGAATGTTCAAACTTTACTATTGATCGTGTGTTACAATGCTGTATCTTGATATTGTTTGAGCATTTATTGACTCAATGATCATATAACTCCATACCTAGTACATGTAAATTGAAGTCATTTATAAGTCACCAAAATAAAGAGCATATTTCTTATAAACCCTGACAGATCGTAGTAGAGTCACATCACAGATTTACCATTGAGCCTATTTAAATCTTGAAGGATTCATAAAATATTTGTTCATTCTAAGACTTGTAATTTGTGAATCGATTAAATTTTCCTAGTATTCACATAATTATGTAAACATAATATATAATAAAATATTTGCATACTAAATAATACGTGTTTTTATTTTTGTTGTTTTCCGTTATGGCACTGAGAACAGAATTTTAGTAATTCAATCTAACATTTCAATGCCAATACAATATTCATGTCACAGCTGATTGCTTATTCTTCTACTTTCTTTGTCGAAACCAAACATGAGTGACAAACGTTTTTTTTTTTTTTTTTTTTTAGTTTTTTTTTTTTTCATACAGCCAATCTATCATACTTCCACAAAAAATGCATTAAACGTTGTTCACGTATGTGTTGAGCGTAATGTAATTTTTTTGTCTAGTTAGGTTTTTGTCCTTCTGTACTCCAAGGTCATTGCCGTTCAGGGTTTGTTTCCTTAATGTCATGAAGGCTATGGGCTTTCATCGTCATGACAACATGCCAAATAACAAAAAAGAGCTGTTAGAGCTGTTAGAATCAAAATTGTAATTGCTGATCCACAATAACTGAAGAAATATTAAAATTTAAGTCAACATTAAATAATACATTTCCTGCTCAGAACCTCTTTTGTTGTATCCAGCGCCTATGTCAGACCCCCAGTTATTCAGTGCCAGTCCACTATTTTTGGCTGGCTAATACCATGAGAATTATATAAGGTTATAAATTATATCGTTAAAGGACTCACTCTGCACCCCAAGCATTCAATGAACACTTTAGAGTTTTCTGTGTCCGGAGAGATTTTAGCCGTAACCTGTAGATTTGAAAAGAAGGTAAAAGTAAGCAATGATCAGGAAATTGTCAACATTCAATAATACTTTTCTTATTCAGCGCCTATGTCAGACCACTAGTTTTTAGTGCCAGCCCACTTGTCAGGCTTAAATAGTGTTACTGAATATTTTATTAGGTAATATATCTTTAAAGCACTCATTCTCAACCCCCACTTCTAAAAACACTTTAGTCTTTTGCGAGTCTGATGACAACTTAGCCATTAAATATAGGTCTGAGTCGGTATCCATTAGCCTAGCATACTTAACATTCGCTGAAAAACGTCCACTTCAAATAAATATTTTTTCTAACTGTATCGTTATTGCAAAGCAAGTTCCTGATGAGCACTTTTAAAATATATGAAAGCATTTCAAGAGCACAATCATTCATACTAACAGACAAAATTGTTATCAAGCAAAAGATATTCATCACGAAAACATGTCCGTGTAATGTATACCCCCTCGAACCCCACTTTTATATAGTAAAACTGGGGTATACAGGGGTATACCTTTTTTCTTATTTTTGCTCCAAAACATAGATTGTGGTACTCGTTAGAACCGCCTTGCCGAGGCGGTTCACACGTGTACCCACAATCTATGTTTTGAGCAAAAATAAGAAAAATATCAAAATTTTTCAGTTAAAAATTTTCAATTTTTAAAGCTAAAAAAATCTCTGTTTATTGTATGGGCAAGTTTTCGTAATGACAACGCCATTCACATGAATAATATTGTGTACCCGTCAGATTCAACAATTTGAAGTATTTGTTTTAATTAAAGCTTAGTCCTTTTTTTAGTCCTGCCAAATGTATATAATAAAACGTGAAGTATGCAAGTTTAAAACATTCAAACCAGTCACAGAAACATTGAAGCATTACGAAAACACGCCCATGCAATATACAGAAAATTTTTTGGTTGTAAAAATCGAAAATTTCACCAGAAAAAATTTGATATTTTTCTTATTTTTGCTCAAAACATAGATTGTGGGTACACGTTAGAACCGCCTCGCCGAGGCGGTTCTAACGAGTACCCACAATCTATGTTTTGGAGCAAAAATAAGAAAAATAGGTATACCCCTGCATATCCCAGTTTTGCTATATAAAAGTGGGGTTCAAGGGGGTATACATATCACGGACATGTTTTCCTGATGGCTTGAGAAAACTTCAGTAGAGTGAACCCTTGGTTCTAGTACATGTATATACAATATTTATGATAGTTAAGAACTGTCCAGAGAAATATTGTAAACATGGTAAGTGATGTTACTAAGGCATATTTTGAAGACGATTACGAACCAAGATAACCTATGAAGCTGGCTGAACAAAATATGTTCAATGTCTCGCCCTTATATTACATATAAAAGTATAATCCAAATGGGGCCAAATACATGTACATTAAAAGTTGGTTTGAAAATGAATCTAAACGGATCATAAATTCTGATTTTTCAGAACATCCTCTGAGTCACTGATTTCAAAGGACCAAAAGGAAACTATGATCTGAAAACTTTATGTCTACCTAAAGGCTGTAATGAACCTGCCAAACCAGCTGGAGCTAGATAAGAGGCCAATTAATTTAACTGGTCGTTTTATCCCGAAAGAGAACTTTAAATATAGTGTATCATTTAAAATAACACGAGCCTATATTAACCTGGCAGTAGTCACTGATGATTGTTTTATTACATTACGAAAACTTGCCCATGCAATATACAGAGATTTTTTTCAGCTGTAAAAGGTGAAAATTTCATCGGAAAAAATATGATATTTTTCTTATTTTCGCTCAAAACATAGATTGTGGGTACATGTTAGAACCGCCTCGCCAAGGCGGTTCTAACGAGTACCCACAATCTATGTTTTGGAGCAAAAATAAGAAAAATAGGTATACCCCTGCATACCCCAATTTTACTATATAAAAGTGGGGTTTGAGGGGGTAAACTATACACGGACATGTTTTCCTGATGTCTAAAATTGCACAATCTGGGGCATTCTCTTTTTGATCTATTTTTGATCTTTTTACAGCTTTTTAGAAATCTTAATTTTATATTTTATTTGGTATTACTACATTTTTCTTTGTGACCAGTAATAATTTAAAAAGTATTTAAATCAATTAAGAATAAAACTAAAAATAAAAATTATATCATTTAAGAGCAGTTAGGCTGGTGATGAGAAAATGGGTCGACTATACCGCGTTTCGGCTACTCAAGCCTTACCAGTGACCCTTTAGATTTGGCAACATCATGGAGCTAAAGATAATTACAGTAAATTTGAAACACGTTTAGAGACATAATCTAAACTTACAATGTTTTTTTTTTTTTTTTAAATTGTCATACAAGTGTCTGGCGTTCGTTGCCGGTTTATAAGGGCCACTGATAAAGGTTCAATTCCAGAAATAGCACATTATGACCCAGACCATCTTTCCATGAATATTTTCACTGCTTCCAAAGGATCTCAATTTTATATTGTATTTATAAAGTAGAAATTAGCTACACTTGACACTGTGAAGATTATCACACATATATAGACAATAAACATCAAAACAATTTAAGCAAGAAACAAGAAATGGTACATATGTACATCACACAAATAATGCCCGCAATAGTTTGCTACTTAGAAGGAAAAGATCATAGTATACGTCCTCGGTTAACACGTCAGTTACAATTGGTAGTTAATGTGATGAAGTCTTCGAGTTCCAAGTTAGATAATATCAAATAGACATTGTCACCAAAGATGGATTTCACATTTTCCCAGAATGTCAACAGCTTCTGACTGGTAGAGGTTTTTACACAAGTACTAAACAAATGTTTTAAGACATCGCGAGTTATATCATGACATCGTGTACAAATCATTTTTGTTCTCTAATCTTGAGCAAAGTTTTACTATGAAAGAACATAGTTCCAAGGAACCTGATCTCTTAACTGGTATCTGCCAAAAAATTGACGGTTTTAATTCTGGTTGGATTGAGCGAAGGCGACGAAATTCATCGCCTTGGTTCAATCTGTATTTCCAAGATATCTCTTCAAAGCGCCAGACAGCCGCTTTACATATTCTTTTCCATGAAAGTTTTGATGGGAAGATACCAGATGAATAAAATTCACTGATACTATTTTGTAATGAGTATTTCTGTAAGATTATATATATATATCTTTGATAAATCCTATTTGTGGTTTTGTATCACACAAATGGTACTGAAATAGTCTGAGTAATAACAAGTACTACACAATGGAGTTATTGGCGTTACACAATGTACCTCGAAAGTATAGTTTTTGCAAGTCGACATATGCTTCAATGGACGAAATGCCTACTAGTCCTAGGGTAACATCTGTTCTTCTAAGCTTCGAGACAGAGATATCGTTCCATAATTCACATGCATAAAGGGAGAACAGTAGAAATATATAGTTTCATACCTGATATTTGATTAAGTCCGTTGGTATGAAGGCCACAGCTTGTAAGCGATAAAAATGTTCCTCTAAGACCTTGTACTAGATAAAGATAAAAACAATAACAATAATAATGATGATAATAATAATAATAATAAGTAGTAGTAGTAGTTGGTGTTGTACTAGTATTAGTAGTAATAGTACATGTAGTAGTAGTTAGCACGAACTACACTCTCCCATACGGTCCGCCAGTGATTAAAGACAATTATTATGATATTATTTTAGACGTTTTCTGCCTTTTATCGTTAGTCATGTGTTGATATAAAAAGGTTAAAGTAGACAATGATCATGAAAATGTGCGATCAGGAAGAAATTTACACTCCAAAAACTGAGGTGGGAAAAAAGTAAAAAGACAAACAGGTACTGATACTAAGGCCAGAGATTTTTATATCTTGGTTCTCGAGAACTTTCAGGTAAAGTTCATGGTAAGAAGAGGAAGTAAATGTAAAAATAAAAGAGGGGAAACGGCTGAGTCGTTCAAAATAAAAGACTTTTGAATTCATAATACACGTAAAATATGCATAATCTGCTTAAATAAATATGCATGTCGGAAAAAAAAAAACAACAAAAAAAAAATTCAAAAAGCCAATACTATTTTCTGGGAGGGCCTAAAATTGCTGGGTAGGTTCTCCCAAGTATCAGAAAATATAACAATTTGGCTTTAGAAAACATATCATAAGCCGAGTGAGCAGCTATTTCCCAAAATAGGCGGCCACTCAGTTACCCTGACTTAACTAAAACTATGAAAACGTACATAAGGTGCAAACAGAACAACAAATTCGACTCTAAACACAAATCAAATTGAACCAAAACAGAAGTATCGACAACGGTATGATAACGGTACAGTCACTGTATAACAGTGTGCTTTTCGTAAATATTTGGCGCGCCGGTTGTATTCAACTTTATTTGCAACCATTTAGACTTGTGCAGGTCTCCTACTTATTTGATGTTTTATTGATATTTTTTTCTAAACTCTATTTTTTTATGAATTATTATCAAAGTTTCTTTTTTACAGAATTAAAACCTTTTTTGTGTGTGTGCGTTTTACTTTCGGATAGCTATGGAGTAAATCAATGCAATATAGATGCCATTATAGATGCCATTATTCATATTAAACTTTGCCTTCATTTTGCCAGTGCTTTGCGTAATGTAATAAAATGTTTTAATGGTGTTACAATAATACAAATATTACATATCGGGTAGTAAGAAACAATTTATTTAGTATAGACATACAAAATATTGTACTGTAACTGTCATAGTTCTTTAGAATCAAGATGAAAAGTTGTCATCTTGTTTGCTAAAACTAAAATTAATGTAAATCTTTGGGACAACTAATACAACTGGCCTTAATTTGTGCTTAAATAAGGTTTATGTGTTCATTTCAGACAGTTGCTTTGTGAATAAAAATGAAATGAAATAACATAGAGGCGATTGCTAGACTTGGTGCAGTGTATACAGATACACTTTAAAATCTTTCAAACTTTCATTCGTTGTCATGATTTTTCGTGAATATTTTAGTTGAATAACACAAAACAAATAATCAGTGCCGGATGCGATTACGTGAGCCAATGATTGGGTAAAAGAAGATTTCAAACTGTCAAGTGTAATCGAGTGAAAAATGCTCAATTCTATTATTATAATAGTTAATTAAGATTAAACAAAAATGCCGAAGTCTAACAGGATCGTAGCAGTCGAAATTGGAACTATCGACAATGCGCCCGTTGAATCAAAGAATGTTGTTAGCAATACAAAGACATTACACATTCTGAAGATTGTTTGTATTGGTGTTGTCATATCAACTGTCGCCAGCACAGCAACATTTGCAGGAATCATTTCAAATCAAGTAAGTTGGTTTTACATTATAGGGATCAAACATGAATTTTCAGTCAGTAACATTCGCTTATATCCAAAGGAAATTGTTGATGCCCGTGCGGAGCTCTGGCCACTGTATAAATCGGAAAAGCAGAAATATGCCAAGGGTAAAGTTTTCATACGATTCCCGGCCCAACTTGTGGTGAATGGTCGAATCGCGGTTGATAAATTTCCTGACTGGCGAAGTGTCTTAAATGGTTCTCGAAATAAGTCATGTACGGAGGGTGCCCTGCCAAGTACTGATCGCGGGGCTATGAAACCAGGAACTTCGTCTTCACGGCTAAGAAGCAGTCGCGAGATACTGCGAGATCTGAAACCGACGACGAGTCTCGTGACGTAGCGATGCAAATGGACAATGACCAACGTTCTCAGGCTTCAGGGCAGGGCTCTGAGCAGGCGGTTAGCGAGATGAATCAGCGCGGAACAATCGACATGCAAAATCAAACACCGTACGAGGCGGCGATGGATCGTTTGCTGGCTCAGTTCGAGAGCATTCAGGGTAGCCAGCACTCATCGACATCGAGGGAGAGATCGAGCAGTGTACCCCCTTCGCGTGACAAACTTAATGAACGTGTGCAGAAACCCGCGAACGCTAATGTACCATCAGACCCGGATGTAGCCAAGTGAGATGCCCGGGGAGGAGACTCTACTAGTAATTCATATTATTCAACCGTTCATGTGACTGACTGTGTAACAACGAATAGTTCTCGCTCTCGGAGCAATCAACCTACATGTGCTAGTAATAATGTCATTAATGATACTTCTTTGCCTAGGTTACAGCAACCGAATTATCAACATCTTAATTCAAACTATGATGCAACCATATCGAATGATCATACACAAAACTTACCACAGTCTCACTGTTTGTCCATCGGTTTTCTGAACGTATGTGGCCTTAGAAGAAGGCTTGAGTATCCAGATTTTACTGATTTTTTGTTAAAATACGATATTATTTGTTTTGCTGAAACCAAGCTTGACTATACAGACGTTATTTCTTGTGAAGGTTATACTTTTTTCAATAAACCCAGAAAAGAAAGATATTTACGAAAATCAGGTGGGATAGGGTTCCTGGTTCGTAATGACTTATGTAGGCACGTGACTTTTATTGACCCAGATAATGAATACGTAGCATGGCTAAAGATTCGTAAAACTTTTCAACACCAAAACGATGACATAATAGTTGGTTCAGTCTATATCCCCCCTCAACGATCTCAGTTTTTCACTACCGATGAATACGAGGGTTTCGAACGAGAAGTAACGTCTGTATGTGGTTCTTATGACTCTGTATACCTAATGGGTGATTTCAACGCGCAAACTGGAACTTTAGAAGACTTTACCTCACCCGATGATTTTTTGTCGAATATTCTTAATTTTGATGAATCTACGACTGAATTTTATGACCAAAAGTGTGCGTTGGAAAGGCTTGGTGTTCAACTTAGGCGTATCTCAAAAGACTCAAAGAAAAATAATAGCGGATTCTGTTTGGTAGATTTGTGCAAAAATCATAACCTCACGATTTTGAACGGTCGATTTGGTCAGGACAGAAACATTGGTAATTTGACGTTTCGAAATTCTTCGGTCATTGATTACGCCCTTGTGTCCTTAAGATGTTTTGATACACTGTCTGAATTTAAAATAATTGAGCTGGACAGACTGTTCTCGGACGGCCACTGCTTTTTACATCTTGAACTTAAACACGATTTACCCAATGACCCATCAAAATCCGAAAGCAAAAGAAAAGTAAACAAACCCTATCTGAACCCATCAGAATATGAAAATTTCGTAAGCAGTATTGATCCCAGCAAAATTGAATCGATTTTATCTTCCATTCATACCTGCGAGAATTCACAGGATCCAAACAATGATAGCATAAATGATATCGTATCTCAAATTTCCTCACTTTTCAAGTTAACCGCATCTACTGTAGAAAATTCCAGGAATAAATTTGTACCCAAATCAAAAAGTAATAAACCATGGTATGGATTTCATTGCAAAAACGCGAGAAAGCATTATCATTTAGCTAAAAAGATGTATAGGCGGTATCCCTCTGATTATTCTCGAGAAAACCTGCTATCAGCGAGCAAATCTTACAAGAAAGTTATGAACAAATATATCAATAAGCATATCAAACAGCAACACAATAAACTCAGGCGAATGCAAAATTCTGATCCCAAGGCCTATTGGAAATATTTGAATAGTCTTAAAGGCAGGAGAGCGACTGATTCACCCCCCTTAGATGACTTTTACCGTCATTTTTCTAATATATATACTTCTGACCAATCACAGGATGATTTTGATATTGGAAATATAAATTTCAATAACGAAAATGATATCCTCAATCGCCCATTTACAGCTGAAGAAATAGGAAAATGCATTGCTAAACTAAAGAACGCCAAATCTTGCGGGTTTGACGAAATCATAAATGAGTATATAAAAGTATCAAAGGCACAAATGCTCCCAATATACGTAGGCCTTTTTAATTTGATTTTGAATACTGGAATCATACCCGAAATCTGGTCACAAGGTAAAATTATGCCTATCTACAAAAATAATGGTGATTCGACTAACCCTGACAACTATCGGCCAATTTCCATTCTTAGTTGCCTAGGAAAATTATTTACAGCGCTACTCAGTGAGAGATTAAGTACATTTATCGAAGAGAATGCAATTTTGAAAGAAAATCAAGCAGGTTTTCGTAAACACTACTCCACCACTGATCATATTTTTGCCTTATATTCCTTGATAGAAATTCTTAAGCACGAAAAAAAGAAATTATTTTGTTCTTTCATTGATCTGTCAAAGGCATTCGACTCGGTATGGCGAATCGGCCTGTGGCGTAAACTGCTTAATAATTCAATTGATGGAAAATTCCTCAAGGTTATTTATAATATGTATTTAAATATAAAGGCATGCGTTTCTGTTTATGGGGCTAATTCTGCTTTTTTCTTATGTAATACTGGCGTACGACAGGGTGATAACCTCTCGCCAGTTCTTTTTGCATTAATCATGAATGACCTTGAAGACAAATTATTAATAGACAATGTTGATGGCATTAGAGTTGTTTTATCCGCTGACGATCAAAGTATGTATTTTTTTTAAAATATTTGTTCTGCTATACGCGGATGATACGGTTATCTTAGCTGATAACGCGGAGGCATTTCAAAAAAGTCTTGATTCATTTGACAGCTATTGTACGGAATGGAAGTTAAAAATCAATCAAAACAAATCAAAGGTAATTGTCTTCGGTGCTCAAAATACTGATGAATTTAGATTCAAGATAGGCGATACTACATTAGAAATTGTGGACTCCTATAAGTATTTGGGAACATATTTCTCGAAATCGCGAAGTTTTTTAAATGCGCGCAAACACGTTGTAGCACAAGCCAAAAAAGCAATGCATCTTTTGAACATGAGAATACACAATTTAAACCTTCCTATCGATCTTCAACTCAAGTTGTTTGATAATACTATTCTGCCTATTTTAACATACTCCTGTGAAATTTGTGGGTTCGAAAATTGTGAAATGCTTGAAGTAGTTCATAACCAATTTCTTAGGTCTACATTAAAATTGCGTAAGAGTACGCCACTATACATGTTATATGGAGAACTAGGCCGTCTACCGATATTACATACGATTAAATATAGAATGATAAATTACTGGTACAGGATTTTAACAGGCAAGCAATCAAAACTCTCATATATGTTTTATCATAAATTGAACTCTACTCCAGGACTTAATTCGAAATGGATTCAGAAAATTAAGCAAATATTAGAAGAATGTGGCAGACCCGACATTTGGGACCGCCAATCCCCTAATAGCGCTACCTGTGTCATCGTTAAAAGGTCTTTGAGAGACCAATTTATACAGGAATGGTCTGCAAAGTTACAAGAGTCCTCGAAGGGTATGAACTATAGTTTATACAAAGAAAACATCGACATCGAAAATTATTTAATGGTGCTTCCTAAATCGATATATACTACTTTTGCTAAGTTTCGAACAAGCAACCATCGATTCCCATGTGAAGTGGGACGGTATAATGATACAGAAATAGCGGAAAGAAAATGCACACTATGCGACAGCGGAGACGTTGGCGATGAGATGCATTATCTTCTCCTGTGCCCCTTCTTTTCAAATGATAGATCATTGTATCTTTCAAGGTACTACTATGCGCGACCGAATATCCTCAAGTTCAAAGAAATCATGTCTACACGCAATATGCGAAGATTAAAACGACTTTGTATTTTCATAGCAATTATTTTAAAAACAGTAAGGTAATTTGTCTACACTTACCTGATATAATTTTTCTTAACGGCACTGGCATTAATACCTGTGACTGACAAAGAATCTGTATTTATTCCGGTTTTTCACAAAATAAGAACACGAGTTGCTCAACTTAACAAATGCACGTGCTCATTCGACTGACATAGTTTATTGACACGACCTAATTGCTTGGACAAATTAGAAATTTACTCAACCTACTTACATGTATTAATAGCCTTTCCAATACACACGATAATATGTGTGTGTCCATGACATGAAAAAAACCTGTCTCGGAGAATGACGCGGCGTGATGCAAGGCACAAATCTACTGATTTGTATGCTTTTGTTTACATAGAAATGTATCACTTTATTTATGTAATATGTACCGAGTCCGCAGATGCTATGACTTAGCATTTCTTTATTGGGATACCCAATAGACAGGTTTTTCCATGACTCGGCCCACATTTATTTTATTCATGTACGCATTCTCTTTAAATCTAACTTTCATACTTAAAAAGAATTTAATGACGTGCTTCAAGACATCCTCCCCAACTCAGTCCGTCTCTCTCTCTCTCTCTCTCTCTCTCTCTCTCTCTCTCTCTCTCTGTAATGGTATGATTCATGCTCCACTACCAGTATACGATTCTATATGTTGTTTTGCGCTTGTATGTCATGTAATTTGACCAAAGCTTCAAAATAAAAGTTATTGTCTGTCTGTCTGTCTGTCTATAATGAATGACACAATCATTTTGATCGCTGTTATTGCATACATTTTGCACAAACGAAAGAAATAACATATTTAACAGCCTCGGCACATTTTCATACGCGTTAAATCTTTCAATCTATTTCTGGTATTTGTTCATTATTAGCACGTGCTTTACGTGGCGCTCGGAAAATGCGGCGTGTTAGCAAATTATCCATATTAATAGACGGATATTTTCGTCGTTAATATACGCCAGGTAATATCGTGTGACGCGGGAATTCCAATAATGTACATTTATGTTGGTACATGTGTCTCAAGTATTGGCGTTTCTTGTAATATTGTAACGTTTAACATCCAAAAATAAGATATAATCCTAAAACTATGTTTGGACACATAAGCTGCATGACCAATTCTCACACACTTGTTCCGTCGGCCTTGTAAAGATGTACATAAGTAATTGGGCTCCTCTCTCTCTCTCTCTCTCTCTCTCTCTCTCTCTCTCTATCTGAATGTGCATGCATGTATGTATGTGTGCACTTACCCGTGTCTGCATGTGCGTTTGTGTGTCGACAGCATGAAAGGAAATCATTGATATTCTCAAAAATCTTAGAAACCTGATTTTGTATAATCACAATTGAATCTATTTCTAGGCAAAAAGAATAGAAAGCATCGAAATTGCATTTGGTAAGTACATTTGTATGTAAATCAAACGTTAAACATAATGTTCTGTTTAAATGTCAATTCAAACATTGGTACATGAATATGACATACTTCTCAAAATTGCTAACCAAACATTTTCAAATCCTTCGTTTTCGACTATTTCTAAACTTTTCGCAGAAAGTAAATTGCCAGGAATATGGATCAGTAAATTGAGGGAATCACATCCTTTTTTACAGACCTCGGCCAAAAGTATTGTTTTGCATGAAATGTACATGCACGTGCAATTATATGACATTGAATATCGAAAACATTCTGAATGAGGTGTATATATTTGGCCAAACTAGAATGATAGAATTTTCACCTAACATACGATGAATGACGCGCTTCAGCGATTCCAAGCTATTGGAGTTCGTCGCATTTCTGTCGTAATTCTCCATTGCATCAACCTTTTCTTACATTTGCGCTTGATGATAATTATTTGGACTCGATTATTGTCTTGAAGAGATCTTGTAAGTAGAAGACCACAGTTATGTTTTGATGGTTATAGTGAGTGGGTATAGTGAGTGATTTTCAGTGGTGTTTGGCGCTCAGGGCTCTCCATCGGCAGGCAGCTTATTGTACCTGTAATTCCTGGTTTTTATAACGTTTTCTGGCCCACTTCAACGCTGGAAATAATTGTTTAACGGCCCAACTTCTCCAACAGTGTTACCGGTATCATAAACTTCAGACCACATTTTATAAATTTTATCGTAGACACTACGAACTGATCTCCAGATTTGTTCGGTTAAAGCCGCTTAGGTCCTTTCTGAACCTGAATTTCATGATGATTTAGTTTACAAATTTAAGAAACTGATAGGAAGGTATGATTTTTCTTTTCAGTTCAATAAAATTAATATACGTTACAGACGAATAACTGAAATGTTATGCGACCGTCTGCCTGCTTAGTTTATGACCAAAACATGGGTGATAGCTATGCTGCCTTCGGGCGTCAGACTCTATGGTCCCGACTTAAAGCTATGCATTTTTGTTGGTTAGGGCCGGAGCTTCTTGTCTATTGCTTGGTCCACCTGAGTTCAACTGGTGTTTTTCTTTTGCTCCGGAGTTTTAGTTTACTAAGTTATTGGGTGCTCAGGGATCTCATCATCGGTCAGCTTACTTTATGTGTGAGTCCTCGTTTTGTGGTTCATCAAGGTGGTTATCCTGATTTATGTGTTTGTCATTGATGATCATTGATGATTCATTGACTAGTTAGAAATTAACCACGAAGACCGAACAACTAACTAAATGTTGTGAACCATTGCAGAAGCTGAGGGCGAAACTAAATATTCATGTTAAGTTTGAGAAGCTGAGTGGCAAGCTTTTGGAAAAATGGCTGCCCGCCGGCTTACAATATATATAAGTATGAGTATTGTTAGTTTGGTTTTCCCACCTAGGTTTTCGGAGTGGGAATTTCTTTCTGATTGCACCATTTCCTGATAATTGCTTAAATTTACTTTTATTCATAATGGTGGTTATCATGATTAATTTTAGAGATACACAACGAGATCCGCACAACTAACTTAATGTTGTGAACCACTGCAGAAGCTGAGAGTAAGGTTAGGACCCTGTAAAACTGTATAGTTTAAGCACATTATGCGTGTTTTCATATTTTTAGTTAATAAAAAGTAAAACTTAGTGTTCTTATTAAGTTTGAGAAACTGAGTGGCCACCTTTTGAAACAAAATGGCTGCCCATCGGCTTACAATATGTATTAGTGCGAGAACCTGATTGTTTATTAAATTTTCCAGCCTACATGTAGGTTTTCGGAGTGGGAATTTCTTTCTGATTGCACCATTTCCTGATCATTGCCTTTATTTTACTTTTATTTATCATGATGGTTATCATGATTTATTTTAGAGATACACCACGAGATCCGAACAACTATCTTAATGTTGTGAACCACTGCAGAAGCTGAGAGTAAGGTTAGGACCCTGTAAAGCTGTATAGTTTAAGCCCGCCAGTAATTTTATTATTGATCTTTCCGCAATACTTCTGTGGTTGTTCTAAATATTTTATGTTTTGGTGTTGAATTTTTGTGTTGTTTGCACCTTATGTACGTTTTGACAGTTTAGTTAGGTTTCGGAAACTGAATGGAAACCTATTGGGAAGCGGCTGCTATCTCGGCTTTCGGTATGATTTCTTAGTATAAGTATCTGATCTTTGAATTTAGTATTTTCTAAATACAAACATTGATTGTGGGTACACGTTAGAACCGTCCCGGCCTTATAAACCTTGGCGGGACAGTTGTTGAACTGCATTTCTTGTTTCAATGACGGTAGGAAATCCATCTTACAGAACATTGCACTATCTGTGGAGGTATGTAGATTGAATCTTCATTGATGCTTGATGGTCGATTCAGCATACTATTGAAATGTTAAGCCCACCTTTCTTAGATAGCCTCTTTAACTGTGCAAAGTAAGCTTCCATCTTTACTGAACAATGTGGTGGCTTCAGAACTCTTTTGGTCATATACATGTATAATTTCAGTGCATCATGAAATTCTTCATGTCCTATCTGTCAGCAAAAAACTGAATTTCTGCTGTTTTCTTCATATTCTTACATGGATGTTGGCCCCTGATTTCATTTCGTTGAAAACATTACATCACATGTAAGTCTAACCCTTGGATATAACTTGCACTTTATAAATCATATATATTTATAATCATCAATCAGTTCTACATATTCCTTAAGACTTAATCGAAAGATTGTCGACATGTCTATGCGACTTGAGTTAATGCTTTATTATTCTACTTTGTCGTTACTGTTGGCTATAAAAGGACATTGAATCTATTTTATCAGAAGTTATGACATCAGACATGGAAACGTTGCGGAAACAATCCAGCCAAAACACACAAGACCTTGGTAATGTGCATGACCAGTCAAATACAAACATATCTACATCGGAACTTCCGTATATTTACGAACGAATTGACGCGCTTGAATTAATCTCACAAACATACGGAACTACTCTATCTCGCCTCGAAGCACAAAACGAAAACCTAAACGATTGGGTGGAGAATTATACCAACGAAACAGCTGCAATGGAGTCCACTATGCTTGCAGAGAGTAGATCTCTAAAATCTCGGATGACAGCAATAGAAGATTCAAACGAAATGCTTAACGTTTTAACAAACCAACTAAGTAATGGTTCCCAGGTTGGATATGCAAAACTATTACTAATTGAGGCAGAAATGGATACTTTGGTAGCTGCAATGGAAGAACTCGAATTAAATAAAACTGTTTACATACCACAAATTGAAAGCAGAATAATACAAATTGAATTAGACTCAGAAACCAACCATACAGCAATTAAAAATAATTCAGACAGAATCAATAATCTCGAAGCATACATGGCCCAAGGGAACGAACTGCTCAAAACGCTCAGTGTTAGTTTAACTGATCAAGCAATAGATATAAGGGCTATTAACATATCGACTCAAAACGCTCGTAATGACGTTATCCAAAACCGTGAGCTAATAAGAATCTTAAACGAAACATTAACGGCTGAATCTTACATCGGTAAATATGTCTATTCGAATCTGACATTCCTGGAAATGAAAATAGCCACAGTTGACACTGCCGTACAAAATAACCACGAAGAAATGATCAAATATAATGATAGACTTGGACTACTAAACGAATCGATGACATACTATGTTTTGAATCTGGAAAGTGCTCAGAGCTTTGGTGCAAATGTCACTGATTTAGAGCAGAAAATGGAGACCCTCGAATCATCAATTTATGACAATTTCGACAAAATCAGCTCTACAATCCTAGACGTGAAAGATATGAACAAGTCTACATTGGAGTCTATTTCGCTTTTAGACTCCAGACTTACAAACATAGCAGGTAATCGTTTTATTCATTTGACTTTATCAAATATTATTTACTTTTATATGGTGACTTGGTTTACAAATTTAAGAAACTTATAGGAAGTAATGATTTTTCTTTTCAGTTTAGAAAAATCATAACACGTTACAAACGTATAGGTTATAACTTGAATGTTGTGCGACAGTCTGCATGCTTAGTTTTTAACCCAATCACGGTTGATAACTATGCTGCCTTCTTTAATTGCACGCCGGTGGGTCGGGCGTCATACTCTATGATGGCCCCGACTTAAAGCTATTCATTTTAGTTGGTTGGGGCCGGAGCTTCTTGTCTGTTGCTTGGCCCACCGGGGTCCAACTGATGTTTTTCTTTTGCTCCGGAGTTAGTAAGTTATTCGGCGCCCAGGGATCTCCATCGTCGGGCAGCTTACTGAATCTGTGAGTCCTGGTTTTTGATTCATCGGGATGTTTATCATGATTTATTTGTTTGTTCTTGATGATTCATTGACTAGTTAGAGATTCACCACGAGGACCAAAGAACTAACGAAATGTTATGAACCAATGCAGAAGCTGAGGGTGAGGTTATGGCCATGTAATATCGATTTAAACCCACCAGTAACTTTGTGTTACTGATCGTTCCAAGTCGATACTTCTGTGGTGGTTCTTTTTGTTTTATGTCTTGGTGTTTAAAATATTTTTGTGCTGTTGGCGCCTTATGTATGTTTTCACCTTTTTAGTTAAGTTAATGTAACTGAGTGGCCACCTATTGGGAAAATAGCTGCTCATTCGGCTTACGAAATGTTTTCATGGTATAAGTACCTGATTGTTAGTTTTTTTTTTTTTCCCACCTTGGTTTTTGGAGTGGGAATCTTTTCCTGATTGCGCCTTTTCCTGATCTTTGCCTACTTGTACCTTTTCATAATTTACTATGTGAAATATGCGTCCAAACTGTAATTAGCTCAATCATAATCCTTGATACGCTAATAAATCTCATGCGAGTGGTTTGCTTCCATCAAGCGATTACAGTTCTTGGAAACTTTCTTTTTGAGATGCCGAAGAAACTTTCAAAATCTTATGTTCACGGCACTAACTGAATTTAGACATATGGTATTTGTTCATTTCTAAAATAGGTGTTTGCATTTTAAATAGTGTAGACAGTGTTATTTTAATGAGCTAGCGCTTTCACATTTGGCGTTTGATTTTACGGAACATGCGTCATATTTAGTATGACTGAAGCTGCCAGAAACTTTCAAACGGTAGATACGAAACCTACAAATTTTGAATACGTTCCGATACCCGTTGCTCATAGTAATTCATATGACGACCATAAATGCAAGCAACGGTTCGCGTCATAGATTAATATGAAACAACGCCTTATGCGTTTTGTGAAACATTTATTATATAGCTATGAATTATATGTTTATACGATTTATCTATCTGTCATGATTAGTTCTTATGCATCTACGTTGTTCTTGTCAGCTTTGTTTGAATTAAGCTAGCGCGGTTGCTTGCTCGCTTGGTAAGAACTTTTATCATATGACGTCGCTGTTTTCCGGTGGATAACGTCATGTCATAAAAATCGTATGACCACACGTGTATTAACACTTTTGCGGGAATACGTAACGTCATTGACGACGTTCGTAACAACAATGTAAATTTTCATTGAAAATATGTCCACTTCGAAGGCGATAAAATCCTATTTTAAAAGTCATATGATAAACGAATCTTACACTCGTGGTCATTTAATATGAAATTTATTAAACTCGCCAAAGGCTCGTTTAATAAATTTCATATGAAATGACCAGTCGTGTAAGATCCTCTATTTAATACATCATCCTTTATTATTCCCCATCAAAAAACATATAATCAAATCTGCTGCCTTCCGATTTTTTTATGTAGTAAGAAAATGGAATTAATCTTATGCTCTATGGAAATATGCAATTTTATCTCGCATGTACATTTTTTCTTTTCTTAATCAATGGGTATAGTAAGGTTTACGGAAGACACTATGAACTTAATTTTGGGTTTTTACGTGAGGGCCTTTCGGGACCAGAATTTTATGGTGATTTGCTTTATAGGTTTAAGAAACTTATAGGAAGGAATGATTTCTCTTTTCAGTTCAGAAAACTCATGATACTTTACAAACGTATTGGATATAACTTCAATGTTATGCGGCATGCTTAGATTTTAATGGCACGTCGGTCGGGCGTCAGACTCTATGATGGCCTCGACTAAGAACTATTCTATTTAGATGGTAGGGACCGGAACTTCTTGATTGTTGCTTGGCCCACCGTGGTTTAACTGGTATTTTTGCTCCGGATTTTCAGTAAGGTAATTGGCGCCCTGTAAGGCTAATTTAATTGTTAAGGACTATTACAAGAAAGGTTAAATAAGGCAATTTAATGACCTTGACCTTTGACCTTTTCAAGTTGGCCTTTATGGTAATCACAGTTTTACACTTAAGTTTGGATTTTTGCACCAAAATTACATATTTTTGACGAAAATAACGGGTAAAAACTGTTACATTGACCTTCAGTTTGTCTGTTTTGTACATTATTCTTTTCATTTGAACACTATGATGCACTGTCATGGTGACTTAAGCCTTATTCCATCAGAAAACGTAAAAAAATATGAAAATCATTAATGTTCACATTATATATTATGGGGGTCATAACTGCGCCTTGTTGACTTCCCAGAGGTGTTGTGAACCCCTACTGAGGCAAAGGGAGAGGTTTGGTCCAGTAAATTTGGTTTAAGCACTCTATTCACTTCTTAAATGACCGTTCCAAGATTGTTCTGTTCGGTCTGTTTGTAAGTGCATTTTTATTTAAATTTTTCTGTTTGAAATTCGATGGCCAGTTTCTGTCTGTTCCGCCGTGTGCTTCAGATGTGAAATCATGGAGAGATACGAAGAGGGTACAGGTTCCTGCAAACGCAGTTTCATTCCAGTGTCGAAACTGGGACCATGCCTGAAGATGACATTTTCTTTAGGGCAGAGACCTGTAATTATCGTTCCCATAGAACCCCCATTGTAAAAATATGCCCCAAACCATGACTCATTCATATACTTCACAGTTTATAGTGGAGCCCAACACATTCAGCAGACGAGAGAAAGACCCAGGCCGCGTACAAGTACAGCCAAAATATGGGGTGTTAGCCAGCATTTAATGACGTTTTTTTCGCTGTTTAGGGACACCCCGAAATCGCTCAGCAGTGAAAAAAAAATGATAATTCAAAAATCACTACATTCGCAAATTGGCCATTGTATGACATAACAGCAGCTGATTTAATCACACAACATTGTTAAGGACTATTACAGGAAAGGTTAAATAAGGCAGTTTAATGACGTTGACCTTTGACCTTTTGGCCTTTATGGTAATCACAGTTTTACACTTAAGTTTGGATTTTTGCACCAAAATTACATATTTTTGACGAAAATAACGGGTAAAAACTGTTACATTGACCTTCAATTTGTCTGTTTTGTACATTATTCTTTTCATTTGAACACTATGATGCACTGTCATGGTGACTTAAGCCTTATTCCATCAGAAAACGTAAAAAAATATGAAAATCATTAATGTTCACATTATATATTATGGGGGTCATAACTGCGCCTTGTTGACTTCCCAGAGGTGTTGTGAACCCCTACTGAGGCAAAGGGTGAGGTTTGGTCCAGAAAATTTGGTTTAAGCACTCAATTCACTTCTTAAATGACCGTTCCAAGATTGTTCTGTTCGGTCTGTTTGTAAGTGCATTTTTATTTAGATTTTTCTGTTTGAAATTCGATGGCCAGTTTCTGTCTGTTCCGCCGTGTGCTTCAGATGTGAAATCATGGAGAGATACGAAGAGGGTACAGGCTCCTGCAAACGCAGTTGCATTCCAGTGTCGAAACTGGGACCATGCCTGAAGATGGCATTTTCTTTAGGGCAGAGACCTATAATTATCGTTCCCATAGACCCCATTGTAAAAATATGCCCCAAACCATGACTCATTCATATACTTCACAGCTTATAGTGGAGCCCAACACATTCAGCAGACGAGAGAAAGACCCAGGCCGCGTACAAGTACAGCCAAAATATGGGGTGTTAGCAAATTGGCCATTATATGGCATAACAGCAGCTGATTAAATCACACAACATAGCAAAATATTCAAGAAAGGTTACACTATTATGTGACAAGAGACGGTTGATAGATAGGCATTTATGACCAATCGTAGGTAGTATTACATCTTAAATTTACCGCGGTAGATGTGCCCACACTTTGGGCCAATCGCTTGCAACGTTACAATTACTGGTCTCTGTCCGTGAGGCACTGCAGAAGCTAAGGGCGATGTTGACGCCTGTAAAATCGATTTAAGTCTACCAGTAAATATTACTGATCGAAACACGGCGATACTTCTGTGGTGGTTCTTTTTGTTTGGTGTCTTGGTGTTGAGTTTTTTTTTTTATGCTGTTGGCATCTTATGTATGTTTTCATATTTTTAAGTAAACTTTGTGTATTTGCGTGACCTCCTTTTGGGAAAATAGCTGCTTATTCGGCTTACGATATATTTTATTTATACAAGCACCTGATTGTTAACTAAGTTTTTCCCACCTCGGTTTTTTTAGTAGGAATGTCTTTCTGATTGTGCCATTTCCTGATCATTGCCTACTTATATCTTTAAAGTGTATCTGGGAGAGACTCTAAAATAGACTAGCTAGAGATTCAACACGAGGACCGAACAACTAACTTAATGTTGTAAACCACTGCAGAGGCTGAGGGTGATGTTAGGTACCCGTAAAATCGATTTAAACCCGCCACTAATTATATTACTGATCCTTCCAAGGCGACACTTCTGTGGTGGTTATTATTATTTTATGTCTTGGGTGTTTAAATTTTGTGCTGTTGGTGCCTTATGTATGTTATCATATTTTTAGTTAAGTGTAGGTAACTGAGTGGCCACCTATTGGGAAAAAAGCTGCTCATTCGGCTTATATGATATGTTTTCATGGTATAAGTGCCTGATTGTTAGTTTAGTTTTTCCCACCTCGGTATTTGGAGCGGGAATCTATTTCTGACTGCGCCTTTTCCTTACCGTTGCCTACTTGTACCTTTCTCTAAACTGAAATTATTTCAAAGCATAATGATAAAGGTTTTCACTTGAGTTTTCCTTTCATCTATTAAAAAACTTATTCCAGTGTTATTGATTTTCCCAATATCATATTCCCTCACATGCGCGGATCCAGAGGGGGGGACCGGGGGTCCGGACCCCCCCCCCCCTAGAATTTGAAAATTTTACCTAAAAAAGGTAATTTCGGGATTTTTTGGGGGTTGGACCCCCCCCCCTCGTCTGTGACCAAAAATTACCGTTTTTGTTGGACCCCCTCTCATGAAAATTTCTGGATCCGCGCATGCCTAAGGTCGGAGCGTCATTGTCTGTTGCTTGGTCAACCTGGGTTAAACTGAGTAAGACTGGAAGTTTTAGTTGGCTCAAGATTTTCAGAGGTGATGTTTGACTTCCCAGGGTTCTCCAGTTGCCATTCCAATGTCATGTGAGGGTAAATCTAGTGTTAGGTTCAGCATAGCATTTTCCATAATTTCAATGACCAAACTGTTCTATTGACAAGTTAAAACGGTGATCGAAAACCATAAATGCCTAACTGATGAATATGACCCAAATCACTTTCTTCTTTCTTTAAGCCATGAAAACAGAGTCTTACTACGCCTCGGTCTACGGCCTCTCACCACTAACAACATCAGCTGGCTTCTCTTTCAGCTCAAATACCACAGTCTTACTATGCCTTCTCGGCCTACGACCTGTCTTCACTAACAACGTCAACAGGCGCAACCCTTGTGTTTACTGAGACACTGGTGAACGATGATGGAGGGTACAGTACTACGACAGGAAAGTTCACTGCTCCTTGTGATGGCGTGTATGAGTTCCACGCAACTTTAACAATCGGTGTGACTCAGAAGATTGTCTACGTAGAGTTCAAGGCAGGTGAAAGATCGATCGGCAGGTTCAATGCCTATGACTATTACACAGGTTTTATTAGTTCGTCTGGTTCTGCCATCGGGAGACTGCTGAAAGGGACTCAGGTTTACATTAGAGTTACGCATGTGGTATCGGGATTTAAGTTCAGCGAGGATACTACATATTATATGAATACGTTTTCGGGTCATCTTATTAGCAAGTAATCTGAACGGGACAAAGTCAAAAGAAACGTTTGAGACTATGTCTTTAGTACGTGTACATAAGAATACAAATGTGACATTCATGAAAACACAAATCGCCAGGATATAATGTGCATAAAATGTATACCCCTTTAAACCTCACACTAACTTAGTAAAGCAATGGTGTATAGGGGTAAACAAGTTTTCAAATTTTGGTTTAAAGCATATAGAGATTGTTATTAATGGTTTTAATCGCCTCAAACATATAGATTGTGCGTATTCGTTAAAATCGACTTGTTGAGGCGGATTTAGCGTGTACCCACAATCTATATTGTGTGTCAAATTTGAAATAAAACATAAATGTTTCAACTGGAATTTTTCAATTTTTACAATTGCAAGAAAATCTGTATATTACATGGTCGTGTTTTGTAATGAAGGCATACGCATCTGCTTAGATTAAACAATGTATTTTGTTATAAAATAAAATCCAAGTAATCTTTCCATTATGTTCATAGAAAATGTGTGTGTCACTGTTGAAGACCGCGCACTGTAACACCGTTTGTTTTGTCGTGAAGCGACTAATATTTTCTTTTAAAATGACTGAACGTGTTTAACACTCAACTTTATCTTGTTTTAAGAACATGCGTTGGCTCACTTATGAATGTATCGGTATCTAATAAAATAAATTCATTTTTGGACACCAACACACAGCGCAGTGATAAAACTAGTTGTGCATTCTTGTAACTAGTAAATTCGCGGTAAATAAATTTTGAAAGACCAAGTGTTGTCTTAAAGTTTGTGTCATGAACCAGTGCTTGTATCAAGTAAGAATAAAATGCATATTATCTTATCTGTGTTTTAGTTTGGCTGTTTTCCGTTATTGTAGTTAGGACAGACTTTTAGCTAACATGCAATTAGAAGCATATATTATTTCTTAAGAATATGCCAGTCACAGGCTATAATTGCTTATTCTTCTATTTCCTTGGCCGAAAAAAAGGGAAACAAATACTTTCTCCCATTGAATGTTTCCAATGCTTTCAAAGGATCTTTTATATTTTATTTGTTATTACAGCAGCTAGTGTTGTGCTATTTGGCGGCCCCTAAACGTCTCCCCGTACATCATCCATAGTGCAGATTATATTTTTCTTTCTGTCCTTTGAGATCAGTGAGAATATTCAGAGTACTCAAAACATTTTTCGAGACATATTCTAATTAATATTTTGAATATTTTGCCTCGCCTCTTTTAGGACTATGTCTTTGATTTAGACTACCCTTGTATAAATGCTCGAAATTGCAGCACAATTGTCTGGCTTTAGTTGTCGGTTTATTAGATAATAAAAATAAAACTGAGATCCCTTAAGAGCAGTGACCATATTAACGAGAAAAGGGATGGGTCATACCGCGGTGCCTGTGACCCTTTAGATTTGGTAAAATGGAGACTAAGAGAAATGCAGTAATTTGCAATTTACACCAGGATAGTCAATACAAAGACTTTAGTGCGATTTTGACCCCTAAGCCATAGCCCCCAGGACGAGTCCACTGTAATCGGTAAAGCGTGTTAAGGCCTCGTCACACGTAAGAGAAAGTCCCTCATCGCAGACTTGCGAAGATTTTTGTAAAGAATGAATCCCATCAGGAAAACATGTCCGTGCAATGTATACCCCCGTATACCCCACTTTTATATAGTAAAACTGGGGTTTGCAGGGGTATACCTGATTGTGGTATACATTGTGGGTACTCGTTAGAACCGCCTTGCCGAGGCTGTTCTAACGTGTACCCACAATCTATGTTTTGAGCAAAAATAAGAAAAATATAAAAAAAATTCCAATGAAATTTTCATTTTTCATACTTGAAACAAATCTCTGTATATTGCATGAGCGTGTTTTCGTCATGCGTTATTTTTTCCATTTCTGGTCGAGATGTACTGTAAAATTAATGAACACGAAGGATAACGATTATGTCCAGGAATCGCAAAACTTTATGTATTAACATTTTACGCAAGTCTGCGTCGAAGGGCTCTCGCCAATGTGTGAACAGCTCTAAAATCTGCAACATACATCGGTTTTCAAAAATATAATATACTGGACAAATAAAGTTAGGGATCAAACTTTTAACGCGCAATGTCTACAACACTTCGAACTGCTGGTAAAATGAAACTTTTTATCATCAAAGTTATTCATTTTGTAAGCTTTTTACACTTGAGGGTCGAACCAATAGTCTTTGCAGCTTTAAGTCAGACTACCCTTAAAATGAAAGTGGTATGAAATTCCCATAGACTATTGATGGTGTGTAAGTTTGATCGTACAAAACTTTTTAAAATGGCTAGACATTTCCAATCTTTTTTAGCTGGCTGACCTAAGAAATGATGAATCTTGGTGACTATTGTGCAAATTCGCAAAATTTTCATGAATTGGCAAAATTGAATTTTTTGTGGAATCAGTTTTTATGGACTTTGTATCACTTTAGTTTTTAGGGTAGTGTTGTTTAAAGAACAGTTGTGCTTAAATCAAATGATGCACAATTTCAAAATTGGTGGCATATGAAAGTGCGATACACTTGGGTATATGGTGCAGAAAAACAACATATGTGTTAACGGTGAAAAGTCGAACATTGTCCATTTCAGAACGCCTTCTGTCCAAAGGTCATCTTTCAGTTTTAAATGCGGAGATCTCAGCTTGGGAATTACCCATCAGTATAACTATCTAGGACTTACACTCACAGAATTCTTGAACTATGATATCATGGCATCGAATGTTGCAAAGTCTGCTAGCAGGGCACTCGGTTTAGTTATTCATAAAAGTAAACAAAACGGTGGCTTTCCTTTTGAATGTTTTACTATTAAAGCTGTATGACTCGCTGGTGTGGCCATGGTAACTGTAGCAATGATGTACTTGAAGTAAGTGCCATCTTGTAAAAGTAAATATGGTCAATTATTCTTCATGGGTAACTTTAAAATGCAAGTTTATCTTAACGTTTTGGGATACGCCACGTATTTTGGCAAATATTAACACTCCTAATAGTGTTGAATTAGAAATTATATTAAAGTTAAAACAAATGCCAACTTTGTTTTAGTACAAGTAGCACCAAAACTCCAAAACACATTTTCATCGTTGAAACATACATGTACATGCACATTGTTTAGGGATTACCCTATGTAATCATTTCTTGTATTTACTTTTACTAGATGGCACTTACTTCAAGTACATCATTGCTACAGTTACAATGGTAACCATCAGTTGGCATGACCGAAACTTCCATTTTTGCATCCTGCTATCAGTGATACGGGACGGTGCATTAGAAAGCCTGTGGGAATGGTAATGGCTTTGATTACAGGTAAGGACCCCATGTGAATAAAAACAATTCCTATCATGCCTATTGCATGGAAACGCGTGTTATATAGGGCCGAAAAATCGATAAACAATTGTTATACTGGTAGTATCCTTAAGGGGTCCCTTTACTACCTTCTGCAGAGGTATATGTATGATCAAAACTTCAAAGGATCTTCGTTTATTTTTTATTCATTAGGACAGTCATTTGATGTCCTGATCATATTGCAACAACAGCAGTGGGAATAAAAAGAATAAACATTGGTACCACTGCAGCGTCTTCCGAAGTTACTTCATAATCTTTACCACGATTCTAACAAAAAGGTACATGTAGGCAATGATCAGTAAAAGGTGCAATCAGAAAGAAATTCCCACTGCAACAAAGGTGGCTAAAACTTATTTGACAATAAGGTACTTATACCTAGAAAACATATCGTAAGCCGAGTGAGCAGCTATTTCCCAATAGGCGGCCACTCAGTTATCCAAACTTAAGGTTCCTTATTACTATAATAATAGTGTTTTCTGCTCATAAATATTTCATAGATTTTTTTAAAAAAAATGTGGCATGTTACATACCAGAATAATCCCTAAACCTTAAACTTTCTTATGAATGATAATGTTTTCCAAAGGGAAGCCATTGTAATAGAAGTTTTTAGTGAAATTACCTATTTTTCTAATAAATTTCCATAAATAATCCTTTAAAATAAATTTTTGATTTTAATTGATAGAAACCTTTGTGAAGGTCTAAATAATGTTCTCCAACTAATTTGCAAGCTGAAAAATTAGCTTAGAAACGATTTGCATGAATAGCAGGTGCATCATCTTTATCAGATTTATTACTTTAAATAATATTGTCCGTCACTTATGCAAATACCTGTACCTTAAATATACCATGCCAAATAAATTAAGCAACTTTTACTTTGAACAGTGTCTTCATACGTTTTAGACATTAGGGAAGTTCTTCTGACAATATCTTTTATGTATCTAATAAGGGTAAAAACAATTGTTGTGTGTTGTTGAAGTAACGTTGGATTTAAAGTCCTCTGAGACATGTCTCAAATAAAACATAGATAAAATTATTTTGTACAGTATATTTATATGCATTATAGTATGTACACGCTGTGTATACCTGTTAAAATAGGACAGGTAGTCTGTTCATTCAGGTAGAACATACATATACAGTATATTTCCATAGCCTTTTTACATAACAAATAAGCCCATTAATTTGACCTTGATTAGTCTAAAAAAAACGGGCTTTTTGTCTGCAGATATTTCGGTAAGAATTGTTTCAAACAGAACAAAAATGATAGCAGTTGATAGATTTTTCTACTTACTAACTACCGTGCCAACACTCATCCCACAATATTTCTTATTTAAGCGTAAAACAATGCAAGAAAAATAAAAGCAGTTTTCAAACTAACAGTGCATTTCACTACCAACATGCACGAAAATGCAAATACAAATTCTGGTTATATTACTAGGATAACGTTTGTCATTCATAGCCCTTTCAGGAGATGTAATATCATGAATGATCTATATCCCAGGACTGAGAACAACATGTTCAAAGTTTAGGGGGGGGGGGGTTAGGGACTTTGTAAATATATCAATCCACGTTAAAAAACATGAAAACGTACAATCGTCATAAGGTTCAAACAACACAAAAAATCGACTCCAAAATATAAAAAATGGAACCACAACTAAAGTATCTTCTTGGAATGATCAGTAATATAAAATTACTGTGGGGTGCTTAAATCGATTTTACAAGCGCCTAACCTCACCCTCATCTTCTGCAGAGGTTCACAACATTTAGTTAGTTGTTCTGTCCTCTTTGTGAATCTCTCACTAGTCACTAAATCATCAAGGACAAAGAAATTTATCATGATAACCACGATGATAATGGATAAAAAACGAGGACTGTAGCAACGATAAGTGTCCATCAACGACTTCTGTTCACCATGGACAATAGTCGTTGCGGCCGCAACGACTTCTGTCCACTAGCTAAATGGACAATAGTCGTTGAGCATGTAGATATAAAAATTATTTTCAACGACTACTGTTCATTTTCATAGAGCACTGCGAAAAATGCTGATTACTGTTAAAACCGTTCTGTAAGTACATACCTTGACACCCATTTAGCAAACAACATTCACAGATGGACTGACTTGTGTGTTTTGACGGTAAGGATCGGTTGACCTACTTTCCATGGTTCAGTGATTTTGCCTTATATCTTGACACTCAATTAATATATTTTCTTACTTCTTTCAGATTATGAGTAAGTATGGCCAGATCTTTGACCCCAATATACTTATAGGTCACTGTGACCTAATTTCACGGTTCAGTGATTTTGCCCTATATCTTGACACTCAATCAGTATATTTTCATATTTTTTTCAGATTATGAGTGTGTATGACTAGACCTTTGACCCCAATATTCTTATAGGTCACTGTGACCTTATTTCACGGTTCAGTGATTTTGCCTTATATCTCGGCACTCAACTGGTATATGAACAAACTTCTTTCACACTATGTTTGCGTATGACAAGACCTTTGACCCTTAAGTAGTCATAGGTCATTATGACCTAATTTCACGGTTCAGTGATTTTGCCTTATATCTCGGCACTCAGGTGGTTTATGAACATACTGTTTTCATGATATGTTTGCGTATGACAAGACCTTTGACCCTTAAGTAGTCCTAGGTCATTATGACCTAATTTCACGGTTCAGTGATTTTCCCTTGTATCTCGGCACTCAATTGGTATATGAACATACTGTTTTCAGGATATGTTTGCGTATGACAAGACCTTTGACCCTGAAGTATTCCTAGGTCACTGTGACCTAATTTCATGGTTCAGTGATTTTGCCTTATATCTTGACACTCAATTAATATATTTTCTTACTTCTTTCAGATTATGAGTAAGTATGACCAGGCCTTTTGAACCCAATATACTTATAGGTCACTGTGACCTAATTTCACGGTTCAGTGATTTTGCCTTATATCTTGACACTCAATTGGTTCATGACCAACTTCTTTCACACTTTGTTTGGGTATGACAAGACCTTTGACCCTAAAGTAGTCATAGGTCATTATGACCTAATTTCACGGTTCAGTGATTTTCCCTTATATCTCGGCACACAACTGGTATATGAACATACTTCTTTCATGATGTGTTTGCATATGACAAGACCTTTGACCGTTAAGTATTCCTGGGCCACTGTGACCTAATTTCATGGTTCAGTGACTTTGCCTTATATCTTGACACTCAGTTGGTATCTCTGATTATGAATGAGTTGACCAGACCTTTATTCCAAACATACTTATATGTAACTATGACCTTATTTCATGGTTCAGTGATTTTGCATTATATCTCAACACTCAATAGGTATATGATCATATTTCTTTTACATTATGAGAAAGTATGACTAGACCTTTGACCCTGAAGAACTTTTAGGTCATTGTGACCTTATTTCACAGTTCAGTGAGTTTGCCTTGTATCTTGGCACGCATTTGGTATATGAACACTCATCTTTCACAATATGAGTGAGACCTTTAAATCTTAGGTAGTTATAGTTAACTTTCATGGTTGAGTGATTTTGCCTTGTTGAATCAAGGCAAAGAGATGTATTAGCATAATGCTTTGGGTTACAGCTCAGGTTTGGCCTTATGTTTGTCAAAGGTCAGAAGCAGTCGAGCGCGCTGTCCTGCGACAGCTCTTATATTTTTACAAAGAGTTCATATCTTGACAACAACTTATCATAAAACATTCAGTCAGGGGCGGGGCTAGAGGTCAAAATCTAGAACTGCCTAAATATTGTTTTTAGCTCGACTACACAAAGTGCATAGAGCTATGGTATTCACCGCCGTCGTCCACGTTCCCGTGCGCGTGCGCGTTACACTTTCGTTTAAGGTTTCTAGAATCTTGACAACAACTCATCAGAAAGCATTGATACTTAGACTATTGATACCCTGTAGGGTTAGCTTTCATTCATTCCATGGCATCGAGCCCCTAGGTCCAGTCCCGAGAGGGGGGGGGGGGGGGCTGGAGGTTTAAAAATCTAACACACCATTATTGATGGCTTTTCTGTGATATAATATTCTAGAAGTCTATATCTTTAAAATCTTTTATCAGTGGGCTTTCATACTTGAACCATAGGTTCCTTGTAGGGTTGAGTTTCATTGCATGGCATTAGATCCCTGGGTCCATGCCTGGGGGTGGAACTAGAGGTTAAAAACTAGAACACTGTAAAAATGGATGTACTGCTGTGTAACTTGTATGAAGAAAGATATCTTACTTCATACAATTTAGGTTAAAAATCTGGGGTAAAAATCTAGAACTCGCTACAATATTTTTGGCGATTTATATCTAAATAGAAACAACTTACTAAGATGGTTGGTCATTCATCTTTCAACATTGTGACAATGGCTTGTGTGTCATGACGGTAAGATTGCGTTGACCTACTTTCCGTGGTACAGTGATTTTACATCTTGACAGACAATTAGTATATTTTCTTACTTCTTTCAGATTATGAGTAAGAATGACCAGACTTTTGACCCAAAATATACTTATAGGTCAATGTGACCTAATTTCACGGTTCAGTGATTTTGCCCAGTATCTTGACACACAGTTGATATATATTCATATTACCTTCAGATTATGAGTGAGTATGACCCCAATATACTTATTGATCACTGTGACCTAATTTCACGGTTCAGTGATTTTTCCTTATATCTAGACACTCAATTGATATATTTTCATACTTCCATCAGATGATGAGTGAGTATGACCAGACCTATGACCCCAATATACTTATAGGTCACTGTGACCTTATTTCACGATTCAGTGCTTTTGCCTTATATCTCCGCACTCAATTGGTATTTTTTCATACATCTTTCAGATTGTGAGTGAGAATGACCAGACCTTTGACCCAAATATACTTACAGATATAGGTCACTGTGATCAACGTAACGCCTGCTATGAACAGTTGTCGTTGAAAGCTCAACCGGTTCTGTCCATCATGTACAAAAACCTTTGAACTTGTCTCATACTTGTTCCGAACGCCACGATTAATTGTTATAAGATAGATTTTTCTAACAGGAACTCTTATTGTGTTACGATTGACTGATTTATATGATTTTATCTGTCGTGAACAGAACTCGTTGAAAACGTAACGACTTCTGTCTACTGTGAACAGTTGTCGTTGAAGCCTCAACTGGTTCTGTCCATCATGTACAAAAGCCTTTGAACTTGCCTCATACCATTTCAGAACGCCACAATTCATTGTTTTAAGATGGAACTTCAATTGTTAAAAGATTGACTGACTAATGTGATTTCATCTGTCGTGAACAGAAGTCGTTGACAACGTAATGACTTCTGTCTGCTGGGAACAGTTGTCGTTGAAAACTCAACCAGTTCTGTCCATATTGAACACAAATCTTTGAACATATCTCATACTAGTTCAGAAAGCCACGATTTGTTGTTTTTAGATAGATTTGTGTATCAGGAACTTAAATTGATATTAGATTGACTGACTTATATGATTTCATCGTTCGTGAACAGAAGTCGTTGACAACGTAACGACTTGTGTCAGCTGTGAACAGTTGTCGTTGAAAACTCAACTGGTTCTGTCCTGTCCATCATGTACAAAAATCTTTAAATTTGTCTCATGCTTGTTCAGAAAGAACATGATTACTTGGTTTAAGATATATTCGTGTATCAAGACTTTTCATCGTTATAAGATTGACTGATTTCAATGATTTCATCTGTCGTGAACAGAAGTCGTTGATAACGTAACGACTTCTATCTGCTGTGAACAGTTGTCGTTGAAAACTCAACCGGTTCTGTCCATCATGTACTAAAAACCGTTGAAATTGTCTCATACCAGTTAAGAAAGCCACGACTAGATGTTTTAAGATAGATTTTTGTATCAAGAACTTTAATTGTTATTTGATTGACTCACTTATGTGATTTCATCTGTCGTGAACAGAAGTCGTTGACAACGTAACGACTTCTGTCTGCTGTGAACAATTGTCGTTGAAAACTGAACCGGTTCTGTCCATCATGTACTAAAGACCGTTGAAATTATCTCATACCAGTTCAGAAAGCCACGATTAGTTGTTTTAAGATAGATTTTTGTATCAGGAAGTTAAATTGTTGTACGATTGACTGATTTATATGATTTCATCTTTCGTGGACAGAAGTCGTTGACAACGTAACGACTTCTGTCTGCTGTGAACAGTTGTCGTTGAAAACTCAACCGGTTCTGTCCATCATGAACACAAAACTTAGAACATGTCTCATACTAGTTCAGAAAGCCACGATTTGTTGTTTTTAGATAGATTTGTGTATCAGGAACTTTAATTGTTATTAGATTGACTTACTTATGTGATTTCATTTGTCGTGAACAGAAGTCGTTGACAACGTAACGACTTCTATCTGCTGTGAACAGTTGCCGTTGAAAACTCAACCGGTTCTGTCCATCATGTACTTAAAACCGTTGAACTTGTCTCATGCCAGTTTAGAAAGCCACGACTTGCTGTTTTAAGATAGATTTTTGTATCAGGAACTGTAACTGTTATTAGATTGGCTGACTTATATGATTTCATCTGTCGTGAACAGAAGTCGTTGACAACGTAATGACTTCTGTCTGCTGTGAACAGTTGTCGTTGAAAACTCATCCGGTTCTGTCTATCATGAACAAAAATCTTTGAACATGTCTCATACTAGTTCAGAATGCCACGATTTGCTGTTTTTAGATAGATTTGTGTATTAGGAACTTTAATTGTTATTAAATTCACTTACTAATGTGATTTCATCTGTCGTGAACAGAAGTCGTTGACAACGTAACGACTTCTGTCTGCTGTGAACAGTTGTCGTTGAAAACTCAACCGGTTCTGCCCATCATGTACAAAAACCTTTGAACTTGTCTCATACTCGTTTAGAAAGCTACGATTAGTTGTTTTAAGATAGATTTGTGAATCAGGAACTTTAATTGTTATTAGATTGACTGACTTATATGATGTCATCTTTCGTGAACAGAAGTCGTTGACAACGTAACGACTTATGTCTGTTGTGAACAGTTGTCGTTGAAAACTCAACTGGTTCTGTCCATCATGTACAAAACAAACTTTAAATTTTTTCATGCTTGTTCAGGAAGAACATGATTACTTGGTTTAAGATATATTCGTGTATCAAGAATATTCATCGTTATAAGATTGACTGATTTCTATGATTTTATCTGTCGTGAAGAGAAGTCGTTGACAACGTAACGACTTCTGTCTGCTGTGAACAGTTGTCGATGAAAACTCTGTCCATCATTTACAAAAGCCCTTGGACTTGTCTATTACTAGTTTCGAAAGCCACGATTAGTTGTTATAAGATAGATTTATGTATCAGCAACTTAAATTGTCATACTATTGATGGATTTATATGATTTCATCTGTCGTGAACAGAACTGGTTGACAACGTAACGACTTCTGTCTGCTGTGAAGAGTTGTCGTTGAAAACTCAACCGGTTCTGTCCATCATGTACAAAAACCTTTGAACTTGTCTCATACCAGTAAAGAAAGTTTAGATTAGTTGTTTTAAGATCGGTTTTTGAATCAGGAATTTTAACTGTTATTAGATTGGCTGACTTATATGATTTCATCTGTCGTGAACAGAAGTCGTTGACAACGTTACGACTTCTGTCTGCTGTGAGTAGTTGTCGTTGAAAACTCAACCGGTTCTGTCCATCATGTACAAAAACCTTTGAACATGTCTCATATTAGTTCAGAAAGCCACGATTTATTGTTTTTAGAAAGATTTGTGTATCAGGATCTTAAGTTGTTAAAAGATTAACTGACTAATGTGATTTCAACTGTCGTGAACAGAAGTCGTTGACAACGTAACGACTTCTGTCTTCTGTGAACAGTTGTCGTTGAAAACTCATCCGGTTCTGTCCATCATGAACACAAATCTTTGAACATGTATCATACTAGTTCAGAAAGCCAAGGTTTGTTATTTTTAGATAGATTTGTGTATCAGGAACTTTAATTGTTATTAGATTGACTTACTTATGTGAATTCATCTGCCGTGAACAGAAGTCGTTGACAACGTAACGACTTCTATTTGCTGTGAACAGTTGTCGTTGAAAACTGAACCGGTTCTGTCCATCATGTACGGGGGTGATCCAATAAAGAATGGGACTTTTTGAATTATTTCTATGTAAATAAAATTTGCTTGTTGAGAGTACATAATTATTGTTGCTCAATATAATGCAACCTCAAATCAATGCTAAAATTTGACATCTAGAAAACAACCTACCGTTGCCTAGCAACGAGAGAATGCTAGTCAACAGCCCATAGCCACGTAGGTAATATGTACATAAATTTGGTTGCCATGGTAAATGGTGGCAAAGGATCCACAAAAGACACATTGTAGTTTATAAAGTGCATTGTTGGCTTTATGCGCTGCAAATATCACATATATACAGCTGAAACTTTACACAGGGTGAGCATTTTTATGAGAAAAGCTGGGTTTTGTTTGCGAAAAAATACACAGAAATTGGGGGTAGGGGTGGGAAATGTGTCATAGCCTGAGTATAAATGACATGATAAATGGTTCTTAACCTTGGAATTATAGGTTATAATGCAAATATTGCAAATGAATTACAAAAGAGACAATTGACCATTTAGATTTATGTTGCTTAGCAACAACATAACTCAGAAAATGCTTAAAGTCAGAATTCGTAGAGTAGAACGGTTGCTAGGCAACCACATCTTGATCACTAACACTAGATCCAAATTAACTGTAGGAAAATCTTTCAGAGAAAATGTTCTATACAGACAATACTCAACTATGATCAGTTATCTCTTTTAAACTTTGTGGCATATCTCTATTTTAATATACTATATTAGTTCAAAGGACAAATCGTGGCCATGGATACTGCACGAGTAGTTCTCAAATAACCATAGCAACCAAAGTTGTTGGGCAAAATAGATAAAATGTGCTCTATAGAGAGATCAGATGTGTATCTAGTAACAGTGAGGAATATAAGTCCCGATTTCAGAAAATTTGCTCAAAAACGACCACTTCATGCGATTATTTTTCTAACTGTATCTGTATTGCCAAACATTTTCCTGACAAGACTGGTTAAATGTTTATGAAAGCAATTCAAGTGAAAGATCATTTATACTAACTCACAAATTTGGCCAAAACTGTTAAAAAGTTAAATCTAACATAATGCTATCTTCATATGTTATAGGGTATACCCATCAAATTCAACAAATTGAAGCATTTTTGTTTCAATAACTCTTAGTCCTTTTTATTTGTCACAACAAATGTATACAAAATGTGAACTGTGCAAGTTTTTAATATTAAAAGTAGTCACACATACACTTTGAATGCAAGTTGTAACTTCAACACAGAGATGCTTAGCTTCTAGTATATATAATGTTTATGTTACTTTGGAACTGTCCGAGAGAACATATAAACATGAACCTGCAATGCTGCAGAGATATGTTTTGATAGAGATTAAGAACCAAGATAACCTATGAAGCCTGGCTGAACAAATTTTGTTCAATTTCTTGCCTTTATATACCATACTGGTAAATGAAAGTAGTAAACTTGAGTCAGTCAATAGGGTTCATGAAATAGGAGAAAAGTCCCATTCATTATTGGATCACCCTCGTACTAAAGACCGTTGAAATTATCTCATACCAGTTCAGAAAGCCACGATTAGTTGTTTTAAGATAAATTTTTGTATCAGGAACTTTATTTGTTATTAGATTGGCTGACTTATATGATTTCATCTGTCGTGAACATCAGTCGTTGACAACGTTACGACTTCTGTCTGCTGTGAACAGTTGTCGTTGAAAACTCAACCGGTTCTGTCCATCATGTACAAAAACCTTTGAACTTGTCTCATACTAGTTCAAAAAGCCACGATTTGTTGTTTTTAGATAGATTTGTGTATCAGGAACTTTAATTGTTCAAAGATTTTCTGACTAATGTGATTTCATCTTTCGTGAACAGAAGTCGTTGACAACGTAACGACTTCTGTCTGCTGTGAACAGTTGTCATTGAAAACTCAACCGGTTCTGTCCATCATGTACTAAAACCGTTGAACTTCTCTCATACCAGTTAAGAAAGCCACGATTAGTAGTTTTAAGATAGATTTTTGTATCAGGAACTTTAATTGTTATTACACTGGCTGACTTATATGATTTCATCTGTCGTGAACAGAAGTCGTTGACAACGTTACGTCTTCTGTCTGCTGTGAACGGTTGTCTTTAAAAACTCAACCGGTTCTGTCCATCATGTACAAAAACATTTGAAGTTGTCTCATAATAGTTCAATAAGCCACGATTTGTTGTTTTTAGATAGATTTGTGTATCAGGAACTTTAATTGTTCAAAGATTTTCTGACTAATGTGATTTCATCTTTCGTGAACAGAAGTCGTTGACAACGTAACGACTTCTGTCTGCTGCGAACAGTTGTCGTTGAAAACTCAACCGGTTCTGTCCATCATGAACACAAAACTTAGAACATGTCTCATACTAGTTCAGAAAGCCACGATTTGTTGTTTTTAGATAGATTTTTGTATCAGGAACTTTAATTATTATTAGATTGACTTACTTATGTGATTTCATCTGTCGTGAACAGAAGTCGTTTACAACGTAACGACTTCTGTCTGCTGTGAACAGTTGTTGTTGAAAACTCAACCGGTTCTGTCCATCATGCACTAAAAACCGTTGAACTTGTCTCATACCAGTTTAGAAAGCCTCGACTAGTTGTTTTAAGATAGATTTCTGTATCAGGAACTTTAACTGATATTAGATTGGCTGACTTATATGATTTCATCTGTCGTGAACAGAAGTCGTTGACAACGTTACGACTTCTGTCTGCTGTGAATAGTTGTCGTTGAAAACTCAACCGGTTTTGTCCATCATGTACAAAAACCTTTGAACATGTCTCATACTAGTTCAGAAAGCCACGATTTGTTGGTGTTAGAAAGATTTGTGTATCAGGAACTTAAGTTGTTAAACGATTGACTGACTAATATGATTTCATCTGTCGTGAACAAAAGTCGTTGACAACGTTGACAACGTAACGACTTCTGTCTGCTGTGAACAGTTGTCGTTGAAACCTCAACCGGTTCTGTCTATCATGAACAAAAATCTTTGAACATGTCTCATACTATTCACAGCAGACAGAAGTCGTAACGTTGTCAACGACTTCTGTTCACGAAAGATGAAATCATACAAGTAAGTCAATCTAATATCATTTAAAATTCCTGATACACAAATCTATCTTAAAACAACTAATCGTGGCTTCTTAACCTAGTATGAGACAAGTTCAAAGGTTTTTAGTACATGATGGACAGAACCGGTTGAGTTTTCAACGACAACTGTTCACAGCAGTCAAAAAATCGTTACGCTGTCAACGACTTCTGTTCACGACAGATGAAATCATATAAATCCTTCAATTGTATAACAATTAAAGTTCCTGATACAAAAATCTTTCTTAAAACAACTAATCGTGGCTTTCGGAACTAGTATGAGACAAGTTCAAAGGTTTTTGCACATGATGGACAGAACCGGTTGAGCTTTCAACGACAATTGTTCACAGCAGACAGAAGTCGTTACGTTGTCAACGACTTCTGTTCACGACAGATGATATCATAGAAATTAGTCAATCTTATAACGATGAAAATTCTTGATCTTAAACCAAGTAATCGTGTTCTTTCTGAACAAGCATGAGACAAATTTTTGTACATAATGGACAGAACCAGTTGAGTTTTCAACGACAACTGTTCACAGCAGACAGAAGTAGTTACGTTGTCAACGACTTCTGTTCACGAAAGATGAAATCATATAAGTCAGTCAATCTAAAATCAATTGAAGTTTTTGATACACAAATCTATCTTAAAACAACTAATCGTGGATTTCTGAACTAGTATGAGACAAGTTCAAAGGTTTGTGTACATGATGGACAGAACCGGTTGAGTTTTCAACGACAACTGTTCACAGCAGACAGAAGTCGTTACGTTGTCAACGACTTCTGTTCACGACAGATGAAATCACATAAGTAAGTCAATCTAATAACAATTAAAATTCCTTATACATAAATCTATCTAAAAACAACAAATCGTGGCTTTCTGAACTAGTATGAGACATGTTCAAAGATTTGTGTTTATGATGGACAGAACCGGTTGAGTTTTCAACGACAACTGTTCATTGCAGACAGAAGTCGTTACGTTGTCAACGACTTCTGTTCACGACAGATGAAATCATATAAATCCGTCAATCGTATAACAATTAAAGTTCCTGATACAAAAATCTTTCTTAAAACAACTAATCGTGGCTTTCGAAACAAGTATGAAACAAGTTCAAAGGTTTCTGCACATGTTGGACAGAACCGGTTGAGCTTTCAACGACAACTGTTCACAGCAGACAGAAGTCGTAACGTTGTCAACGACTTCTGTTCACGACAAATGAAATCATAGAAATCAGTCAATCTTATAACGATGAAAATTCTTGATACACGAATATATCTTAAACCAAGTAATCGTGTTCTTTCTGAACAAGCATGAGACAAATTTGAAACTTTTTGTACATGATGGACAGAACCAGTTGAGTTTTCAACGACAACTGTTCACAGCAGACAGAAGTCGTTACGTTGTCAACGACTTCTGTTCACGAAAGATGAAATCATATAAGTTAGTCAATCTAATATCAATTAAAGTTCCTGATACACAAATCTATCTTAAAACAACCTAGAATTGTCAGAGAATCTGACTATAGCCCCGCTTCTCAGCTTTTTTGCAGGGTGAAAAAAACAATAACAGGTAACTATCACAAGCTAGATCTCGTCAATATTGATGCGCATACAAAATTTGGCCTGATTATGTCAATTCGTTCTCAAGATATTGAGCGGAAACGAAATTCTGACGTCAATTAAGGGCCGTAACTTCGTCAAAATTTTGCGAAAAATGACGGGTAGCAATCCCAAGCTAGATCTTTTCAATGTTGATGTGCACACAAAATTTGGTCGGATTCTGTCAATTTGTTCTCAAGATATTGAGCGGAAACGAAATTATGACGTCAATCAAGGGCCGTTACTCCGTCAAAATTTTGTGAAAAATGACGGGTAACAATCCCAAGCTAGATCTTGTCAATGATGACGTGCATACAAAATTTGGTCGGATTCTGTCAATTCGTTATCAAGATATTGAGCGGAAACGAAATTCTGACATCAATCAAGGGCCGTAACTCCGTCAAAATTTTGCGAAAAATGACGAGTAACAATCCCAAGCTAGATCTTGACAATGATGACGTGCATACAAAATTTGGTTGAATTCTGTCAATTTGTTCTCAAGATATTGAGCGGAAACGAAATTCTGTCGTCAATAAAGGGCCGTAACTCCGTCAAAATTTTGCGAAAAATGACGGGTAACAATCCCAAGCTAGATCTTGTCAATGTTGATGTGCACACAAAATTTGGTCTGATTCTGTAGTTATGTATGACAGTTACTTGTTGAAAGATGTGCATTCAGTACTGGTAAACTTCCCAAGCGAGTATGCCCAGGAAAGTATGATGTTATACATATGATGTTTACTTGTTGTCCTTAGCAATTATTTACTTTTAGTGTCCCAGATATTGGACATAAACAGGTTGTTTACTTCAGAATTTTCTAGAAATTTCAAATTATTCTTTGACGGAAAAGTTCGGAAAAATCTGGAAGAACCAAAGATGTAGAATCTTCTAGAAATTTTTTTTTTTATGTCAAAAGAATATTGTGGAATTTTCTGGAAGGATAATGGCCTCTCTAGAATATTCCAGAACATTAAATTTTGGTAAACAACTTGTTATTTTTAGTATATGATATCATAGAATTTGCTGGAAGAATCCTGAATGTTCCTCAGTGCTATATAAGGGGTACAAATTTTCATAAGGACAATCTTTGGGTACTGTTACTATTAAGAAGTCAAAATCTATCTTACTGGAATTTAAACTTATTCTTGGATTACTTTGTGATATTCGATTCTGGATTGGGACATAGTGCGATTTTGAAACAAACTTTAATTCTTGGGATCAGAAACTGATACAGACTTGTGTTAAAAAATTCTGAGGGACATTCAGACATTCTTTATAATAATAATAATAATAATAATAATGTCTTTATTTAAAGAGGATGACATATTTAGTACAAAAACTAATCTCACATATGGTCCTCTGAAGAGTAAAACATATATGAATATGGTTATATACATATGTACAAAATATGATGTCTGGAATACCTATCAAAATATGTACACTTTTTGCTCTTAAATGAGGCATAGAATTAAAATGAAAACTACAACTTAAGGACACTCAGATATATCTGTGATTACAGATTTGAGGTAATATGTGATTCATCGTGAGTACAAGAGACTTTTGATCCATACAGAATTTAAAAAATATATCATCTTTATAAGTGCATGACCAGTGAAATTTTCTAAATAAAACCATTTTTCACCATAACCATTTATATTTATTGACCCCTGATCGACAGGCAGGGGCCACATTGGTGTTTACTTGCTAATTGAGTTGAGGAAAGATACTGGGTGTCCTCAAGTATAAAAAGCTGTCCCGTTGAATGAATGATACAAATAAAAATAGAACTGAGAGACTCATCGATGGCATGCGTTAGCAAGCTGTCTGGCTGGGTGGTTTCCCTACCTAGGTCGTTGCTACCGAAAACCTCCAATAAATCTCTAAGCCCTATGTTTGCAGTCAGCTAGACTGTGTCCAGCAACCGCGAGCAACAATACAAAACATGAAATAACATGCAATATCAAAGTGGGGACAACAATACAATTATACTAGTATTAGACATTTTTCACTTTTGAACGTAAATGCTGCTGGTGCGTGCGGTTACGACTTTTTTTGTGATGGGGGACGACTCGTGAGGGCATATGTGAGACTAAGACGAGGGGCAATATGAAGAATTACACAGTCAATACTACCAACAGCCCAACGGAGACGAATTAAATAAGACATGCAATAAATGTTAAAGTGTAGGACGTCTATCTCTGTAGCTCAGTAGGTAGCAAGCTAGGATTCAAAACGAAAGGTTCTTGGTTCGAGTCCTGGTCGGACCGCTTTTTTTCTTTTCTTTATTTGTCTCCCCTGTGACAATAAAGCTAAGGAAATAAAAAAAATGTATTATCAGCTGATTATATTTATTGGCGAATGCATGAATCAGGAAATGCCCTTGTGCATAAAATACTTAAATCGTAAAGGAATTAAAGTGCGAGACGGCACCTCACATTAATGTTTCTCTCTTGTTGATTTTTAACCTGTTGAAATCGACAGCTCGATCGTATTTGTTTTGGTAGAAGAGCTGATCTTCGAGCGATCCTCATGTCAATATTTCTTTCTTGGGGACATAAAATGTTCATATTCTGAAGGCTTGTACAGGAATATTGTGGCTAGGATAAGTTAGCCACCCTGAATGACTTTAAATGTTTTCCGCGGACGTAAGGCACTAACTCAAATAGTATAGTGTACCTGTACAGACATATGTATATATATATAAGGTGTAAAAACTACAGTTTCACGTGCTGTCTCGTGAGCGAACATAATTCATTTGGCATGTTTATACATGTATTTCAAACAGATACTCGAAAGCTTGGTGGGGTTTATTTGGTTGATCCATACATGTACAACACCCATCTGCATGTCATAAGGGCGATATCTTAACTACATTATGCATATAGCCATACTAATAATTTGAGGTTTTGTAGGCCTTCAACAGTATGTCAGCCATATCGAGTGCGATAATTACGAATTTTAGATGATTTTTGCAAGCCACAGGCTTTCTGTGTGATCCTCATTTATTCTCTTGTAGTATGCGTGCCGTTTGTCTGGTTGACTTCAAATAAATATAATTAATCTTCAAACTAACACAATGTTATTTTCAAATCAATAAATGATTATAAAACTAAGAAACATCTAGTCTTTTTTAGCTCACCTGAGCCGAAGGCTCACAAGGAGAGCTTATAGGATGGCCATGATCCGTCGTCCGTCTTCGTCGTCGTCTACAATCTTCTTCTCTGAAACCACTTGGCCAATCAAGTTGAAATTTTATGTGGAGCCTCCTTGTGTAGCGGCATTTCAAGTTTGATCGCGAAATCCATGTCACATGACCAATATGGCCGCCACGCCCATATATGGTAAAAACCACTCAAAAATCTTCTTCTCCAGAACCGGCGGGCCGATTCCCACGAAACTTGGTATTTACCATCAGTGACTCCAGCCCATCAAAGTTTGGCAAAATGATGACCCTGGGATGGCCATGACCTATTTTACGGCAAGGTCAATTTTGGAAACATAGGCTTTTACATGGGAAAAAGTGAAAACTATTGATTTTTTTTTAAAACGATTGCAGCCAGAGACCTGAAAAGAGGTAGATGCAGACAACTAATGGAGTAGATAAAAGTATGTGATTAAATTAGGTCAAGGTCATCTCTTGACCTTGGCCAGTCTGTTTTCCATACACACTTTTCATACATCTTCATCTCTGAAACCGCTTGGCAAATCAAGTTGAAATTTTATGTGGAGCATCCATGGGTAGGGGGAACGAAAGTTTGATCATGAAATCCGAGTCACATGACAAAGATGGCCGCCATCAGTGACTCCAGCCCATTATAGTTTGATAAAATGATGGCCCTGGGATGACCTTGACCTGTTTTACGGCAAACTTAATTTTGGAAACAGGCTGTTATATGGGAAAAAGTGAAAACTATGGATTTTTCGAAAACGATTGCTGCCTGAGACCTGAAAAAAGGCAGATGCAGACAACTAATGGAGTAGATGTAAGTATGTAATTAATTTAGGTCAAGGTCATCTCTTGACCTTGACCAGTCTGTTGTTCATACACACTTTTAAAACATCTTCATGGCGGCCCCCGTGGTCGAGCGGTTGAGAGCGCTGTTTCTTAATCACTCGATCATCTCACCGCTGTCTCTGGTGTAGGATCGCGCCCCGCACTGGCCACATGTGAGACAAGCCAAGTTCTGCTTGCGGGTGTGCCAGGTGGTTTTTCTCGGGGTTCTGCCGTTTTCGCCCCACCTACTGATTGGCCCGTTTCATATGAGCTGAAATTATCTTGAAAGAGACGTTAAACTGAATATAAAAAAAAATAAATCTTCACCTCTGAAACCGCTTGGCCAATCAAATTGAAATTTTATGTGGAGCATCTATGGGTAGGGGGAACGAAAGTTTGTTTGTGAAATCTGGGTTACATTACCAAGATGGCCGCCACGCCCATATATGGCTAAAACCACTCAAAAATCTTCTTCACCAGAGCCGGCAGGCCGATTTTCACGAAAATCGGTATGTAGCATCGATGACTCCAGCCCATCATAATTTGATAAAATGATGACCCTTGGAAGACCTTAATTTGCGGATCCAGACATTTTTACGAGAGGGGGTCCAACCAAAACGGTAAAATATTGTCGCAGACGGGGGGGGGTCCAACCCCCCCCCAAAAATCCCAAAATTACCCTGTTTAGGTAAACTTATCAGATTCCGGGTGGGGGGGGGGGAGTCCGGACCCCCGTAGAGCGTTTACAGGACCATTGGTCCTCTGGTTTTCATTACGTGTTGCTAGACGGAATATTTCCATCTGTTAGACCTCTCCATACACAGAAAAGGAGCGCGGTCACGAAGTGTATCGGCGTGCAGGTTAGCCAGCTGATCAAATGTGCTGCGAACCTAGAGGACTTTGTCTCGCAGTGGCTCAGTCAGTCGCCTCTTAAAATCACATGGCAAAAATAAATACGTACATGTAGTTGATATAAGACAGGTACAAAATGATTTTAATAAGAACATTTGACTCGTTTCGCAGGTTGAGCGAGAGAACGAAACGCCTACAAATGAAAATTGTTGTCTTTCCGTTAAACTGTCTAATTCTGATGGAACAAGGAACAAAAAGTGACCTTTGACACGAAATATTTTCTAAACTCGCATCATATATGTTTGCCATTAAAGATGCGTTACTCGTTCAATACGAGTCGGATTTACAAATGCTTGGCGCGAAGAAAATGCCTCCATTTTAACAGCTTCCAATGCAGAATTCGATTATTTTAGACACTCGTGTGTATAACTAGGCGTCGCTCGTTCGATAAACCGAGGTCCCGGCTTCATATGACCATAACTGTTGGTGGGAAAAACCAATATCAACTATTTGTTATCGCCATGTGACATTTTACATACTGGCTTATGTATATACCTACATTGGTTCTGCTAAGCTACATTTTCACCTGTTTTTCGTGGACGCACAGAAAACTTTATACATGTATACATGGCATGATTTACGATTTGAAACATAAATTGATCTTTAATTTTATGTGCAGTTTTTATTCTACGCCTTACAACGTTTTGACATATTTCAAGTCATCTCGAGCATGGTCGGTTATCCATATCAGGATAACGTGTCCGTGAATACCCCATGAACCACACTTTTATACAGCAAAACTTTGGTATGCATGGGTATACCTATGTTAAGCTCACATGAGCCCTTCGGCTCAAAAAGCGAGCTTATAGGATGACCATGCCCCCGTCGTCCGTCCGACGTCGTCCGTCAACAATTTCCATGATATTTTCTTCTGAAACCAAATGGCAAACCAAAGTTAAACTGCTTGCGGAGCATTCTTAGGAAGGGGGAACGAAAGTTTGCATAAATGACCCAGGTCACATGACTAAGATGGCCGCCATAGCTATAAATAGCAAAAACCTTTAAAACAATTTCTTCCCAGAAGCAGAAATCCTATGATTTTGAAACTAAGTTTGAAGCATCAGGCAATAGAGTTCTACAAAGTAATGCTGGGATGACCTTGACCTATTTTATGTCAGGGTCAACTTAGGTCGCCCATGCATTTAAATGGGGAAAATAAGTTAAATGTAATTAAATGGGTGGAAACTCGCGATGAGCATGCAAAGGTACTGAAGATTTATGTCCATGAAAACATTTAGTCCCCAGGGGTGTGTCTGCTCCTGCCCGGGGGCTATATACATGCATATGACCAAAATATTCAAACATCTCTGCAACCGCATGGCCGATCAAAGCCAAACTTCGTGGAAAGGGAAGGAAAGATTGTATAAATGGCCGCCATGGCTATAAACTGCAAAAACCTTTAAAATGTTCTTCCGAACCAGTAGGCCTATGATTTTGAAACTTGGCATTAAGCATCTACAAAGTTTATACATGGCCTAAATCATGACCCAGGGATGATATTGACCTATTTTACGGCAAGGTCAACTTAGGATGCCCATGCATCTAAAAACACAGATTGTGAGTACTCGTTAGAACTGCCTCTGCGAGGCAGTTTTAGCGTGTACCAACAATCCAATCTATGTTTTGAGCAAAATAAAAAGATAAAAATGTTGAACTGAAAATTTTCATTTTTTACAACTTTAAAAACACTGTATATTGCTTGTTAAGGTTTTGTTATGCTAGCGTCAAGATACACGGCACCATTTTAGTGCACATGTATTACACATGCTGACAACAGAGCTACATGTACAACACCTTGATCATTCTTAACCTTACTCATATGGGCATTTTTTGCGTCCGGAATCGGGCGAGCATAAATGCGCATAAGCTTCTTAATCAGAATTTACATAAATAATAGATTTAATTGGTTTGTTGATTTGAGGTTTAACGTTAATCCAACAGCAAAGGTCATATGGAAACGAGACATCAGTTTATAGTATTCACCGACAGACTTAAGGATCCCGGGATCAAACCCGCGATCCCTGATTTAACACATGCCGTGAACACTAACTGTTTTCGGCTTGTCAAGCAGCAATGTGGTTTGATAACTGATCCTGCTTGATAATTTTTTTTTTTTTTTTTTTTTTTTTTTTTTTTTTTTTTTCGAGGGGCCGTGGGACAAAATTTCAACAGCCAAACACAGCACAATATTAGGTTCACGGATGTCGTTTCGTTTGTTTACATATAAAAAGCCGGTAAATTGAGCACGTAAAATGTCTGCGTGATATACTGTGCATGAATATGTATATTCAGGAATTGTCTATCAGTATAAGCAACATCGTAAATGCCTGCGATACAACAAAAGTCCTTACAGCAAAGATTGATGCAACATCACACAACATGTGATAAAATGGAGTAATTGAAAAAAGCAATATCGCTTTGGCAACAACCATCACCAAGACAATGAACACTTCGTCGTAGGTTGCTGCCCAATTGATCAGTCTTACAATCACAGGTGACACAAACCAAATTCTGCTTGTGGGTGTACCAAGTCGTTTTCTCAGGGTTCTCCCCCACACACACACACCACCTTGTTACTGATTTATCCGTCTCATATGACTAAAATAATCTTGAACGGGGCGAAAATTGTATAAAAACGAAATTATGACTTGAAATGAGCACAATCAGACTCTTATCTGTAATCAATAGAATGACCTGGAATCGATACAATTAAATTTCACATCCTCACTAAGGTGGGCGTAGTGTAATTCTGGGCCCTGATTAGATTTTAATAGATAGCAAAACTTCTCCGATGTTACTCGCGCCTATAAAAAAAATGCATTTACATTCCATCATGCACGCATGTTTAATGTAAACCATATAACGAGGAATATTCGGTGACTCACGTGCAAATAACAACTATTTACATACTGGACCCTGGTCTCGACCGAAAGACGGAGTTACGCGTTGGATTGAACGCGCGGCCCGTTTTACGACGCGACTGACTGAACCACTACGACATGGAGTGCTTTATGCAAACACTTTAGCAACTCATAAAAATAATATTGTGTTAGTTTTATTGTAATCATATTTATTTGAATTCAACCAGGTAAATAACACGCATACAATATCACACAGAATAAATATGGACCAAAAAGAAAACTTATGTCTTGCCAAATTAATTTACTACATCGTAACCAGCACACTGGATATGGCTGAATTACAGTTGAAGGTCTACAATAAACAAAATAAGTTGTGTTGCTTGGTGAAAAATAGCTACATGTAGGATGTTGCCTCCATCGCACTTCGTATGGCATGCAGATGACTGTCGAATGAGCGAAACTTCGACATCAAGCTGATAATCTGTTTGAAATATAAACAGAATGAATTATGTTCACTCACGAGACAGCATGTGAAACTGTAGTTTCACAGATATACATGTATATGAACATGTACACTATACTGTTTGATTAATTGTCTTGCGCATTTTAGTTCAGTTTTACGTCCCTTTCAAGATTATTTCAGCTCAGGAATCAGTAGGTGGGGTGAAAACGTGAGCACCCTAAGAAAAACCACCTGGCACTCCCGCAAGTTGAACTTGGCTTGTATCATATGTGGCCAGTGTGGGGCTCGAACACACACAAGACACAGCGGTGAGATGAACGAGTGATTAAGAAACAGCGCTCTTAACCGCTCGGCCACGGGGGCCGCTAAGTCATTAGAGGCGGTCAACTTATCCTAGCCGCATTATCTGTACCAGCCTTCAGAAAATAAATGTTGACGTGAGGATCGGTCGCGGGTCCGCTCTTCTGCCGATTACGATCAAGCTACCGGCTTAAATCGGTGAAAAGACAACAAGACTTAGTGAAAAACCTATACGTGCGGACTGTCTTCTCACTACACACTTTAATCCACAAATTAACGATTTTAGTATTAAATGCAGTAGTGCATTTTGTGAGTTTTGCATTTTTTCTTTTCTTTTCTTTTCTTTTTCATTTTCTAAGCTATATTGTCACAGATGCGAAAAAAGGAAGCAATTAAGAATAGAAAAAGAATTTTTGTCCTAGCCGGACTCGAATCCAGGACCTTTTGGTTTTATTCCATACATGCTACCTACTGAGCTACAGAGTAAGACGTCGTGGATTTTCTTTTTTGCCTGTCTTGTTTAATTGGTCTCCGTTAGGCTATAGGTAGTTTTTACCAAGTAATTATTCATATCGCCCCTCGTCATCGTCTCAAATATGCCCTCACGAGTCGTCCCCCATCACACCGAAAATCGTAACCGCACGCGCCAGCAACATTTACGTTCAAAAGTGAAAAATGTCTAATATAGCAAGATCCAGTCAAGTTTGAGAACATGAAGAGACCAAGGGGTTGATATACAATTTAACCTGCGTGTATTTGCCAGTCGGGACAGCGGTAATGTGGCGGAAACCAATGTCCAGACAGCATACCACTGCCCCAAAAGTTACAAGTAAGTGCTTTGTGACTGGGTATGTGTGCAACATGTTTATGCCTCGTTAAATGGTTTACTTAATATTTCATCGCGACGTTTTGAATAGGTTTAAACTTGTTGATGTTCTATAGTATTTGCCAATCGGGACAGTGGTAGTGTGGCGGAAACCAATGCCCAGACAGCACACCACTGTCCCAACAATTAAGGGAATTAACATCTTGAAAGGTATTGTACATTCATTTTTGTTTGATTGTATATATGCTTTTGATTGTTTCACATGTAATTACTGGTTAAATCACTTCTAAATAGATTTGTTAAATTTTAAACAAAGCTTGTTGCTGGCTAACCAACTTGTTGGTTTCCTTAATCTTCTAGTTACGCCTGGCACGTAACACTGTCAATTCATTCTCAAGATATTGAGCGGAAACGAAATTCTGACGTCAATTAAGGGCCGTAACTTCGTCAAAATTTTGTGAAAAATGACGGGTAACAATCCCAAGCTAGATCTTGTCAATGTTGATGTGCACACAAAATTTGGTCGGATTCTGTCAATTCGTTCTCAAGATATTGAGCGGAAACGAAATTCTGACGTCAATCAAGGGCCGTAACTCCGTCAAAATTTTGCGAAAAATGACGGGTAACAATCCCAAGCTAGATCTTGTCAATGATGATGTGCATACAAAATTTGGTCGGATTCTGTCAATTCGTTCTCAAGGTATTGAGCGGAAACGAAATTCTGATGTCAATATAGGGCCATCCAAGGGCAATAACTCTTATGCAAATTTGGGGAAACTGACATGCATTTATACATAAGTTAATATTGTCAATATTGATGCATATGCCAAATTTGGTTAAAGACTCACGACTAGTTAACAATTTCTATGAGTGGTTACAGATTTATGGACGGAATAACGGAATAACGGAATATCGGAAGGACAGAACGACGGAAGGACAGGGTGAATCCAGTATAGCCCCACTTTTTCAAAGCGGGGCTATAATAATCGTGGCATTCTGAACTAGTTTGAGACAAGTTCAAAGGTTTTTGTACATGATGGACAGAACCGGTTGAGTTTTCAACGACAAATGTTCACATCAGACAGAAGTCGTTACGTTGTCAACGACTTCTGTTCACGACAGATGAAATCATATAAATCCGTCAATCGTATAAAAATTAAAGTTCCTGATACAAAAAAAATCTTTCTTAAAACAACTAACCGTGGCTTTCGGAACTAGTATGAGACAAGTTCAAAGGTTTTTGCACATGATGGACAGAACCGGTTGAGCTTTCAACGACAACTGTTCATAGCAGACAGAAAACGTTATGTTGTCAACGACTTCTGTTCACGGCAGATGAAATCATAGAAATCAGTCAATCTTATAATTATTAAAGTTCTAGATAAACGTATCTATCTTAAAACAAGTAATCGTGTTCTTTATGAACTAATATGAGACAAAGTTAAAGTTTTTTTGTACATGATGGACAGAACCGGTAGAGTTTTCAACGATAACTGTTGACAGCAGACAGAAGTGATACCAGTTTGTGACAGATGAAATCAGTTAAACTTTTACAATTTAAGTTCCTGATACACAAAGCTAATTTTCTTTTTATTTTATACAACACACGGGCATTTTCCAAATCACAAGGCAGGCGGTGAAAATGCAAAAACCAAAAATTGTTGAAAACACAAAAAATTTTGGTACCACATTGTTCCTCACTTTCTAACTAAGAAAATGAGAACCCACACTTTATGTTTTCGGTAATAAATTACGGAGTTATAGGCGATTGAATTTCTGAAGTGAAACACATTTAATGACGTCAAGTAAATGGAAACGTCAGAAGTAATCCAAACTCTACAGTGAAGATATAGGCTGATACCAGTCACTAGTAACTTTTGATATCAGTGAGATTTGATATCAGTGAAATTTCATATCAATGAAAATACCAATTTTATCAAGTTTTGATATACACTGGTTTTCACTGCAATGTATAAAATAAAAATCAGAATAACTGAAACATGAAATAAGGTTATAGTGACCTTTACGTACTTTTTGTTCAAAGGTTTGGTAACACTCATTCATAATCTGAAAGAAGTCTGAAAATTTACTGATAGCGTGTTAAGATATAAGACAAAATCACTTAACCATGAAATTAGGTCACAGGGACGTAAGACTAGTTTGTTGTCTAATGTCGGGTCATACTTACTCATATTGTGAAAGATGTATGCCTATATACTAATTGAGTGACGTGATATAAGGCAAAATCACTGAATCATGAAATTAAGTCACAGTGACGTAGGATTACTTGTAGGTCACAGGTCTGGTCATAAACCAACATATAGTGAAAGGAAAGAAGTATAGCTGCTCATTCGGCTTACGATGTTTTCATCGTATAAGTACCTGATTATTAATTTAGTTTTTTCCCACCTCGGTTTTTGGAGTGGGAATCTTTTTCTGATTGCGCCTTTTCCTGATCTTTGCCTACTTGTACTCTATCATATACCAGTTGAGTGCCGAGATACAAGGCAAAATCACTGAACCGTGAAAAAAGGTCACCGTGACCTATAAGTAATTTAGGGCCAAATGTCTGGTCATGCTCACTCATAATCTGAATATCGACTGCTCTGACCTTTGTCAAACATAGGGCCAAACTCGACCTGTAACCCAAAGCAATATGCTCATACATCCTTTTGCCTTGATGTTATACAGAACAAAATCACTCAACCATGACAGTTAACTATAACTTATAACTACTGAAGGTTTAAACGTCTCAATCATATTGTACATCAAGTATGTTAATACACCAACTGAGTGCCGAGATACAAGGCAAAATCACTGAACCGTGAAATAAGCTCACACTGACCTATAAGGTCTTGTCATACACAAACATAATGTGAAAGAAATATGTTCATATACCAAAAGAAAACCGAGATAAAATGCAAAATCACTGAACCATGTAATCAGGTCACAATGACCTAGGACTACTTTAGGGTCAAAGGTCTTGTCATACACAAACATAGTGTGAAAGAATTATGTTCATAAACCAATTGAGTGCAAAGATATAAGGCAAAATCACTGAACCATGATATTAGGTCACAGTGACCTATAAGTATATTGTGGTCAAAGGTCTGTTCATACTCACTCATAATCTGAAGGAAGCATGAAAATATCATAATTGAGAGTCAAGATGTAGGGCAAAATCACTGAAACATGAAATTATGTCACACTGACCTATAAGTAGAATGGGGTCAAAGGTCTAGTCATACTAACTCATAATCTGAAAGAAGTACGAAAATATACTAATTGAGTGTCAATACATAAGGTAAAATTACTGAACCGTGACATTAGGTTACAGTGACCTATAAGTATATTGGGGTCAAAGCTCTGCTAATACTCACTCATAATCTAAAAGAAGTATGAAAATATACTAATTGAGTGTCAAAATAAAAGGCAAAATCACTGAACCGTGAAATTAGGTCACAGTGACCTATAAGTTTATTGGGGTCAAAGGTCAGGTCATACTCACTCATAATCTGAAAGAAGTATGAAAATATATTAATTGAGTGTCAAGATATAAGGCAAAATCACTGAACCGTGAAATTAGGTCACAGTGACCTATAAGTTTATTGGGGTCAAAGGTCAGGTCATACTCACTCATAATCTGTAAGAAGTATAAAAATATACTAATTGAGTGTCAAGATATAAGGCAAAATCACTGATCCGTGAAATTAGGTCACAGTGACCTATAAGTTTATTGGGGTCAAAGGTCAGGTCATACTCACTCATAATCTGAAAGAAGTATAAAAATATACTAATTCAGTGTCAAGATATAAGGCAAAATCATTGAACCGTGAAATTAGGTCACAGTGACCTATAGTGTATTGGGGGTCAAAGGTCTGGTCATACATACGCATAATCTGAAAGAAGTATGAAAATATACTAATTGAGTGTCAAGATATAAGGCAAAATCACTGAACCGTGAAATTAGGTAACACTGACCTATAAGTTTATTGGGGTCAAAGGTCATGTCATACATACCCATAATCTAAAAGAGGTATGAAAATATACTAATTGAGTGTCAAGATATAAGGCAAAATCACTGAACCGTAAAATTAGGTCACAGTGACCTATAAGTATATTAGGGGTCAAAGCTCTGGTCATACTCAATCATAATCTGAAAGAAGTATAAAAATATTCTAATTGAGTGTCAAGATATAAGACAAAATCAATGAACCGTGAAATTAGGTCACAGTGACCTATAAGTTTATTGGGGTCAAAGGTAAGGTCATACTCACTCATAATCTGAAAGAAGTATGAAAATATACTAATTCAGTGTCAAGATATAAGGCAAAATCACTGAACCGTGAAATTAGGTCACAGTGACCTATAGGTTTATTGGGGTCAAAGGTAAGGTCATACTCACTCATAATCTGAAAGAAGTATGAAAATATACTAATTCAGTGTCAAGATATAAGGCAAAATCACTGAACCGTGAAATTAGGTCACACTGACCTATAAGTATATTGGGGGTCAAAGCTCTGGTCATACTCACTCATAATCTGAAATAAGTATGAAAATATACTAATTGAGTGTAAGATATAAGGTTAAATCACTGAACCGTGAAATTAGGTTACAGTGATCTATAAGTATATTGGGGGTCAAAGCTCTGGTCATACTCACTCATAATCTGAAAGAAGTATGAACATATACTAATTGAGTGTCAAAATATAAGGCAAAATCACTGAACTGTGAAATTAGGTCACAGTGACCTATAAGTTTATTGGGGTCAAAGGTCAGGTCATACATACTCACAATCTGAAAGAAGTATGAAAATATACTAATTGAGTGTCAAGATATAAGGCAAAATCACTGCATCTTACTCAAGTTTCTGGATTTTTCAGAAATGGACAGTTATCGTTGACACTGCAGATCATATCTACCACAGCAACGACTTCTGTCTACAATGGACAGAAACGGTTGAAAAATCAACGATTACTGTCTAGTGGACAGAAGTCGTTGCGGCCGCAACGACTTTTGTTCGTGGTGAACAGAAGTCGTTGATGGACACTTATCGTTGCTACAAGGACTCACAGATTTAGTAAGCTGTCCGACGATGGAGATCCCTTGGCGCCGAATAACTTACTAAAAACCGAAGTAAAAGAAAAACACCAGGACCCAGTTGTTCAAAGCATTGTTAGCTTAACGATGTTGTTAAGCAAATATCAGCTAATGTAACAAATACACTGTTAAGGATTCTCACATTTTTTCAACAAAAAATAACAGTGTATTTGTAATATTAATGTTTGAAATTTTAACGAAACGTTAACAAACGACGTCGTTAGTTTTGAACAACTGGGCCCAGGAAGCATGTCATGCATACTGTGATATTTCTTTCCAGTCTTTAATTTTCAAGAGTTGTTGAACTTCACCAAAACGGTGTTGATGTTACAAGTTGCCCAGTGTTATTATGTAAAACAGAAAATAATAACAATATTATGTAATCCATTATTGATGAGGAAATTTTATCCCTCGGCAGAATCTCATTATGGTGAAACAAACCGACTAACAGTTGAGAAAATAGGTGCTCAAAAGGTAAATGGAATAAAAGAAATTAAAATCAGAGCTGAAATTAAAAAAGAAGGTCTTTTAAATAAACGCTTTGTAAACATATGCTAGAAATATATGGAAGAAAAGGAAAAAATAAATAAAATAAATATGCATATAAAGCAGTGGGTTATACGTATTGTTTGAGCGTAATATCTCTCTTTTTTGTGTTTTTTTTTTTTTTTCATCAGCATTGAGATATCAAAAAATGCGTGAGCAGCTAGCTATTCACTCAGTTACTTTTTACTAAACTTAAGTAAATATATGAATATACACAAAATGCGGAAATGCACAAAAATCGACATTGTAACATAAAACAAATTGAACAACAAAAAGTGCTTCCCATTATGAAAACTTTTCCATGCAATAAATAGATAATTTTTTAGCTTTAAATATTTAAAATTTTCAGCTGAAAAAGTGTGATATTTTTCTTATTTTTGCTCAAAACATAGATTAAGGGTACACGTTAGAACCGCCCCGAGGCGAGGCGGTTCTAACGAGTAGCCACAATCTATGTTTTGGAGCAAAAAATGAAAAATAGGTATACCCCTGCATACCCCCATTTTACTATATGAAAATGGGGTATAAGCGGGTATTCATTACACGGACATGTTTTCCTGATGCTCAGAACGGTTAGTAATTGAAAATTACTGTGGGGCTTAACTGCCAAACCCAAACGTCGTAAGGAACCCCACTTATAGATCTAAGTCTTATTATTTTGTAAGCCTCGTACATATCTTATGATCTCTCTAATGTATGCTTTAAACTCAATACCACGTAGTCTAGATGTACATCAGGATAACATGTCCGTGTAATGTATACCCTGTTGAACCCCACCTTTGTATAGCAAAACTGGGGTATGCCGGGGTATACCTATTTTTCTTATTTTTGCTCCAAAACATAGATTGTGGGTACTCGTTAGAACCGCCTCGCTGAAACCCACAATCTATGTTTTGAGCAAAAATAAGAAAAATAACAACATTTTTCCAGTGAAAATTTTCATTTTTACAACCAAAAAATTTTCTGTATATTGCATTGGCGTGTTTGCGTAATGGACACTCTAGAGGTACCTGCATCGCTTAGGCTGGCTCTCCAACTGTCTGTAAACTTAAATCGAAATAATACAACATAACCTAGTGATACTTTAACAGTCTGGTAGTATTTCACACTCAGATGGTCAATTTACGCAAAAAATAAAATAATCCCCATCAACTTTAAATCTCTAATGTTATAAGTGAGGATTAACAACACATTGTAAAAACTAAATTTTTGTTTGTTTGTTTGTTTGAATTTATGCATAATTAACATCCCAGTCAACAGCTATAGTCATGTCGGGACGTTGTCTCCATTTTATGGGACTTTTACCCAAAATTAGGACGTCATGAAACCCAAAAAGGAGCCTCAAATATAATCACCCAACGAAACCAATAAGACGTATAGGTACATGTATGGATGGTTTGACTTGAACCACTTTTCCTGGGCAGGCTCGGACCTGAGCGGTTAACCAGTATCCAGATGGTCAGTCAGTAGCATAGACATATTTCCTAGAGAAACAAGCAGCCAATTTATTACTTTAGGTCCCAATGGACGGTGGCCTATAGTCCCACCAGACCACCCTTAACTTAATTCATAGAGTAAAGGCTGTTTTATCAACATTACGAAAACACGCCCATGCAATATAAAGAAAAAAAAATGTTGTGAAAGTAAAAATTTTCACTGGAAAAGTTTTGATATTTTCTTATTTTTGCTCAAAACATAGATTGTGGGTACACGTTAGAACCGCCTCGGCGAGGCGGTTCTAACGAGTACCCACAATCTATGTTTTAGAGCAAAAATAAGAAAAATAGGTTTAACCCTGCAAACCCCAGTTTTACTATATGAAAGTGGGGTTCAGGGGGGTATTTATTGCACGGACATGTTTTCCTGATGAGATGCAACAAGTCATTGAAGACGTAGCTTTCCCAGCAGGCACATGACGTCAGAATGACGTCAGATCGACGTATTATGACGTCATGTGCCCGCTGGGTTGTTTCCATAGTTGAATAAATCGGTTCAAAAGGTAGAAAAAGATAAATTAGAATACCTTCACCTTCAGAACATGTCGAATATAAAATAAAATGTCTGCACAATTATGCTGCAATTTATTGCAGACGCTCTTGGTGGTCAACCTTGATGACTCAAACTTTATATCATTAGGTTGCATGTCCAAGTAGACTATATTTCAATAGTGGTCCATACATAATGATAATTTGTCTGCGTTGCGACGAGTGCATGTTCACATTGAACTTTCATGAAGCATCTATATTTGAATGCAAATGCGGAAAACGTGCACTGTGGATTCCGAAACAGTCTATGTAGCCATACGTATAACTACGCAGCAACGAACTAAATCTTGTATAGCAGGAGGCTATAATTAAGACTAACTACGAGAGATTAAATAATGTCATTGCATTTGATTCTGACGAGAATGATAAGATGCCTTGACAATCCACCAGGTGATGATAAGCTCCTTTTCTCTTCTCAAGTTGAAGACACAACTGGCTTGAAAACAGTACTGGTGTTCCATTGGTGTTCATTTAAGACTTTAGATGTGCTGGGTGGACATCTTATAAAAAAGAACCATTGAAAGCATCGACAATAATCAGAAGAAATCGAGTGGACAAGAAAGCATACACTGTTTCTTAATGGTAAAATTTCTTAGTTTCGTGAGTGCAATATACATGATATATGTCTTTTTAATTCATGTGAATAAATAAAACGACGCATTTACCTTTATAGTACTAACGATTATTTTGAATGATTCTTGTTAACATCAACCAGGTGTTATTATATTCACGGAACAAGAGACAACCTGGCTTTAAGGCAACACGGCACCTGTCCATCATATTTACTAACGAAACACTGCCTGAGATAAGAAAATGCCCGATTCTAATCTAAATCTGTAGACCGTATTGAAAACAGTTTATATTCGTGCTTAATGTCTGCCTTTTACCATATCATCCTATAATTTAGTTATTATTATTACTATTATTATTATTATTATTATTATTTATTTTTTTTATTTATTCATTTATTTATTTATTTGCTTGTACGTTTTCTGTTAAATTTGATGGATGACAGTTGACTTGCCGATTATTCTCTAGTTTCTTATTCAGAGGTTAAACCAAAGATGCTCAAATCTAACAGGATTACTCCGGTCGAGGTTAGGACAATCAACAACGTGGCCATTGGATCACAGAAGGTCGCTGACCATGAACAGACATTAATAATCCTGAAGATTGTTTGCATAGGCGTTGCCATATCAACTGTCGCCAGCACAGCAACATTTGCTGCAATAATATCCAATCAGGTAATTTCAAACATTTTTTTTTTTTTTTTTTTTTTTTTTTTTCGAACTCTCATACTGAGGCATACTTGGCCAGGCATACTTGGCCCACTGGGTTTCAACTGGTGATTTTCTTATGCTCTGGATTTTGAGTAAGTTATTCAGCACACAGCGATCTCCATCGTCGGGCAGCTTACTGAATCTGTGAGTCCTCGTTTTTGATTCACCATGGTACTTATCATGATTTGTGTAAGTGTCCTTGATGATTCTTTGACTAATTAGAGATTCACCACGAGGACCGAACAACTACATGTAACTAAATTTTGTGAACTATTACAAAAGCTGAGTGTGAGGTTCTGGCCATGTAAAATCGAATTAAGCACGCCAGTAATTTTATATTACTGATCGTTCCAAGGCGATACTTCTATGGCGGTTCTTATTTTTTATGTCTTGATGTTGAATTCTTGTGCTGTTAGCTCCTTGCGTATGTTTTTATTTTCGGAGTGGCTATTACCAGTTAACTGGTAATAGCGATTTTATGTTAAAATGGCTGCTGCCAGTTGACTGGCAATAGCGATTTTACGTTAAATTGGCTGCTGCCAGTTGACTGGTAATAGCGATTTTACGTTAAATTGGCTGCTGCCAGTTGACTGTCACCAGCCATTTTTACGACAAATCGCTGCTGCCAGTCAACTGGATATAACAATTTTAACATAAAATAGCTGCTGCCAGTTGACTTTCATATTTTACAAATTATTATTTGTACATAGATGAAGTAAAGACAATGTAAGAGTTGTCAAAATATTAGTAAAAATGTATCAAATGAAAGGGTGTCTACACAATTTACATTTCTGTGTTGTTAAAAGTGTCCCATTTTAGTTCAAAGCATGTATATTATGCTTGTAGAAGTCTTCTTGGCTTCAGTTTTGGACTCGTAAACCAGTGTGTCGCGTGTTCGATGCATAATTTCGGATTTCTTAATTATTTTGAATGAGCCTTTTTTGAAGCTAGCACTTATCTCACTTGACTTAGACGCCCACTTTGCATTCAGTGTAACATGTTACATGTTGGTATACATTTATTATTATTCCCATAATTTGCCGACATTGAGCGCTGGTCTATCTAGTGCATGTACATGTAGTTTATGACTTGCTTTTTGCATTGTTGCAACAATGCAAATTTACAAAGTTCAAGCCTATGTAATGCACCAGCCTGACCCCGAACGTGTTAAGGTCAATGGGTCTTTCTAAAAATGTGCAAAAATCTGTTCGATTCCGGAATTGTCCGTGCTAACAATAGGAATCGGGACAAATTAAGAATCTATTATTTTCCTTGCACAAAGTAGGTTTGGGGACAAAAGTAGGAATAATATCTCTTCTTAGAGCGTTTCAAGCTACAATATACTTCTCTGAATATTATTGCTTTTTCGTGACTGCTCTGTTGTCATTTTAGTGGTTTGCGTTCTGATCATTGTTGGTCTTTGCCAATGTTTATGAACATATTTATATGATCATTCTTCCTCTCCCCCTGATCCAAGATCGGTCCTTTAACGTGCACTAAGTATAGGCAATCTGCTAGGATAAAGGTGTGACTAAGATAATTGATCGTTGCGGCATCACATTAGCTGTTGACCATGGACGTACAGGTATTTAGCATTAAGTAAATAAATGCTAAAACATTGCAGTTATTCAGCCAACATCCTTCAAAGCCAGAACTGGTAACTTCTTAGTGACTGGCTTGGTCGGATTCTATGGCTTAAATCGCTTTCTTGCAACGGCCTGTTATCAAAACGGTGGACGGAAAAATAACAATACCTTAGACCTAATCAGAAGTAGCGAATAAAGCGTAATTCTTTTTTGTGACTTTTTTTTCTTTTGACTTTTTATTCTTTCCCAACTCTGTTACATTTTACATGATTTTTTTCCTGTGACCTTCATGTCCTCCATCCATTAAAAAAAGGATATGGCCTAAAACGTTTTAGTTACACTGACGTGTGTCAAATATGTGTTATCATTATTATATTTCAGTTAAGTTTGGGTAACTGAGTGGCCACATATCGGGAAAATAGTTGCCCATTCGGTTTACAATATGTTTTCTTAGTTAAAGTAACTGACTGTTAATTTATTTTTTTACCTCTGTTTTTGGAGTAGAAATTCCGTACTCTTTCATCACGCTTCATATACTCCTGAGCACCTAGTTGGTAAATGCGTAGTAAATATATTGCTTATGATTTACGCATATAATTCAACACCAATTAAGTAAGGATTAAGCGTAGATGGGTCTGTTACATGGATAGGTTAGTCCCCATGCGCAAATAAAAAGGACCATTATTGAATTTCCGGTTGTTTTCGGTGAAAATAGCTGGCCAAATTACAATTGTGTGAAGTCGGTTCCTGCTTCTTGGTTTCTCACACGCTAATATCACTGAGACAAGGGATCAAGTTTTCACACAGAAATGGTACGTTTGATATCATACCGTTTTCGGAATTAATGACAATATACATCCATTTGCCTTCATCGTAAAGAATTTGGATACTCTTCTGAAACACTGCATTACTATTTTGCTAAGAAAGCTTCTATCAATGTTTTTGAAAACAGCGAAACCATCATTTTTGCGGCGCATCTAAACCGTTACATAAACTTCAGAATTTTGCTCAGTACAATATAATATTCAAGTCAGGCATGCATCTACAGGAGGTATGATGACTTTCTGGCCGTTAAATTGAAGCCGGTCTTTGATAATTGGCGGCAAACTTATCAGACCTCGGCCGAAAATTCCGTTGTTTAGTAGGTCTTTACTTTAGTTCGAGGCCTGCTCGAAACAAAGTAGCCGGTATAAATTAATGACTTAACTTATTACTATACTACGTGAAACATGTAGCAGAATTCTCATCATTGGCAGTTATCGGATGCGCGCAAAATTTTATATGGAGCGTTAACGGGAATGCTTATTAAATCCTCAATATCTTTTTTGCTATTTATCCTATCTTTCCTGTTCGAACGGTTCTGTAAAGCCCATTTATATCTCTTTAAGATGAAATTAAACTTAATTTTCTATCTTATGTAAAAAATAGTCTGTTTGTTGAAATAATACAGGTACTATCAAAATGTAATAAATATACAGTAAATAAGGAAATTTCTACATCATTTCTGTCGCTTTTACGCTTATTTGCATCAAAATGCACCATACTACAATTACTGTGCAAACAGCTTCTATTTGTACAATGCATCTTCTTTTAATTGGTATAAATTTAAATTTTGTATTTTAATATTAAATTAGTCTGTTTGAATAATTTCATTAGCTGGTAATAATTTTAGTTTTTTGCTCGTGCATTTCCGGATTTTTTTTAAACTAAGTTTAATTTTGTCGATCATATTAATGTAAGACGAAAATCTTATCGTGGATGGAAACTTGATTTAAATTATCACAGCTGACTATACCAGTATTGCAAATCATATAATTAATCCAGACTCAGGCATGTATGCATTGTTCATTGGACAAAGCCAAATGTCATCTTTCGTGAATGTGTATTTTTAATTTCAGGCAAACAGAATCGAAATCATAGAACGTGCATTTGGTGAGTATGATTATACAGGAATCTCAGCATAAAGAGTAAATGTTATCGCCACTATTGGTATAGTTCGGGTATGATCTCTGACGATTCAAAAACCGGAAGTCCTCTTGGTAGTGTAGTACATGGTATGATAAGCAGAATATAACTGTACACTGAATACTTCGTGTAACTGACGTTTAACAAATAGTTTTCATACAGAGGACCCGCTCAAACTCTAAGTCAAAATCGAGTTACACACGTACATGTACTTATGAAAAGTTAATATCCTTGAATGTATATTAACATCAATATGCACATCGAGTTGCATGTATCAATGCTAAGTCCTTTAAATGCTGGCCCTTCAAAGTCTGGCATTCTCTGTGTTTTAATACACTGTAATTCAGCGATCCGTTTAGCAAAATGTTCATGCATTAAGCAATCAGTATTGGATACGTAGCAGAAACTAGCTAGCAAAACCACACCAGCTCATGAATTTTCTACTGCAGAACATGCACAAATCAAAAACCGAATGGTAAAGGTGGAATCGGTCGCAGATACATACAAGGCTACTCTAACGCACAAAGAAGCACAAACAAAATACCTAGAAGATCGTCTGGAGAAAAACGCAAACCAAACAGCTTCAGTTGAGGCCACTATAATAGCAGAAAATGAATCGCTAAAACTTCGGATGACAAAACTAGAGGAATCGAATGGAAAGCTTGCAACACAATTTGAAAGTCTCGTTGTTTTGAATAGCAGCGTGATGCAACTAAACGTTTTAGCAAAAGAAAGTAACAATCGTTCACAGATAAGAGATGCAAGGCTATCTCATATTGAAGAAAGCATGAATTCAAGGCTGTCACAGGTTGAAGAAAGCATGAATTATTTAGGGTTTGAGGGAGTCATCGACAACAAAGACCGAATAAGACTCATAAACGAATCTTTAACGGCTGTTTCTAATACCAGTCAAGTTCTCCATTTACACCTGGCTTCTCTGGAAACGAAAATAGCCACAATCGACACTGCCGTACAAAATAACCTCGCCGAAATTATCGAACATGATGACAAAATAGGACTGCTGAACGACTCGATGGCAGCTAGAGTTTTGAATATGGAAAGTGCCCAGAGCTTTTGTCAAAATCTAAGTGACTTAGAACTGAAAGTGGAAACAATGCAATTAGAGATCAAAACCAATCATAACAATATTAACTCTACAATCCTAGACACGAAACAGATGAACGAGTCTACATGGGAAACTATTTCGATGTTAGACAACAGACTTACAAATATAGCAGGTATGCTTTTGATTCATCATGAAGCAGTTTCCGGGGTCGAATGGCAATAATGTTTACTAAATATTGCACAATTTAAAACATGGCAACGATCAGGAATTTGCTCAGCCAGAAACATCCACACCTCGGCATGGAAATGTAACGCATTTAGTCTAATTTTAACGAATCGTTTTCATGCGAGTCATTACTCTTGAACAATCGTCATTTGTTTCAAAATGACTCTCATACTACATATAGTTGTCTTTTTGTATGTTAGTAATTTCGCCTCAACGATCAGTCAGATTTTCAGCCACTTGCTTATGGTCTTTTGCTTCCCAGGAATCTCGCGTTGTCATACAGCATGTCGAATCTGAACCTAGTTTTGGTACATCATTTCGTTAACCATTATTCGTTTGGCCGTATTGATCCATTGACTAGATAGGAACGGGAAGCTCTGGTTCCTGCTTTATGTGTTCGGGACTGGTGTCTATGTTGGGACTTTAAGTTTAATTGTATCGATTCCTGGTCCCTCTATTCTTACTTTACCATAAATAAGGTAGCGATTTATATTTTGAAAATCTATATTTTCTTTAGCCATGATTCCAGAGTCTTACTACGTCTTCTCAGCTTACAATCTCTCTGCATCAACACCATCAACTGGCTCAACACTTGTGTTCACGAGGACCCTGGTAAACCAAGTCGGAGTATACAATACTTCAACAGGGACATTTACTGCTCCGTGCGACGGCTTGTTTGAGTTCCACGCTACTTTATCAGCCAGTGTTGCGAACATAGCTCTCTATGTAGAGTTCAATGCAGGAGGTACAGCAATCGGAATGTTCAATGTCCTTGACTATGACCATTGGATTAGTTCCTCTGGTTCTGCTATCGGAAGACTGCTGAAAGGGACTCAAGTTTACCTAAGGGTAACACTTGTGAATCCTGGATTTCGTTTCATTGAGGATGTTTATCGTATGTCTACCTTTTCGGGTCATCTCATCAGCAAATAATACATGTGTGAACTTTATATATGATCCGCCACGTGGGAAAACCAACAATCTGCCTAGGCGAAAACAAAGGCGCAGATCACTGCGAAGCTGATCAGCGCCTTTGTTTTCGCTACTCGGATAGTACAGTTCCTCTTCTACTTAAATCCGAAATTTCCGGCCTCTAGCCATCTTCTGTGACTGTACAAGCCGGTTTGTGTCGGACCTGTTCGGAAACCACATTGTTGTTTTTTTCCACGAGGTGGCTCATATAATAGATGACAATGTAACGGACATCCGCAAGAAATGAATCCTCAAAGACTATGATTTTATTATCGATACAAAAAACAAATCACGACATTAGCAAATGACACAGGTTTGCATGGAGTACATGTACATCGGGCCTGACAAGTTTGTAACTATATTTTTACAAAGATAATAATTTATTCTACATGTACTGTGTTGGTCCCCGAAAATCGCGGTTGTTAGTATTGTCGATGATTGCTCGTGCCACAGGCACAGCTGCGTATCGTATATTGACTCATCATTTGAGTACTGGTTTACCACATGAAGTATCTGAGCCTGCCCCGGAAATGTGATCAAGTCCTACATATACCACCCATCCAAAAATCATAGGGTCCCAGGAAAACATGAACATGTGCGTTTTATACGGAATATCGGACACCTATCAGGTGACAAAACTTTGAATTTAGAACATGCCGTTTGTATATACAATCATATTGGCCAATCATCATGGTTCATAAAATATTGTGGGGCAACTGGCCAATTTGATTTTTTTTTCTCCGTTTATGCATAGTGGTCGTTGAAACAACTTTTGGCATCTGCGATATTAAGCGGATGACTGCCCCGATTATCACATTGAGGTAACTATGTAAATAACCATGAGCAAAGTCGGTACCTACAAAAAATTGAGAAGAACCTGTAAGTGACTTACATAAATAGGGGACCTTACTTATTCTTGAACCGAACACCAAACTATTGCCTCGCTATAGCTCAGTGTTACACCCTGATTCATGTATTATATATTTTAAGAAATAAAATATTAAAAGTTAGATCCTTTGGAATCAGTGAAAACATTAAAGAAAGACAGTATGGGACACGATGCGCAACTTCAGATAGTGAACCCCACCAGCGACCTCCACCAAAAACCGGCGACAATAGCCACAAACCGGCGACAATAGCCACAAACCGGCGACAATAGCCACAAACCGGCGACAATAGCCACAAACCGGCGACAATAGCCACAGACCGGCGACAATAGCCACAGATCGGCGACAATAGCCATAATAGGTTTACACAAGGGAAGATACATCTATTAACGGGGCCAAATTATAATAACCTTGTTTGGATGATGGTTCTAAACGTGCAATATTTTATACTCTGATTTTTTTCACCGACCTCAAATGACCAAAATACATAACAATACATTACAAGAAGTATAGCCAGCAATGAGACAGAATCATGAAAATATAAAATATTAGCTGCCACATGGGAAAACCAACAATCTGCATATGCGAAATCAAAAGCGCAGATCAGCTATGCAGTAACTTCTCGAACAGTACAATTCCTTTTCTACTTAAATCCAAATTTCAAGCTTCTAGCCTGTGCCTGTGACTGCGCAGACCTGTTTGTGTCAGGCCTGTTCGGAAACCATATTGCTGGTTTTCTCATGAGGTGGCTCGTATGTTTCAGTATGATCTTAAAACAAGCTCAGACGGTCAATCAGACCATCCCACCGTCACATTTTAAAGTAAAAAAACGCCCTTCGTCTTCTTAATATAGGTGGAAGCTGTTTAGGCCTGATGAAATTGGAGAGAGAAAAAAGTCATAAAGTCATAAATACAAATTAAATACTTGTTAAACTGACAGACCGAGTATTCGATTGATTCAGCAAGAAAAAATGTGCAAATGTGCAATATAAAACAAATTGTCAGCACAATTTAATTACAATTTATTCAGGCAATTGCTATAGGTTAGCATTGACAGCTCGCAAACTTTATACAAAACATTGCATGTCCTAATAGATTATATCTACATGTATATAGCGTAAAATATATCAGCTAGGGAACAGCTGAGAAATATGTGGAACGGATTTGGTGACGCACACTGCAGTTCTGCCCGAAGTTGAGATGAGAAATTAGAGTTTTCTCCTGTAACATAAGGAATCCAGGTTATTTCGTTTTCGCAAACACTTCCGCCCACTGAACATATAGTACTTCCATCACAATAACATTGAAGTATTTGCGAAAACGAAATAAGCAGGATTTCTCATGTTACTTTCTTTCAATAAATGTTCAATTTCTGCACTGACTGCACCTATCTATCAGTCAATAGAGTAAACGCTATAGGAGAAAACTCAACTTCGGGCAGAATTGCAACTTTGTTTGTCACCACCGATCATTTATCGGTTTGTATGTATACAATACCACGTGATTCTCAGTAGTGTAGGGTGTCACACTAGCTACTCATGTTTCACCGCTCAAGACTGGTACCTCAACACGATCAACAGTATTTTATCCATAAAGATCCATGAAGATTTGTTCAGTGGTTTGTTTGTAACAGCTGTTTTCACGGACGTCATCGAGACGTAAGCGGCTATAATAAAGGGGTTTTGTAAGAACACGCCGTCTCTGGCGATAGCTAACGACCTTAAGCACAAGAAAAAGCAAAATAAAAATGGGGCTTTCTTTCAATGTGATTTCGGGTGCTAGCAGTCGAAGGAAACGACGAAAAGTAGTGACATGTTTTTCTATCATGAATTAGGAACCCAGTAATTCATGTCGGAAATAACATTTTAGATTACAATTTATTCACTTTGTCTCTGATATGATGTTGACGTATTCGTGAAGTTCCACTTGCATGTGTACTTATACTCGTGATGAAACCGTCAGTTTGCTTAAATTATAGTGTGCGTTCGCCAAGAGCACGTTGACTTTTGATCTTTTTGACAGGCAGATGCTAAAAGCCAAATTATATTTCTATTTCTCATATACATAATTGAGCCGCCTCGTGGGAAAACCAACAATGTGGTTTCTGAACAGGTCCTACACAAACCAGCCTGTACAAGCACAGAAAAGAGTTAGAAACTTGAAGTTTCGGATTTAAGTAGAAGAGGATAGGTACTATCCGAGTAGCGAAAACAAAGGCGCTGATCAGCTTCCGGCGGTAACACTGATCTGCGTCTTTGTTTTCGCCTATGCAGATTGTTGGTTTTCCCATGAGGCGGCTCATGTATATACATGGCAGTGATACACATTTCACAAGAGATGTTTTAAGTTGTGAAAAAGTAAATTTTTCGGCGAGGCGGTTCTAACGAGCACCATGGATCAAAATTATGGAATTTAGGTATACACCTTTATACATGGCAGTGCAAAACATTTCAACAGTGGCAAGTCACAAAGATAAAGAATGCTCACAACTGTTGTTTGGTTTACATTCTAGTCTATACTTTTTCAGTCATGTCGGGAAAGAGACACTCCTTTCTGGGTATAGCCATTGCTATAAGGAGTTAAAAGTCGTACCCAAGGGCAAAAGCCGGGATCCCAGAGGACTCCTCCTTCAGGAAAACATGTCCGTGTAATAAATGTCCCGCCTAAAACCCCACCTTTAAACAGTAAAAGTATACATAAAAATATCTTTGATCCAATGACATTTTCAATTTTTAAAGCTGAAAAAATCTATTTGTTGCATGGGCGTGATTTCCATCAGGAAAACCATGTCCGTGCAATGATTACCCCTTTAAACCCCACTTTTATATAGTAAAACTGGGGCATGCAGGGGTATACCTATTTTTATTATTTTTGCTCCAAAACATAGATTGTGGGTACTCGTTAGAACCGCCTCGGCGAGGATCTATGTTTTGAGCAAAAATAAGAAAAATATCAAAAAAATTTCTTCTGAAAATTATCGATTTTTGACCTGAAAAAATTACTGTATATCATATGGACATGTTTTCGTAATGGTAATGTCGATTCTGTGACTTGACCACCGCTTCCGATGATAGCAATGACCTGTTAAAGTTCGTGGGGACAGGGAGGTGGGACTTTGTTTTCGAAATTAATGCTATCTTGATTGCTATATTTGAGCATGTGTATGAGAAAACAAACAATTTGGGGTTCCGACCAAGTCTGACACAAACCAGGCTGTAAAGTCACAGAAACAGGCTAGATGCTAGAAATTACGGATTTAAGAAGAAGAGGTTGTATTTCGCAAATGCAAATTGTTGGCTTTCTGATGCATTGGCTCATTTGTGAAATCTCGAACAAGAGTTCAAATATAGGTAATTATTACAGGAACTAAGAAATATAAATGAGCCTGTGCATGACAAAACCAACAATTTGGGTTTCCGACCAGGTCCAACACAAACCAGCCTGTACAGTCACAGAAGAAACCCAGGATCTTGAAAATTTGGGAATAAGTAGAGGAGGAAATGTACTATCCGTGTAGCGAAAACTAAGACGCTGATCAGCTTCGCGGTTACCGCGAAGCTGATCTGCGTCTTTGTTTTCGCCTATGCAAATTGTTGGTTTTCTCATGCACAGGCTCAAATAATAATTTATTTGAAAGGATATTTAACACGCAGCATGCAATTATCAAACCTGCATATTTAGATTTCCTCGCTAAAACCTGTACCAATCAGTTAATCGCTAGGTACCACGGAACGTGGTCGATTTTATGCCCTATGCACAAACTACAGCAGTTAAGATAACTCTAAGCACATTCTTCCCGGTGTAAAAATTTCCAATTTCCATCTTATATGTGGTTTAAGTCAGTACTTGCAAAAACTGGTGGAAAAACTGGAAAGAGATTTTCTCTTGAGGTTACAATATTTTATGCAGGAAATGCCACAAACTCTTTGTCTGTTAAAGAATTTTTACAACGCCTTATTCCGCTGTTTCAAAACATTTGTCATAGTCAGCCAATTGTTTTATATAATGAGCCGCCTCATGGGAAAACCAACAATTTGCATATGCGAAAACAAATAAACCGCGAAGCTGATCAGCGCCTTTAGAGTATTGCCATCCTGAAAATATTTAGCCCGAAAACGTTTGACTTTGACCAGTTTGAATCATATATATACTAAAGGACTTTGAAATCGCCTCACTATAAATTGGTTATTTCTTTTAGAATACAGAATATTTCGGCAAAAATGTTTTCGAACTGAAAAGTGCAATCAGTCTGCTAAAATTTCATACCAAAACCGAAACGTCAACACCTTTGATTTACGTCATACAAATTGATTTCAAACGTTAATACCAAAAAATCAACAAAAAGCAAACTATGAGGACGAAAAATATTCATCAGGTCCAACATGATTTCTAGAAAGAAACACCAAAAGCCAAGCAAATGCTGTTAGTTGTCTTTCAATTGCACTAAAATTGTGGTAATTACGTCACTTTAACGTTTATGTTCATTTTTGCGTGTAAAATGAAACTAATTCGAAAATTTTCAAACACAAAAAATAGGCACAAACTTGTGTAAAAATTACCATTACTTTTGGCGCTGTGGTCGTATGTCTGTGTGTTTTGACGTTTGACGTCAGCAAAATCACAAGCTCCTTAGACGGCATTAAACGAAAGTACCCATTTTGCTTTTTCCTTGTGCTTACGGTTGAACGCTATCACCGGAGATGGTTTGTTTTTACAAAAAAAAAAAAAAACTTTTCGTAGCCGTCCTATTGTTTTCTTTGACAAAAAAAAAAAAAAAAAAAAAAAAAAAAAAAAAAAAAAAAAAAAAAAAAAAAAAAAAAAAAAACGTTACGTATGAAGAAAACAGTATTAGCAAACAATTTAACAATTTTTTATGAATAAATATTATCTATCATGTTAAGATACACACTACACGTATTATGTGTATTTTATACTTCAGATTATTTTTAACCAGTTTAAGCAAAATGATAACCGATGCATAGTGAGGCGTTTTCAAAGTCCTTTAGTATATGTTCGTGCGTCTTTGCTAAACGCAATAGTTACGGGCTTCTGTGGTGGTACATATTTATTATATATTTTTTGTTCTTTCAATCCCAAATAAAAATCTTGAGGTGCATTGTTGTTTTAGTCTTGAGACAAGAGATGATAGGTTTGAGAACTAAAAATTAATTCGTAGCGGCCTATTCTGAAATGGCAATGAGAGATACCTCCTATCTCATCTAATGCATCAATTATGCCATATTACCTGTATGACTATTGATTGTTTCTGCATATCGCGATAAAATTGTAATAACGCCCAATCATTTATATTTTTTCTCATTCGCCATATTGTTCCTCTGGAAGTATATGTTTGCATTGGTTATTCAAAAGTGTGAAAACAAATTATTATTAGAACAGGAATACAGATTTGATTATACTAGCTACTAGTGTCTATATTGTTTATTTTTCTAATTGTTTTCTTCGTTGCAACCCAACGTCATAAAATATTTTCGGAAAATCGGTTCAGTTATAAAATATTTATGCCCAAAATTATTTTGAATAGGCATTTTGCTCGGCAAGTGAGGTAATCCAAACACTTTAAAATTTAAAATCAAGTAAATCTGTTTAAAAGTTTAAGAGTTTGCAACTCAGCTATGCATGTAATACAATTATGTTTTGGTTTGGTGCATTCTAAATGAAAAATAACCAATTCAGATATTTTTCCGGGAAGTAGTTACTTCCCTTGCTGACATTTTTACAATGGAAAAGACCCTATTCAAAATTATTTTCTTGCATAATTTTTTTATTTGTTAACAAATTTTCAAAATCTTATCTTGCTCTTCGTGTGTGATAAAATTGTGATGTTTTGTGACGTCCTTTCTTTCGCGCCTGGGGTCTTGGCGGTGATTTTAATTCAAACAGTTCCTGGAATCTCTAGTCGAATCTTATTAACCCATATTTCAAGAATGGCTTTTCCCATCATTATCATTAGGGTCAGTCTACTGTCAATTTTAGGGATGTTAGGAGTGATTTTTAATTTTTATCTCATTTTTCGATAAAAAATTTCTAAGCAAACAGAATAGCCCCAGATGGGACGCCGCGTTCTGCGGCGTCCCATCTGCGGCTATTCTGAAGAACGCGGCGTCCCATCTGGGGCTATTCTGTTTGCCTATGTCCCATAAAAGGGACTCCAGGCTTAAATGAGTTAATAGCTATGGTCATGTCAGAATGTTGTAGTAACTGCACGGCTGATAAGCGTCTTTGTTGTCTCGATTTTGTCCACGGATATCAGCAACTCTATTTGGCTGATACAGGGCCAGTTCAGGGCCAGTTTAGAGACTCCGGACAAGGTTTCTCGCAACCCTCGCGGCTCATTTAACCAAGTGCACCCTAAGTGCTACGTAAGTTTTCAATTGCCAGTAATTACCGATAATTGTTCTAAATGAGCCTCCTCATGAGAAAACCAGCAATCTGCATATGCGAAAACAAAGACGCAGATCAGCTTCGCGGTAACCGCGAAGCTGATCAGCGCCTTTGTTTTCGCTACACGGATAGTACACTTCCTCTTCTATTTAAATCCGAAATTTCAAGCTTCTAGCTCTTTTCTGTGCTTGTACAGGCCGGTTTGTGTCGGACCTGTTCGGAAACCACATTGTTGGTTTTTCCACGAGGCGGCTCAAATGATGCCACTAGTCTCCCATAATTGGACCAATAGACTGGACAAGAGGCAGACGGGAAACAGCCAATTAAGTCTAAAACCAGATGCAGGTCAATGTAAGGACATGGTATGGTATGAGCTAAATCACTGTCGGAAAACAAACTCCAGCGCATTAGTGTACATTAGTGTACATGTCATATGTTTTAACTGTTCGGACAGAACCAACGTTCGGAAATTCGGTAGCTTTTTTTGTATTAATTATTTCGAGTCCTAATACACACCTTATGTTGTAAAAGCCTTCGTCTGGTCGCTGAGCTGAGAACAATCCACCAACTTTCCAGTCGCGAAGCGTTCTAAATGCTGACAATCATTAGTAAAGAAAGAACACGTTGTTAAATAACAAGTGCATATGATAGGCTTTGTGTAAAACATTCTTGCAGAAAATGAAAATAGCAATACATAATTTCCACACTGTAAGCTTCCTCTCCAGTGTGTAAAGCGCTTATATATAACAACGCAAACCAGAATAGCTACGAGATGCTACGTATATCGGGCGCGATACTGCAAAGAAGTCTGTATACTGCATTTGCATGTTTTCGTAATGGCATGCTCCACATGTTTGCTCAGAGAAAAATGTGACGAAAGTCTTATGTATTATAAAACAAAATACAATAATACCCAGGGAGCCAAAAGTCTCTATCTCGCAAAAAAAAGGTTGGAGGTGACATCTCCTGCTATAGTTGTTTTGAATGCATTTTTGGATAGCTAGAAGGTCTAAGTGGACTGCTCTTGAAATGTTTTTGGCGTGATGCTTTAATCAGACGGTATTTAGACGTACTATTTGTTATACAGCTGAAATTCAGTACACAACTATATTACGAATAGTCATATTTGTAGTATGTTTCTTCATTATCGTATACTATCCTGATGCCATTTAATCTTGTCTGATTGCAGCTGAGTATGTCTTACCCATGTATAAAGCTGTAAATGTGTCATTTGAGTAAACTATGTGTCATCTTAAGGCATTGAATTACCCCACCCACTTAATTAATATGTAAAACTTTATGTGCAATTATGAGAATCAATATATTTTTATCAGTACATTTTTATCAATAAATGTTGATGTCATCATTATTTTTATTACAATTTTTATTGCTTTTTACTCTGTTTACATCCTTTTCAAAGTTTATTTACTCATGTAGAGACAACACAATGATTGGTAAATGCGGAAAAAAGTGAAATCAGTCAGCAGAAAACATACATTGTTAAGACTATATGAGCCTGTCCATGGGAAAAGGTACAAGTTGGTCACAAAATTCAAAATTTAGTTTTTTGCATAAAACAGTAGTTGGATATCATTAGATTAATTTTTAGGTAATTTTATAGCCACATTTTCAATATAACTAGTAAATGACGTCATCAAACGAGATCACCATGGTGACGATTTTACGATATTTTATGAAATTTTAAAGAATACTTTAAAACAATTTGTATTAGGTGTCAGTGAACTCATTGAAACCATAGATGATGTATTATGATTGTCAAGGTTGGTGCTGGAACCAATTAGCTATTGAAATATTTGACAGTTTCATTTGAAATCTTATTGTTTCCATGGCAACACTGGTTAATTTTGGAAAATTGGTATAAGTTTTGGTATAAAATCGGTATCTATGTGTCTATTCAATACTTAAGCATTGTTTGAATTGAATTAAAGCGACTTGCACAAGCATCACCACTGTCAAAGTTGACATTTCTGTTTATGCAAATATACTGATTTGAATATTCATAAAGGTAATGTCATTAATATTCATTAAATTCCTTTTCCGACCTCAGCATTTCTGACAAATGACATCACACTTGGATCACATGAGCACACACTTGCATTTATTTCATCTGCATGCATGATGCTTATGGTAGCACTTGTTTCAAGTAAGAAGGCAACAGCACCAACAAGGTTAACTTTCAGTTTTTTTTTACCTGGCTGTCGCCATGGTAACCTTAGATTGTCATAATTCAAAAGAAAATCTCATGAAAGCTGTAAATGTGCCACAGTCTATTCTAGTTTTAAAACGCCCTTAGAATTTAGTAACAAGACTGATACCAAACTTAAGCTAATCATTGCTCTCAAAAATCAAGATATGCAAATACAGATATGTGAATGAGCTCATTTGAATATTCATATATAAGTGTTTAAGTACATGTTTTTAGGATCTTACACAAATCTCAATGTTAAAATGTAAAAATTCTTCAATCAGGGGACATAGAACTTAATCCAGGTCCGTTCTCAGACGCTGATAGTAGTATCTCCCGTAGTTCCAGCCCAGACTCCTCGTTGATGAGTATCACAGCATTGGCTAACCATCTCTCCATCGTTCATTATAATGTCCATAGTATAGTAAATAAGATCGATATACTCAGCGCTGAACTGAGCGAATTTGACATTTTAGCGTTTTCGGAAACATGGCTGAATCCTTCTATAAAAAATGATAGACTGTTAATTGACTCTTATGGAGAACCTGTAAGGAAAGATCGCCAGAGTGACACCCATGGTGGTGGTGTCATGATATACATTAAAGATTCAATTCACTATAAACGCCGTCCTGATTTGGAACCCATAGGTATCGAATGTATATGGATTGAAATGGTTTTGAGACATAAACATATTTTATTTGGATTATTTTATAGACCACCCGACTCTAACTTCAATTACTTAGCGACAATTGAAAACTCTATCCATCTTGCAGTTGATTCAGGTATTAAAGATATTATAATAACAGGCGACTTCAATTTTGATATGCTTAAGACACCCACTGCAAAGAAAGTATATGACTTATGTGCAGAATATTCACTTACACAAATGATCAACGAACCCACACATTTTGATAAGAACTCTTCATCCTTAATCGACCTACTGCTGGTAGGCAATAACAATTCGGTCTTATTAAGCGGCGTAGGCGATCCTTTTCTCAATCAACCAATTAAATATCACTGTCCTGTTTATGGAATTTTCAAGTTCTCTAAGCCTAAAAGACAATCTTTTCAGCGTTTTGTTTGGCGGTACGAACAAGGTAATTACAATCTCCTTCGCCAAAAAGCAGCTTCATTCAACTGGAACACTCTCAAACATCAAGATATTAATGTATATGCAAAAGCTTTAGTTGACAAAATCCTTGAATTTTCGAAGCAAAGTATTCCAAATAAAGTAGTAACGATACGCCCATCTGAACCTACATGGATGAATTCAAATATTCGTAAACACATCCGAAAACGTAAAAGAGCATGCAGAAAAGCAAAAAGAACAAATTTACAGATCGACTGGGTCCGCTTTAAACATCTTCGAAATGAAACCACATCTTTGATAAGAGACTCAAAAAATGCATTGACTGATTCACTTGCCAACAAACTTAAATCTGACTCATTATCTTCAAAACAATGGTGGTCTCTTCTTAAATCATTCATTTCACCTACATCGAAATCCTCCTGTCCCCCATTAGTAAAAGATGGCCTGGTATACTCCGATGAAAAAGATAAAGCAAATATTCTCAATGACTTTTTCAAAGATCAAACACTTTTAGATGACAGTAATGCAGAAATGCCAGAAGTTACTCCTTACCCTGTACACCATAATCTGGACTCTATAATACTTACTCCTGATGAAGTAAAAAACATTCTTAAAGCTCTCCCTATTGGAAAAGCTACAGGGCCTGATGGCTTGAGTAACCGTATTCTAGCTGCATTAGCAAATGAACTCTCCTCTCCTCTCTGTGATTTCTTTAATCAGTCCCTGTACCAAGGTGACGTCCCTGACAGTTTCAAGGAATCGCATGTGAGTCCTGTACCTAAAGGAGGCGACCAATCTTTGCCTTCTAATTACCGACCTATATCCTTGCTAAGCAATATGGAAAAGTGTCTTGAGAGAGCCGTTTTCAAGTACCTTTACAACCACTTCCGTGATAACGACATTCTTACATCTTTTCAGTCTGGATTCATACCAGGTGACTCAACTGTCAACCAATTAGCTTTCCTATACGATACTTTCTGTCAGGCTATAGATGATGAAAAAGAGGTCAGAGTAGTCTTCTGTGACGTGAGTAAAGCATTCGACCGCGTATGGCATGCTGGTCTTATTCATAAACTTAAAGCTGCTGGTATTACTGGTCAGTTATTAGATTGGTTTGTTAGCTATCTCGAAAATAGGAGACAGAGAGTCGTTATTTCTGGTGTACAATCTGACTGGGCTTATATATCAGCTGGGGTGCCGCAAGGCTCAATCCTTGGTCCTCTTTTATTTTTACTTTACATAAATGATATTGTTAATGATATTGGTTGCAACATACGTCTTTTTGCGGACGACACAAGTCTTTTTGTCATTGTTGAAAATCCTGACTCTGCAGCTGAACTTATTAATACAGACATGGGTAAAATATCAACTTGGGCTGGAAAATGGTTAGTCAAATTTAATCCTGGTAAAAATGAATCATTTGTAGTATCTCTGAAAACTGATAAGCCTGTTCATCCACCACTTTTCATGCTAAACGAACAAATCAAGGAGGTACAATGTCATAAACATCTAGGAATTTATTTGTCAACAGACTGTTCTTGGCATAAACATATTGAGTATATTAAGGAAAAGGCATGGGCAAGGATAAATGTAATGCGAAAATTTAAATATACACTTGATAGAAAATCACTTGAAACAATTTATATTACTTTTATACGCCCTATTCTCGAATATGCTGACATAATTTGGGATAATTGTACTCAACAAGAAAAAAATGATCTCGAAAAAATTCAGTTAGAGGCTGCTAGAATAGCCACAGGCGCAACTAAATTGGTATCAATTGAGAATTTGTATGACGAAACAGGCTGGGAAAAACTTGAAACAAGAAGGAAAAATCATAAATTAACGCTATTTTACAAAATGTTCAACAATATTTCTCCTACTTATCTCTCGTCTCTTGTTCCCCAACTAGTACAAAATGTATCTAATTACAATTTGAGAAACGCAGATGATATTAGGACAATATATGCAAGAACTAGGCTGTATTCCAAATCCTTTCTTCCTTCAACCATTCTTGATTGGAATAATTTACCCCGCAATGTCAGAGATGTAGATACAGTTGATTCTTTTAAACGACATCTTAGTCAGGGCAGGGCAAATGTACCAAAATATTATTACAGTGGCAGTAGACGCTTGCAAGTTTTACACACACGACTTCGAACTGGTTGCAGTTCTCTTAAATACGATCTTTGCGCCAAAAACATCGTGAATTCCCCTTTATGCGATTGTCGATGTGGAGCAATTGAAAATGCCGATCATTTCTTTCTCCGATGTCATTTATATCGTGAACACAGAGTGGCGTTGCAAAACTCGATTCTACAATATAGTGTCTTCAATTTAAACGTTATACTCAAGGGAGATGAAAATCTTAGTTATGAAACCAATGTATCAATTTTTGAATCCGTACATAAATATATACAAAACACAAACCGTTTTTAGATTAGTTCATTCAGCTTAAAAAGCGCGTTTGTCATATATGAATTAGTGCATTTGATTGCATTTGATGGTGTGTGTACCAAATTCACCATGAATATTTTCAATTAAGAGTTCCAACCCATTACATACAGTCTTCTTTGCTGCTGCTCCGGGGGTCATTTCTCTCTCTCTCTCTCTCTCTCTCTCTCTCTCTCTCTCTCTCTCTCTCTCTCTCTCTCTCTATTTACTTCACTCATAAATCTTGATGCTATTTTCCATTATGTAAATTTTTGGAAGTTATTTTCTTAAAGAGTCTACGTACATAATATTTATTTTCTTAATTTCAAAACTTTATCAGTAATATTTGTAGACTGTCCAAAACAAATTGCAACCTTCATTGTTTACAATGCTTAGGAAAAGAACTAAATAAGCGTTTACGCTTTCGTTCTGATCCTGTCGTTGATTGCATGTTTTTGTATTGTTTCTGTACAAAATTTGGAAATAAATATGTTTAAACCAAAATGTAAAAATAGTGACGAGAAGATTATATGAACATGCAAAACGCACTGGAAGTACATTCGTCGTACTGAATTAATGGAGGTTTGTGGCCAAAAATGTTTATTGTCTTGATTGTTGAAAGCATCTCAGTTTTGTTTTTATTTACGCCTTCTCATCATTACAATGGCAATAAATATTCAAGGCTAGGTGCTGCTTAAACATCACCGATACAAACAAGGTCGCGTCGGGGCAGCCGGTTATAACTTTGCTGGACTTTTGCCTATCACGGAGATGACATCTCTGATCCGTTGATCAATAATCTCCCAAAAATAGATAGATTAATAAAATAATCCAACTTGACCTAAGAAATAGGCTAAGGTTTTCATTATTAATATACAAAACACTGGTAGCATAGGTCAGCAAGACATATATTCTGATCATTATTTCCAGGAAATTTGCATGTTTAGGTGCTTGCATTATGAGACACTCATTCTTGGCATGTGGTGTAAATCAGTTAGAAATATAAACCAAATATATATGGCTTATATATGCACTATATTTTGTTGTGTTTCTAATACAAACCAGAATCTAAAGGAATGGTGTTTCACAAAGCCAATATCACTTGCATTGCTTTTTTGCGTCCTTGGTATACTTCTTAATTCTCAGTGCTCTTGTATATTGAAGCGAATAATTAATAAATTTTTAGATGTGTTTATACATGTAACATGTATTATTTGTCGCAATTTATTTTGTTGTTTTATTTCTCGGGTCGAACTTGATTTCAAAGCAGTAGTAAAATTGTCAAATTAAAATGCAACTTCAGATTGTCAGTAATGTTGTTTGGCACCCAGAGATCTCCATTGCCGGTCAGCTTATCGTATCTGTGAGTCCTCGTTTTTGATTCACCATGGTGGTTATCATAATTTATTTGTTTGTCCTTGATGATTCATTGACTAGTTAGAGATTCACCACGATGACTGAACATGTAACTAAACGTTGTGAATCATTGCAGAGGATGAGGGTGAGGTTAGGCGCCTGTGAAACTGGTTTAAGCCCCCTATTATTTTATATTACTGATCGTTCCAAGGCGATACTTCTTTTGTGGTTCTAATTGTCTTATATTTTGGTGTTGAATTGCTATGCTGTTTGCACCTTACATGTATGTACGTTTTCATATAACGACATTGAACGATAGTCACTAAATGTTAAGAACCTGTATACTTAAACGCAAACGTTTCGCAACACTTATACAATGCAAATTTCTTCTTATTTACTGATTTTTTTTTTGCTGATATTAGGATTGACAAGTCCAATTCTTTACCTTGCATATATCATGATACTCAGATCGCTGTGGCTTATGGTTGCCGAGAAAATGTCAAAACTTCGAGGTAACCAATGTTTTAAAAGTCGCAGAGGTACATTACCTTACATTGTATGCGAAAATGAAATTTCAAACCAATGTTTGTTTTCCAAAGCAAAAAGGACAGCAATTAAAAATATGGAAATTTGATAAACCTGTAAAACATTTTTTTCCTGAATGTTTGTAAATCTATGTTAGTTTTGTGCATCAACAGACATGTATATAGATCATTTACAAAACACATCATGTCACAATCTGATGTGAAAAGGTATCGGTTACAGACATGGTTGCCATGCCCCTTCTGTGAATGATTTTCAAACTTTAATAGCTGGGTGAATGTCATCTACCTTTAATTATGGCCAAGGACGTCCCTACATGCATTTCTCTGTAATTTGAATATTTTAGTGTAATACCCTTATAAGGTAAGAACTTCTTACAGACATGGTTGCCATGCCCCTTCTGTGAATGATTTTCAAACTTTAATAGCTGGGTGAATGTCATCTACCTTTAATTATGGCCACATGCATTTCTCTGTAATTTGAATATTTTAGTGTAATACCCTTATAAGGTAAG